>CAIGQV010017386.1:2725673-2737275 GCA_903798115.1 Danio jaintianensis
GCCTTCAAAGGGGGGGGGGGGGTAATGCCAGGTGTCTGTTCTGTGTTTTCATCATGTGCTCCTTTGTTCTGTTTCCCGCCGTTTTCTGTTCATTAGTTTCACCTGTGTCATTATCCCTTGTGTGTGTATATATACCCCTTAGCCTGTCTCCTTCATTGTCCAGTATTGTATTGCCACAGTGTGTTGTCCATGTTCCTGTGTCTCCGTCTTCCCGTGTCTCCATCTTCCCGTGAGTGTTTATGAATAAATCTTCGTGTTTGATAACTCCCGTGTTTCGTGCCTTTGTGTGCAGAGCGCACCGTGACAACAGAAAAGAAAAACAGGCATTGTAATAACAAAATTAATTATGGAACCGAACACTTTATGGATGAGTGACAGGAAGGATCTGCTCTTCACAGGATAATGCAAGATGATCTAATGTCAATGTCTGTTTTTTTTGTCTGATATATGATTTAGATTTTGTCTAAAGTTGTACTTGGAGAAAAACATATAGTTTAAAAAGTACTTCAGAGTAATTTCACTTTGGGAATTGGACTATTGGCACTGGACAGCATATATTTGGTGAAGTCATTTGTGCACCATTAGCCTCACCATACAAGAGTGTGTTGAGTCAGTCAGAATGCTCAAAAACTACCAGAAAATAGTGCATATGGTCAAAAATTTGAGCCCCTCTAGCCATTATCTTATTTCCATCACTTTAAAAAGAAAGCCAGAATCCATCGCACCACTGTGCTCTTTTGATACAGATCTCTCACCAATACTTTCGGCAGAAATGACTTCAGTATTGTGTGCACAATGGATTACCTACAGTAGCAGTACCTTTTGCGGCAGATGCTTCTTGGCTGAAGGGTCTTCCTGCTGAGGAAGAGAGAGATGAGGGGGAGAATCACAGAGAGTCCAGAGAGAAAAACACAGCTTTGATCGACCTTTCTTCCCTCAGGCGCTGTTCTGCTTGAGCACAGGTCATTACCATAACTAATATATTTCTTGCACCCCCCTCCTATTATGCATCAGGTTTCTGTGAGGATGTCATGCCTTTGAAGAACAAGTGTGCATTTTGTTACATTCCAGTAATGCACCACGGTAAAGATGCATTGCTAGTCAGTGCTACTGTAGCTACACATGAAATTATTTGGTTATGATGTTGTGTTGTCAGCTGGTTGGATTCAAATGCTTTGGACTGCAAAAAAATTAACATAAATGAATAAAAAGACAATTTCTTACTTCTTGCATTTCTTACTTAGAGTTTTTGTCTTGCTTTTAGTCCAAATATCTAACAATTCTTAAATAATTATTTTCTAGACAAGTAAAAAGCTGTGTTTTGTTTTCAGAAATGATAATAAAAAATTGAGTTTTGCTGTAAATCAAGCAAAATAATATGCAAATGGGTAAGCAAAATACCCCAGCAGGCACAGGACTTCAACATGACATCACATTGACGTTGTACTCCTACGTCGTGGGGAATCGGAACCCAACGTCAGGTTGACGTCAATGTCTAACATCCAACCTAAAATCAACCAAATATCAACATCTAATGATGTTGTAGCTTGATGTTGTGTGGACGATACCACTATGGCGTCTATCTGACATTGGATTTTGGTTGCCATACCTGACGAATAAATGTCAGTATTTGATGTCAATATGACATTGCTTTAAGATGTTGGCTTGATGTTGGATTTTGCTCACTTTTCAACACAACCTTAAATCAACCAAACATCAACGTAATTTGAAGTCGTTATTGGATGTCAAAATAACATTCTCCTTAGACGCTGGCTAGACATTGAATTTTGGTCACCTGATGTCACAACCTAAATATAAAGTAATTTTAACGTCTTATTAGCGTCTTAACTGAAAACAAGATTACTTTACTTATATATAATTATTATAGCCCTCTGGCAGATTATTTCGATTTTTTAAAGGAAAACCCTACTTAATTTAATTTGTTATTTCTCAAGAATAAAAACTAAATAATGTAATTTCAAAGTGAAAACAAGATTATTTTGCTTACCCCATTGGCAGATTATTTTGTTTGTCTAGAAAATTCTTCTTAATTTAAGAACTTGTAGATATTTGGACCAGAAACAAGACAAAAACTCACAAAACGACAAAAAAAAACAAACATTTGCAATGTAGACAGTCAAATTGTTTGTACATTAAAACATACTACTTTACAAGTAAACAAGTTGCCAGTGAGTACATGATGGCAAAATTTTCATGTTTGGGTGAACTATCCTTTTACGCAGTTCAGGCTAAATTAATAGTAAAAATCTAATACTCCAATATACAGTAGGTTTAGAACAAACTCAAATTGTCTGCAGTGTATCAGTCTGGTCCTGCCCATAACTAATCTCATACCAATTGGTGTCACTCTCATATCACGAAAAGGAATTATATGGGTATTTTCCTGCAACCTCAATTTCTTATAATGTCATAATACACTCAATCATTAGCCCGAATCACGACATGTTTAGTCTGGCCCATTGTGTAAACTCTTGCAAACTCCAAAGCATCAGACAACTCATCAGAAAACTCTGTTCCTACTGACAGTGCTTTATGATTTATGAACTGCAGCTGTGGAGATGATATAAGCATAGGCTGAACAAGTCTAAAGTGTGTTTTACAGTGAGAAACTGAGTGTCTTTGTTCTTTGCGGTTGATAATTCATCACACTTGCTCGGTCTCCCTATCATAATATTGCAATATGACGAGTGTGTAATTAACTGTGATCAAGTGATAATAAGTCAATTTATCCACCTTTTTTCTGAATATGACTACTGTGTTTCAGTTCATTGGTTGCACTTCCTGTATTGTCAAACTTTCATTAAAAAAATTAAAAGAAAAAGCAAATAACTTTAGATAATAAGATTGTGGTACAAATACAATATTTTCTCCAACATTGAAATATATTTTAATGGAAAGACATCTAAATAAACGATGTCATCTTATTTTCGAGCTCTAAACTATTACATCAATTATATGTCGGCAAATTTAATTAAATAGGCGGTAAAGGAGTTTGCTTAGCCTGCACTGGATGAAACATTAAATGGGTGATTTATGTTTGTTTAGAAGCTATAAAAATATGAAAAACTGACTCAAAAGATGACTGTTTGGTGTTCCCAGCATGGTGAGCATATTTAATGGTAGTTTTTGGATCACTTTCTAAGTTTGTGATAGTAATTGAGCTCGCTGTGTGAAATTAGCGCCTAAACGTCAAAGTGATGCAGTTCTTTAACATTGATTCAAGGAGTTATTCAAGTGAAATGATCCTTATTCAAGTGATCCATGATTAATTTGTCATCTGATTATATTCTGTTACTTTTTGTTTACTGTTTGAATGCATATACAATGTGTAACTGGATGTAGGATAGAAATTGACTGCATATTTACCACAAAACCAAAAAAAACACAGCATATTCAACGATACAGCTATGTGTTTCAAATCTGCTTCAGTACAATGACTCTATTATGAGCCTATATTGTGAGTTCTGCACAAAAGAATGTAAAATGACGGAAGCAACAACTGATATGGTTGCAGTACTAATTGTTACTTGTTATTTTCAAAAAGGACATCAGGTTTTACATTATATTTTATGCCATATGATGTATTTTCAAATGAAAGCATTGTCTTTAAAAAAGAACAAGTTAGTTCTCTAAAAGCTACACTTTTTTCAAAAGCTACACTTCGAAAAGGGAGGTTCATCCTACAGTATCTTTGAGACAATGCGTTAATACATAGACATACTGTTGTTGAAACTTAATGAGAGGTACATGGTTTTGAGCTTTATTTTTATCCATCATGAAAATGGCCAAAGCTCCTTTGAGTTCATTGTGTTTTGTTCCTCCAATTTATTTTCTCTTTATATTCCCTACAGTAACACGTCTGAAATGTTGCTGCAGCAAGACTCATTTAGAATTTGTAGGGTTATTCATGGTCTAAGGAATTATTCCAATATTTAATTTTGGATGGATGAATTCTAACACCTCACTGTACCCGTTTTTTGAAACACCTCACTGATTGTTTACAATTTAACAGAAGTTACTCCAATAATTGACTCAAAGCATCAAAAAGTGTATTGAAATTGACTTAACCCACATTGATCACCTCAGTCTACTGTACCATGGCTTTGTGAACCTCCATCCTGTCCATAATTCTACTCGACTGGGTTTTGTATTCACCTACAGCAGTAGCAGTTCAGATTTATTTGTTTCTTCCATCTTCGCACATAATTTTCCCCACGTACAGTAGCCGCCGTAAGACGATATATGTTGCCGTTCTTCTGGGACTCAGCGGTAAACAACTCTCTGTGACAAAGCCAGGAAATAAAAGCTGCCTTGCTAGGCTAATTAGTCGCCGCCTTGAGCTGGCAGTGCGAATTCATTTCATTGTGTCATTCACAACAAGCTGTCGGTGCTCATCTGAAGCCCAATGTTTCATAGCCAATTTGCAGCACACTCACCTCGTTCGACAACTTTGGCCAGTAAATCTTCTCTCATAACTATATTCATTGTTGATGAGGAAGACGGAGGAAGGAGGTGATATAATGAAGCTCGTACTTTGCTGCAGTTTAAAGCTCCTTAGAGGAGTCTAGCGCACGGCACCGGTGAAGATATGAATTTAAAATGCTGTGTAGTAAATTTTGCCATCTTGTAATAAGTCCTATCTAAGCTCATTTGTAAGATGTCATTGCTTGAAAGGGAGAAACATTCTCCTCACTCTGGGGTGCTTTTTCAGGAGAGTTTCTGCCACATTAGTGACCACATTTCTGCATGTCCAAAGAAGCGTTTATTCAGATTGACATGCTAAAATTCTGTTCATATTAGTTTTGCAGTGTGATACGTGCGCTGAATGTATGCATGAACTCTGCAATGAAATATATTACGCTTTCCATTTCTGGTATTTCCTTTGCCAGAAGCAATATAAAATGTTGATATTGTATTCCAAATGAAGAAACGCCTTCAATATATCTTAATAAACTGCCTGTTTTTTCATGTTTAGAAATTCAGTCGAATAAAAAATGCACCTTTTGTTCACTTAAGTTTTTGGTGCCGGTAAACTAATAGGATATTTTTTGAGAGTTTTAAGACATATGACAGAAGTTTATATTTTGTGAGTTTTAAAATATAAATATAAATATACAGTAGTCAACGTTTGAAGTGGATCAAAAAAGATTTTCAAAATTGTCCTACACAAATGGGTGTTGTTCGATAGTTTTAGAACAATGTAGAAGAAAGATTCATAGTGTGATTCAAAAGTTATCCAAATGATGAAAGATTTTTATCTACTTCAAATGCTGACTCATCATCATCATGACCCTCATCATCAATCCCTCGGGTCAAGGATGATAGTCTTCTTTTCATAATACTCAGTCATCCTGGTGAGTCTGCAGTTGACTGATGAGCCCGATTTTGGCTCTGAAGGTACGGTTGCAATGGGTACGTGTTGTTCGTTCGGAGAGTGATGCCCAACGTTGTTGCTGTCGCTCATTTTTTGATGGATTCTGAAATTCGTTTGCACTCGAACTTTGCTATACCTTCACCGACGACGGTTCTCCACAATGGTCGGTTCCCCGCTGTCATCTCCCGGTTGCAGACGTCAATTTCACATTTCTACAGATTTCCTCTAAGGACATCTTTGAAATATTTCTTTGGAGCACCTCAAGTACGTTTGCCCTCTTTCACTTCGGAGTAGAAGATCTGCTTAGGGAGATGATCATCATACATTTGCACTAGGTGACCGCTCCACCTCAACTGGTTTTTGATGATGCATGCTTCAAGGAGTCCAGGTCTCAGATGAATAGAGAAGAGTTGGGATGACTACGGACCTGTATACCATAAGTTTTGTCTCTTTCTGAATATCTTGATCTTTTGGAAAGTTTATCGTAGGCTGAACCGGCACTCTTCAGACAGTGTTTTATCTCGGTGTGGAGATCGACTTTTGCAGACAAGTAGCTTCCGAGATAACAGAAGTTGTTCAAATGATGGAAGATTGACTCCACGGGTGTTCAGAGAAGCTTGATAGAGTACCTGTGTCTTTTTAATGTTGATGCTGAGCCCGAGCCTGGTATATGCCTGATGGAAGGCATCCAGGATCTGCTTCAGGTGTTCTTCTGTCTGCACAGCAACACTGTTGTCATCAGCATATCCATCAAACTTTGTGTTGTCATATTTCTCTTGCTCTTCAGGCGAGCGAGATCGAAAAGCTTGCCATCCATTCGTTTGGAGATCTTGATGCCTGGTGGAGGATCATCTCGAATGATTTGCAAAGTTGCTGCAACGAACATGATGAAAGTGTTGGTGCTATCACACTGCCTTGTTTTACTCCAGATGTAGCTTTGAAAGGCTCAGTGCTGCCTCCGTTGGTTAGCAGTTTGATGAGCATATCATCATGAAGAAGTCGAAGGATGCAAATCAACTTATCAGGACACCATATCAGGATGTGCATGACCGTTTTGCTCATGTCTTGTGTCTTTTGCAGCACCCTGCATGAGCGGCACATTTTTAAGACTAAGAATTTAAACTTTTACACACAATACAGTTCATCAATGTCAGTTCCAAAGCAGTGGACCTTTCATTCATTCATTTTCTTTTCGGCTTAGTCCCTTTATTAATCTGGGGTCGCCACAGCGGGATGAACCGCCAACTTATCCAGCATATGTTTTACGCAGCGGATGCCCTTCCAGCTGCAACCCATCTCTGGGAAACATTCATACACACTCATTCACACACATACACTACGGACAATTTTAGCTTACCCAATTCACCTATACTGCATGTCTTTGGACTTGTGGGGGAAACCGGAGCACCCGGAGGAAACCCACGCGAACACGGGGAGAACATGCAAACTCCACACAGAAATGCCAACTGACCCAGCCGAGGCTCGAACCAGCGACCTTCTTGCTGTGAGGCGAACGTGCTACGCAGTGGACCTATCAGAAGAAAAAAAAAATGTATTAAGATTGTTTTACTACCTATAAGTTTTAGGTTTTGAGGGACAAAATGCTTACAAAAAGCATATTATGTGATTGATTGATATTGTGCCTAACAGATTGGAAAAGCAGATCTCGTAAATGATTGTGCTTCCAAGGATTATTAAAAGGCATGTCCTTCTATAAGCAGACATATTTAAAAAAGCCATTAATCTTCTTGTCCTCTGCCCTTGGAAGTACACATGCATCTTTTATGGGAAGGCAACTCACAAACTGGTCAACATATGTAACTTTTCACATGTACGTATGCCTTTTCTCATATAAAACAGGAATATTTCAGCCTACTGTATAAAATGCATAATTAATTTGCATAGGTGAACACGGTGCAAGAATATTGGAGCCTTGAATAGATTCGTGACCAGGCACACCAGAAACATTTCGGTTTTCCATCTTTTCGACAGCAGCACATTTGTCTCTGCATGTAGAGACTCCATATAGCATGCAATTACCATATCATCAGTCAAAATCACAGAGAAACCAGTGTGTCGTTGTGATATCCTGGAATTAATGTATTTTCAAAGCCATAAATCCTGCATATTGATGAGGCTAAAGTAATAGTTTGCCCCAAAATTTTAATTCTGTCATGTTTACTCAGCTCATGTTGCTCAAACCTGTGTGCTTTTCTCTATTATGTCCTTGCTGCTCTTTTCCATACATCTTGGAAATCTTAAATGTGCACCTCAACTCTCCTGTTTCCACCAGAACTGTTCATCGGTAGCTCCACAGGGTCAATATTCATGGCCGGGCTGCTATAGCCAAACCTTTGGTCACTCGTGCCAATGCCAAACGTTGGTTTCAATGGTGCCAGCAGTGTAAATCTTGTGCTGTGGACAATGTGAAACGTATTGTTTTCTGATGAGTCCATCTTTTCTGTCTTTCCCACATTGAAGAGAGTTACAGTGTGGAGAAGCCCCAAAGATCAGTTATGGTTTGGGCTGCAATATTATGGCATTCCCCAGGCCCAATACTTGTGCTAGATGGGCTATTAAGGTGGTTGATGAGGACATGCCCTGTGTCCTTGTAATTCAAAATGCTTAATAACCACACTTAATCAGCTTCGCATACACAAACTTACCTTGAAACCTGGAGTTTATTTTGTGTGACATAATTTGGTTTTGTTACCATTTTATACCTTTTAATTGTCATTTACTCTTAGTTAAGCTGCCTGTTTTATCATGGCTTAGAGAAATTGTTGAGCTGGACATTTTTTAAGAACTGTAATTGCATGCCATATCAGTCTCTTGAGATTGAATCTAACATTTTGATTAATCATTCCACTGAAAAACAAGACTAAAGCATATTTAGCAACGTCTGAAGAAAATGCTCAGACATTCCGTTAGTAATTCTTCCTTTGTACGTGTTTGCAGAGTGAAATGCTGAGGTGGAATAAAGCCAGATTCGACCTGTGGCCACAGGCAAAGACTTAAATCAAGTATTTTATTGAGACTTTCCTTTTGTATCTGACAGGGGACCGTCGAACTGAAAACTCATGACCCAAGAAGCACCATTAATCCATGCCGCTGTCCCTCATGGCTCCCTCGATTGAGGCTCAATGTAATAAGACTGCACCGTGTTCAGCTGTAAATAAATTACAGAGCATGAATGTTTCTCCAGATTCTTTATTGTAGGTTCTATACAGTCCAGGGTGTCTGTTGGGTTTTGCAAACATTCCTACGCATTATTGATTTAGATGTGCTGGATCTGGGGATCAGATAAAGAAACACTGGGTATCCTGCTTTTGATGTTTGGTCTTTTTTTATCCCATCAGGGAAAATCTTGTATGTGAGACAGGTTGGACGAGTCTTCAGTAGGGATTTCAGAGAGATCGTATTTGTACAGAACTGAAGTTTGAAATGATATGCTGTTGAATCAATCTTCAGAATGAGACAGCTTGACTTTATAAAGAAAAAATAAATAAAAAAATGTAGCTTTTTACCTGACAAGCTACTGTGTTAGAGATAGTTTGAAGAGGAGATGGTGCGATCGATTCTCAGGATGATCAGTCAAGGTACAAGGGCTTACATTTTGTTACAAATTGAATATGTCTCTACCCAGATGATAGAAAGAAATGAGAAGAAGCGACACGCTACGCAGGCCATGTCATTCCGAGTACTGTTGCGTCCTGGGAAATATCTTTCTGCCTATTCATGCACTTCAAGCTCTTCCAAGGCCAGAATGTCAAGTATTTTGAGCATATGCTGCATTAAAGGGGCTTTAATGTTAAAGAAAGGATTGTCTTGGCATTTGGAATAAAAATAAACTCAGTGTATTTTCATTACTGAAGTCAGTCAGTGTCCCAAAAAGGGGCATATGTAAGAATTTCCCTAAATTAATCACATTTTTTATTGCCAATATGTAAACAGCTCATAATGAAATTCACATTATGACTGACTTAAGTTGTCTTGTACACAGATATTTATATGAAGGACTCATGACCTTTTTTTTTGCTGGTATATATCAAAAGGATTGACAAGGTGACTTGACTAAAGACTATAACAACATTAAAATCAGGGATTTTTTCTACACTGAGTACAGTGTGACACAAGCAACAAATCTCCATCAGTACATTGATGCTACATTTTATTTTTGACGTATTTCTAGCACTCACCCTACTTTTGAGATTTGGAACCTTCTTTTTGTCACCCCAAAGACAGTCTCTAGCTGTTTCGGCGCGAAGTAATGCCAATACTAAAAGTCCTGTCCTGTGTAGACACATGCTGTGTACCTAATCTCAACAAAAAGAGAAAACACAACACAAAGTAAGAACATGGCCAAGAGTACTCAAGGCTTTGCAGCTTAAGGAAACATATGCAATTAAAAAAACAAAAACTAATTAAGAAAATGTCTAAGAAAATTCTCACAACACAAACAAAAAACATAAACGCACTGCATAAAATCACAGACCACAATGGGAGTGATTCAAGGGAATGCCAAAAAGTGACAAACCTGGCTGAGACCTGCTTATTTAACTAATTAACTGTTAGTATGCTAAAATCAGGATTTAGCAACACTCAAAAAAGGACGTTTGCTGCTTGTTTGAACTACTCATTTAAAATTTGTTGAAATTTGTAAAAACAATTAAGTTAACTTAATCAATTTGTGTTGTAAAAAAACAAGAAGCAATTGTGTGGAACCCAGCATTTTTTATAGTGTACTTAAAACATTGCCAAAATTACTTGTAGTCTACAGTTATTCTGAGAGTAACTCCAGCTAACACAACCCTAAAATAATGCTTTTTGGGCTTCCCTTGACTAAATATATTCCTGGTCAACTAGTCGTGTAAGTGATTTTTGACATGTTTTTTGAGGCTAATATTAGATGTCAGTTTGATGTCATTTTGACATCAAGGTATTTTACATGCATTGTAGCGATACAAAATCTAGTGTAAATTTGGAATTTGAAATTAAAGCTTTCAGATAAATTAAACTTTTCTTATATTATAATACTTTTGTGTTATTTGTTTTTGTGTCAAAAGGGCATCAATGTATGTATGTCAAGGTTTTGATATTAAATTAATAAAAAATTGTTCAAATTTTTTGCCATGTTTTTAATGTTGTTTTCACATCAAGGTGCCTGCTGGGTAGTGACTTTCAGAATTCAGAATTATTAGCCCCTGTACATATATATATATATATATATATATATATATATATATTCCCCCAATTTCTGTTTAACCAAAAGAAGATTTTTTCAACACATTTCTAAACATAATAGTTTTAATAACTGATTTCTAATAACTGATTTCTTTTATCTTTGCCATGATGACAGTACATAATTTTTTACTAGATATTTTTACTTTTACTTTTTACTTACTGTTATACTAGTATTCTGCTTGAAGTGACAATAAAAGGCTTAACTAGGTTAATTAGACAAGTCCGGGTAATTAGGCAAGTCATTGTATAATGATGGTTTGTTCTGTAGACAATCGGGAAAAAAATGCTTAAGGGGGCTAATAATATTGACCTTAAAATGGCTTTAAAAAAATTTAAAACTGCTTTTATTCTAGCTGAAATAAAATAAATCAGACTTTCTCCAGAAGAAGAAAAAATATTATAGGAAATACTGTGAAAAATTCCATGCTCTGTTAATCATCATTTGGGAAATATTTAAAAAGGAAAAAAATCACAGGAGGGCTTATAATTCTGACTTTAACTATATGTTTTTTTAAGGATCACAATTCCTATGACTGCTATTAGTATATTGTAACACATTTGTGCATATATGTTGACAAGTTACAGAATAACCCAGGAAGGAATAAATATTAAAATACAACTGAATTCATGAAGTATCATTTCCATATTTCATTTCATAGCTCCTGTGTAAAAATGTCATTATGCTTGAATTATCCCATTATACAGCATCACATGGATATTCCAGAGTCCATGAAAAAGAAATTAGGCCACAAAATTGACTTCCACAATAAGACAGATTTCGATAACCTGGTCGTGACAGTTATACCCAGGTAATTTCAGTCTTGACCGGTCCTCAAAAACCACCACAGGTCCTGCATGCCAATGAAGCCCCTCCCATTCTCTCCCACTCAATATGAATGCATGACTTTCTGCTAATGGCCACGGCTAAGAACACAATGACTTGATTTTTACGCTCTTTATGGC
>CAIGQV010017386.1:2764403-2799025 GCA_903798115.1 Danio jaintianensis
TGTGTGTGCGTGTGCATGCGTGTGTGTGTGCGTGTCATTGTGTTTTTTTTATTTCATTTTTATGCCTTAGTTAAATTTAAATGTATTTTTCTTGCAATGTAAATTGTCAATATTCGCTGATAAATTTATGAGGCAGTTGTGCAGTATATATACATATATTAGTTTTCATTTCAAGCCTAAAATATTTGCAGGCAAAACGTAATTATTTAGCATTTGTTGTTGCTATCAGAATATTTAATAATAAGTCAATTTTAAAAAGTTAGTGTTCAGCATGTAAATAAAGTTAGATTGTCAGTAAAAAGTCTATGTTCCAGCAGTCTGTGTTTCACACTGAGTGTCACTGCAGTCTATGAAGGTCCCCTGTTGGATAGGTAGACTTTTTAGTTCAGAGCTTCAGGTACCCATTTGGCATGTGTTTTAAAAATTTTTAAAATAATTATTTTCAGTTATTATGCAGCAAGATCATAAAATAAAATGTTGTATGTGATTTTTCTTTCTTTAAAATGAGCAGAAACCCTTGTCCCCTATTAGTAACATTGTGTGTGTTTGTGTGTGTGCGTGCGTGCGTGCATGCGTGCGTGCGTGCGTGCATGTAGTCAGATGGCTAGTGTCCCCATAACATTAGATATTGTGCTGCTGGATGAGGTAATAGTTGGACAGAAAGTTCATCAAAGCATATGCAGTACTGTTTCTGACTGTTTAGCACCTACAGCTGTACAGTGAGGCAAGAAACTCCAAGGTAATAGGGTAAGAAAAAATAGCAATCCCTATAAGAAGAAGAAGAAGTCAACCATATAGTTCTCTGGTTAATTTAGGTAATTTATTTATTTCACAACAAACGAGTGTAAATGAATCAACATTCCTCAAGAATGTGTATGTACCCAAATAAGTCCAAAGGCTACATTAAGGCTACATTAAGAATTGTAAATTATTGGTAGTAGTAATAGTGGTGGTGGTTGTAGTAGTAGTAGTAGTAGTAGTAGTAGTAATATAATAATTATTTTTTATTCACAAAGATGATTTGGCATTTTATTTTTGATCTGTTTCATGCCATAATACATAAAATACTGCCAACAGACAGGGGAAAAAGTGTAATAAATGAAACAAAAACACTACTACTAATACTATGACTACAAATAATAATAATATAGTAGTTAATATATGAGCAATATCACACGAGTAGCAGTGCGATGTGGCTGTATATCAGCACTGGTGGGAGGCGTGCGTTAGTTAGTTTCCCACCAGTGACGATATACAGTGTGATATTGCGTTTATACAACAGTTCGATGGCATAATCGTGTATATAAAAAGAAAATCAAACACGGAGACTCTAAAAACCCTTTTGTAGGAGGAACTACTTTCTTTCGCCATTCATTCACATCTGCAGCTGACGTCAGAAGAGCAGAAGCCGTTGCTCATTCACTAACGTCCCTTTAGAGCTAGTATTTGAATGATTCTCTAGCGTAATGTCTAAAGTGATGACAAAACAGGTGATTTTGCGGACATTTTAAGATTATAAAGCTGAACGGCAGTCTACAGAGATATCTCCCTACAATATTATAGTCTATTAACATTACAGTCTACAGTATTTCTCTGTTGCAATCGGGATATCACAATAATTAACCCTGAAAAAAGCAGCGCAATCACTACCAGACTGCTGTTGTGTTTGCGATAAAGAAAAATGCTAAACACATGCGGGCATTTCTTCTTTCTTTCTGCCAACACAACACAATCATTCCTGATATGCGAGTCCCATCTCACACTCAATACACTACAATTATATGGTATAAATACAACACTACAACATACAAAAGAGAGAGATTGACTTAGAATATCACTTACCAGTTTAATAATGATTTGATCAGCTGTAGTTTAAAATTACACTGTATTTTTCCTCCTCTAAGGGCTTATTATGCGGTCTCTGTCGCCATCTTGTGGATGAACATCATCAACCGTCTTTGCTCAGTATGACAGGCTAATGGCCGCCGACGCGCTGTCTCTCAGAAATTATAAATATTTTAAAATAGGCACTATCCTTATAAATAAACTGCATAGTTGCAATCTAAACAAGTACATTCTAAAAAAGCCTCAAAAGAACATTATGTTGCCCAACAGCAGCAATATTTGTCAAACTGTAGAGTGTCCTCTGCTTGTCACTGTATGTGGGCGGAGTAATACACAAGGGTGAAGAGGCGGTATGAGTGCTGTTACTGGCAGAAAATCGCACAGCTATCAACCAATCAGATTCAAGAACTAGACAGAACTGTTGTACAAATAGTAATATAGTATGAATGTAGCATGAACAAATCCCTTTGTAAAAAACTTCAAAATACAAATATGAACTAAACTGTAAAGTTCGATTGGTGTACGTGTTGCTGAAGTGGAGAATTATGGCTAAATGAAAAGATTTATGGCAAAAAAAAAACCAACAAAAAAAAAACAGAAACAATAATACAGGACAAACAAGTACAGTATTGTTAGTAAATGGGCTATATGCATGGCAAGTGCTTTTCAGCCACCGATAAACTTCTATATTTTATAAGGTTCCTTTTACAGCGTTGATAATCTAATTTCATTTAAAATGTAGTCAGTTAAATAGACTTACAGTAGGCAGTCATTTAGTTGTTGCTAGGTACAGGCATAACATTACATGACAACGTTTCAGACTGTTTTATACAGGTAGCTTACTCTGTCAGACTGAGTGTTAGTACTGACCTTACTCTGCAATGCGGAAGACCACAATTGTCAATCTGAAGATTGGTAAACTAAACTTGAATAAAAATAACTTTTAGAGTAAATTACATAACATATGAGCAAGAGAACTTGGATCTTATTCATATAGGAGGAATAGAACACAGGCAAGAGCTATGCTTCTAACCACAGTTCTAGAGGTGTAGTTCCAACCACACAAGATTGCAATGCTGTTTGCGGACGATGGACTTGGGAAACACAGAATCACAGAACTATGTTTGTAAGGATGGAACTTACGATCTTATAGCTAACAAAGGTTTTGAGACACACACTCCTGGTCAGCAATCTCAAGTAAAATTTTATCTGCATTGTAAAAAATATTTGTAAATTAACAGGTTCTGTATTTTGTGATTCACAAGTGTTTTTTTTGGGATCTTTTGTTTTTGTGTGATTTATTTATGGTTGTGAATTGCATTATGGGACCATAATCTCTGCTTTGTTGACTTTTGATGTTAAAATTTAACTTTACAGTTTAACAAAGTGATTTTATTGACATTTTAGTAGTTTAAAATAATATAATGCATACGAAATAATATATAAAGAAATAAGTCTGTAAAATAACAGAAAATTTACTGGCAGTTTATTACGTTATTAAGGTTTCCCCTTCATATGGGAACTCCAACGTGTGTCTGGAACCAGACATATGGGAGTACGTCAGACGATCAATCACTCTGAAGAGTAAGAAAACGGGCCAATGAGTGCCAAAATGAATTGGCAGAGCTCAGCTCCACAGCTGACAGTGATTAGCCATTAGTGCTTTATAAGCTGCCAGCTGTGAAGCAAGCACTAGAATTTATCTTTCAGAGCATCTCACGAGACTGAAGACACTCTATCTGCCAACCTGATTTCAAGACTGAAACCAGTTTACTCACCAGTGCGGGAGATGACGCGACAGCGGCGGTCGATCTGGGCTTCCTGTCCCCTGGGCATTTCGCTGGTGTGCACAAAAGAGCAGTTTCCATTAAAAGAGCAGATTCCTAAGAGAGCAACACAGTCAATCAGACTGTGCGTTTCTGGATGCGGTGGTTCCTATCTCCGGATGATGTGAACGGGTATCACATCACAGGCCTGCTGTGCTGCACAGGGGCGGTTCTTCCCCAGGTTTATGCGTAAGCACCGCATGGTGGTTGACTATGCTCTCATGATCTTCAAGTCGGCCGCCCGTGCCCTGGGGAGGACGATGGCTACACAGTGGTCCGGAAATGCCACCCTTGGCTTACCCTGGCAAATATGCGCCGCGCCGACAAAGTACGATTTCTTGGTGTGCCCATATCCCAGGCAGGCCTACTCGGCAACACCGTCGGGGACTTTACCCTGGAGTCCTCGGTGGTGAGACATCAGCTGTGCGCGATGGAGCAGGTCATCTCCTGGTGGGCTCGGAAAACTGCTCCCCCACCGGACCCATCCGCGCTGGCTGTTCCTCGCTGAGAGCGCCTTTTCTCGCGGCTCCAAAATGCTCCGCCGTCACAGCCCGTTCCACTGGCTAGTGAACGCGCCGATGCCCCCCCAGAGGGAAGTTGACGGTCCCGTAATCGGACCGCGAAGCAAGCCTAAGGTGGACCGCTTGGAGAGGAGGAGAACCGTTCTTTCCCCGGTGGAGGGACGGAGCTCCCCCGCGAATGAATCCAGCAATCCGAAAAGAGTTTTCCTCCCTCTGGGTGTGGAAGCCCAATTGCTGCCAGCATGGGACGTGCTGCTTTCCAGCTCTCAGCTTTGGTGCACTTCGCCACAGGCTTGAGGGCGCCAGAGGATGAGCTCCTTTCTCGCACCTCCAGCCTCTCCGCGGGATCCTGGGAGGAAGGTAAGAGTCAATCACTTATTTTCTGTTCTTCCTTGGGACGCTCCGCTTCCCAGGGTGAGCACTCCCCATCCCGAAGCTGCCACTCCGCGGGTACATCAGCGATCCCTCCGGTGATGCTGCTCGTTCGGACTCTGTCAGCCTGGTTAGCGCTGCTCAGCCTGTCGTAGTAGCTCACACGGATGGTCAGACTCAGCTATGCGTTTCAATTCGTCTCGCGTGAGAAGATTGTTATTCTCCTGGCGAAGGATACAATCGAGCCGGTCCCTCCAGCCGAGATGAAGAGTGGGTTTACGCCCCCCACTTCATCGTACCCAGAGAGCGGTGGGTTATACCAATCCTATCTGCGCATTTTGATCTGTCATCTGTTCAGGATGCCGATCAAGATGCTCATGCAGAAACGCATCCCCCAGTGCGTCCGTCCGCGGGATTGGTTGCAGCTATAGACCTGAAGGACGCTCACTCTATGTCTCGCTCTCTCCCTCCTTAAAACCGTGTTTTTACCGGTGTGCGACGGGGGCCAAGCATAGCAGTAAATGGTCCTCCCCTTCGCACTCTCCCTGTTCCATGCGTGGAGGATGCCCTGTGCCTCTTTGGCATTTTTGATTATTCATTGACTGGGTTGATGAAAAATTTCAGACCTTTGAATTACTTGAATTTGCAAAGGGACCTGGCACCTCGGCCTGTTGGGGTTTCGGGTCAACCGAGAATGAGCAAGCTCTCTCCCGGGCAGAGCTTCTCTCATCTCGGGTTGGAGCTGGACCCGATCTTCATCACTTTTAGCACGCCGGGCTAGTGCTGCCCTGTCCGTTTAATTCCGCAGTGATAGTGGTCTCACTGAACTTTTCCAGAGGCTCCTGGGGCATATGACATTTGTAGCCGCTATCACGCCGCTCAATTGTTCATATGAGACCACTTCAGCACTGGCTTCGCGATCGGGTCCCCAGATGGGCATGGCGTGTGGAGACGCACCGGGTGTCCATCACCACGCTGTGTCTCCGCACCTTCAGCCCCTGGATGGACCTTGCCTTCTACGGGCCTGGGTGCCCTTAGAACAAGTGTCCAGTCATGCTGTCATTCTGACGGATGCTTCCAGTATGGGCTGGTGGGCTGTGTGTATCGAGCATGCAGCTGCAGGTTCGTAAATCGGACTTCGGTCACCAGCTGCTTTCCGTGCTCTGCATGGATGCACTGGCTCTCAGCTGGCCCCGGGTTTACGCAATATGTGTTTTTCCCCAGTGATCCTGCGTGCACAGACTCTGTGCAAGGTCAGGGAGACGAGGAGCGAGTCTCGCCCGTTGCACCTCCTGGGCCCAACCGGACCCGAGTTTCCGGACTCACACTCCTTGTGATGGCCCTCCCTGACGAATTCCCTAGAAGAAGCACTCCTTTTTCTGGGACAGGCACCCTCTGGCACCCGCGCAGCGTTCTAGAACCCCCATGGAGGGTTTCTAGACAGAGCGCGGTGGACTTAGGTGACCTATCAGTAGATGGTTAACACCGTCACTCAGGCTAGAGCACCCTGTATAGGCAAGCCTATGCCCTGTAGTGGAGTCTATTCGTTGTGTGGAGCTCTTCTCTCTGAGATTAGTGTTGTGTTTTCTTCCTTCAGGATAACTGGAGCGCAGGCTGTCACCCTCCACACTGAAGGTTTGGCGTGCTACTATCCCCACTCTCTGTGGGGCGGCGGATGGTAGCGTGCTGGGAAAGCATAACCTCATCAGCCGGTTCCTCAGAAGCACGTGGCGCGAGATGGTTAATTCCATCCCCGCCCCCCTCTCTTGCCCTCTCGGGATCTCTCTAGCCCCAGCTGCTATGGTTAGGTCCGTTGAGCCACTCGACTCAGTATCTATAAGTTTTCTGTCCATGAAGGCAGCTCTGCTGGTCGCGTTGGTATCATTCAGGAGGGTTAGAATTCCGGTGGCATTTTCGGTCAGCGAATCGTGCCAGGAATTCGGACCGGCCTACATTCACGTTTACCTGAGACCCCAGTTCGGCTTGTGTCAAGGTTCCTACCGCCCCTTTTAATATTGAAAGTGGTAGTGAGCCTGCAAGTGCTGTCTGCGGAGGAGGCAGACCCAGCCCTTTCATTGCTATGTCCGCGTACTCTGCTTAATGTAACACCTAGAGCATACGTCTTCAAGCAGCTCTTTTCTGTTATGATCGGCAGAAGGGAAGTGCCGTATCAAAGCAGAGGTTGGTCCATTTTATAGTTATGCCATCGCCCTTGCTTCATGTGCCAGGGCGAGCTTTGCCCCTCGGGAGAGAGAGCTCACTTAAAAAAAAAAAGTGGTGCCTCCTTTTCGGGTGAGTATGCAGCGCCTCTTAACAGATGATTAGAGTTGCGGGCTTGGCGACACCTAACACATTTACAAGATTTTTTAATCCTCGAGTGGAGTAGGTTTCTGGGTTACTCTGGTCAATCGGGACGAAATTAAGCTCGGTGTCAAAAACACTTGCTGCGCCATGCTCCCTAACCCGGAGATACGTGCGCTTTTTCTTTTCTGCTAGTAAGTTTCCAACTTGGCGAACCCTAGAGAATTCCTCTGAGGTCCCCAGCACCCGACTCAGCAGAGGAGCCGGGTGCCTGGCTCAGTGTGATGTCTGGTATGCCCACTCTTGGTCTATCTACATGCTGAGGTTCAGTGCCAACTATGCGCGGTCCCCTATGGTGAGCCCATATGCCTATTTCAGGCACGGAGTGTTCCCCCGGACCAGGCGGACCCGTGTCTTCCCTACACGCTGACCAGCTTATCATATGTAGCACTCCCCCTCCATAGGCCTAGTCCATATGTTCTTATTGCCATCAAGTCTCCCCTCTTGGGTAGCAGGTGGTCTCCGCAGCGTCCTCCCCCTTCGGGGACTGGCACGCTTTCCCAACGTACTGTCGTATTTCTAAAATCTCTAGACTATATTAGCTAGGTAAAAGCACATTTACGACCCCCGATCTAAATTCTAATTATTCCCATGTAATGGTAATTAAGGGCCTAGGGGACGTTGGAAGGTTGCGCTTTTGGTGATGCTTGTGCGCTCACGCTATGCTTGGCAAACTTCACATCAGGAGCATGACAGGCTTAGCTGCTGTGGCGTTTTCCATACACTCTCCCATATGTCTGATTTCAGACACACGTTGGAGTTCCCATATGAAGGGGAACGTCCTGGTTACGTTCGTAACCCACGTTCCCTGAATAGGGAACGGAGACGTGTGTCTCCACTGCCACAGCACCTGAGTCTCCAGCTGTTAGCTGAGTGATCGGCTCTTCAGCAGGCAAATTCTAGTGCTCGCTTCTCAGCTGGCAGCTAACATAGCACTAATGGCTAATCACTGTCAGCTGAGCTGAGCTCTGCCAATTCATTTTGGCATCCCATATGTCCCATATGTCTGGTTCCAGACACACGTCTCCGTTCCTTATTCGGGGAACGTGGGTTACGGACATAACCAGGACGTTTTGTACCATAATATACAACACCAACCCAGACAATATATCACTTTAAACTATAAAAAATGTAAAAAATAAAATAAAATAAAAAGTCACTTTTTCAAAGGCTAAATGATAATAATGCAATTCAAAACCATAAATAAAGGGGGTTAAATAAAAAAAAATTAAAACTTGATTCACAAAATACGTAAAACTGCTCATTTAAGGATTTTTTTACAGTGTGTTATGGATTACCAACTGAATGTGAGCACATAATAAACCAAAAAAGTACTGTATTGTTTAGTAAACATTTCACTTTGAAACCAATTTTCAAAACTGTATTTATTCTCCCAGAATAATTTAAATTTATATAAAATATAGGAAGCAATTAGTAAGCAACGAATATAGCATTCTGCTGATGATTTGTCACGTAACAACAAATTGACACAATGACATAGCGACCGCTTAAATGTTAATGACATTGGTGAAAAGGTTAATGTATGATCTGAATATTTTCTTTGCAGTACGAGATGCATCAGTTTGATTTCCCATTTGATTATCCGCAGCATACGCCTGTGACAAATTACGCATCATTATTTACCACAAAGTCATGTGCACAGTTTTACAAAACCCCCAACTGGAAAATGTAATCTTCACTGTCAGCCACTGGGGTAAGTAATGCGATTATGTAAATATTTCTCCCTCACAAGCAGTGTTAATATTTAACAACATTTATAAACGTGAACGTTCTATGAGTACAATAACCTTTCTGAACCATTAGCTCAAGCGAGGAATATTTCACGTGGTGATGATGTCACCATTATTTCCCCCTGTCGTGTGAGCGTGTTCCTCGCGCAGGTTTGTGGAGATGAAGCACCGTGTTTGACAGGCCGGTGACATGAATAAGAAATGGCTGGCGTGGAGTGGAGTTTCCAGCCATCAAACGGTGATCAGTCCTGCTTATGGACAGTGGGCAGAGCTGAGTTGCTGTCATCTTCAACCCCCCAGCCTGTGTCTGCAACGCTCAACTGCAGTTTTACATCAGTGGTGAATTTAAGAAAAGCCCTAAGAATAAAAACAGGAAATATGTGACAAAGAATATAAAATTTGAGATATTGAGGACAAATGATCTGATTTGGAATACCTTTTTTTTTAATCTAAGTTTATTTTGAAGTCTTATTTTCCTTCAGCTTAGTCCCTTATTTATCAGGGTTCGCCACAGCGGAATGAACTGGCATCTATTCCGGCATATGTTTTATGCAGCGGATGCACTTCTAGCTGCAACCCAGTACTGGGAAACACCCATACACCACCGCATTCACACACAGACACACTTATACACTACGGCCAATAATTATTATCTAAAATATAATTATTTATGGAACATAGTGAAGTAAACATATTTTTAAAAGACTATTTTCAAGATATATTTTCAATAGGTGATTATCATTTTAATTTAATTTAAAGTGTTCTTTTTTGGTCTGTGTATTATTGCAGTATGATTCATGTTTTGAATAAGCTTTTTTTTTTATTAATTAAATTTGATAAAATAAATGTATTTTATAGTTTTATTTGTATTCTTTGATCTAATTTTTAAATTAATATTGTTATTTAAGTTTATATTTAGCTTTATTTTAGTTACTATTTAAATTAATATTTGTATTTTATTTTGTGTTGTATTGATTTTTATTATATACATATTATATTTATTACAGTATACTAATAATACTTCTTAAATCTGTTTTTTAAAGTTGTGTCCTTTTACAGAACAACTTCACAACTTATGTACAATATGCAAAATTCACTCTCAATCAATCAATCAATCAATTAATCAATCAATCAACCAACCAATCAATTTTTACCCATACACCACATTTCTTATTTAAATTAAATTCCTCCATTTGTTATTATTTTCTAGATTGGAGCCATTTGCTTCAATGCAAATGTATTTATTCATTCATTCAATTTCCTTAGTCCCTTTACTCCGCCACAGCGGAATGAACCGCCAACTTATCCAGCATACAGTATGTTTTACACAGCAGATGCCCTTCCAGCTGCAACCCAATACTGGGAAACACATATACACACTCATTCACAGACATAGATGGCCAATTTAGTTTATTCAATTCACCTGTACCGCATGTCTTTAGACTGTGGAGGAAACCGGAGCACCCGGAGGAAACCCACGCTAACACGGGGAGAACATGCAAACTCCACACAGAATTGCCAACTAACTCAGCCGGGACTTGAACCAGTGACCTTCTTGCTGAGAGGCGACAGTGCTAACCACTGAGCCACCGTGTCGCCCTTTCAATGCAAATTCATATTTTGAAAAGAAGAAAAATAAGAAAAGCGAACCATTCTAGCATTAAATCAGATCACCTGCATAGAACAGATCCCTCTCAAATTTTCATCAGATGTATTTTTTATATTGTTTACCTCCAATTCATATTTTCCCGCTACTTTACCACGTACCCCATTTTGTTCAGCGTCTCCTTCAGAGTTAAAGGATTACTCCTCAATATGATATTCCTCTATCTCTCTAGAAACCGTTCAATCAATTTCTCCATTTCTACATTATGGCATTCAATTCTCTGTGTTTTTCTACATGTCAGATCTTTTGTTGACCCTTCCTCTCTTTCTCTTTTCCTTTAAGAAGAACCGAGTCCTCCATAGTTTGACATGGCCAGGGTCCACAAAGATTAGATTTGAATTTATGAAGATTGCTTCACCTCGGTCGGAGCTGTAATCTATGCCGTTGTAGTATTTCACGTGTGGCCCCCTCGTCGCCAAGCCACCCAAGGGCCCCATATTTCACAATGACAACGTAATCACAGCTCCGCATTAAAAAGTCATTATTGTTTAGAATGGGGGCCTCATCCAGAAAAAAACACTGGCTATAAAATCCCTTAGCCTTTGTCTCTCAGCACACATGTTTACTCAGGAACACAAGCGCAGGTGATTTACATGACCAACTCTGAACTCCATCGATCTCACAGACCTTCATAGAAACGCACACTTTCATTCACATTAAAAAAAGGTTTCATAGTGAATATGCAGTTTGTATTCATTAGTTGATGCACTGATAACAGTTTTCTGGAAATTCTGAAGATCTTAAGGATGCAATGCAAATATAAGATGCACAGCTTGTGAATATGTATTAGCGGTGCTCACGGTATTCACAGTATAATTCATAGGCATTAATAATAGAACAGATTATAAAGCTTGTTGATGTGTGCTGTTACTTTATTAAATAGTACGACTGGCTGATGATAAACTGCATGAAATACAAAAACAAGATGTAGCTTGTAATTAAAAATGAACTCGAGCAGTGATGGATGATGTACACAAATCAGGCCCTTGAGTTTAAGTACAAATACCCTACAAAAGTAATTGATTTTTAATGTACTTAAATATTAACAGCACTTTTTTGCAAGACAATTGTATAACCAAAAGTGGTAATACTTTATGATAATTCAAGTGTGCAAGCAAGTAAAAAAAAATTAAATCCCAGTATATGAAAACAATAAACAAAAATGTGTGCTGACAGATATTAATGAAGAATGTAAAAGTACAGTAGTGTGTTAAAAATAATAACATTTCAGACCACTGTATAATCATAGTAGTTTTATATCAATTTTATGCTACAGCAATGAAAATACATGATCATTCATTTTGTGTTACATTGACATTATGCTTAGTTTTTAAATAAAACCTACCCCAATCAGAATGGTTTGGAAATTCATTGAATCATTTACTGGAGACTCGCTCTTAATGAATTGGAATTAGAGACTCATTTTGAAGGATCATTTAAATCAATAAGATGTTTTCGGGAAACTCACTCTGCAAGGGTCATTTGAATCAGTTATTTATTACTGAAGACTCACTTTGAATGGATCATTTGAATCATTGAGTTGTTTACTGGAGACTCACTCTGAATAGATCATTTGAATCATTTAGTTGTTAACTGGAGACTCACTCTGATCAGATCGTTATTTATCGAGTTGTTTACTGGAGACTCACTCTGAATGGATCATTTAGATCATCGAGTTGTTTACTGGAGACTTACTCTGAATGGATCATTTGAATCCTTGAGTTGTTTACTGGAGACTCACTCTGAAGAGATCGTTATTTATCAGAATTAGAATCAGAATCAGAATCAGAATCGGTTTTAATGCCAAGTGTGCTTACACACACAAGGAATTTGTTTTGGCTACAGAAGCTTCCAGTGTACATAAAGTGACAAGTGACAACACAAAATAAATATGAGAAAAATACGACAAACATTAAACAGAGATGCAGTTAGACAAAAGAGCTCTGGATGATGACTTGTTTGTGCAGATTTGTTATAAATATACAAGTTATAAGGTGCTGTGTACAAATGCGTAGGAGAAAGTATTGCATTGTATACTGTTATAAGGTGCTGTGTACAAATGCGTATGGAGAAAGTATTGCATTGTATATTGTTATAAGGTGCTGTGTACAAATGCGTATGAAAAAGTATTGCACATGTTTATTGCACAGTAGGGGAATAATTAGCTGTTCATGAGGTAGATGGCCTGAGGAAAGAAACTTTTCCTGTGTCTGGCTGTTTTTGTGCTCGATGCTCTGTAGCGCCGACCAGACGGTAACAGTTCAAACAGAAAGTGTGCTGGGTGTGAAGGGTCCAGAGTGATTTAGCAAGTCCTTTTACTCACTCTGGAAGAGTACAGTTCTTGAAGTGTAGGAAGGGTAGTGCCAGTGATTCGTTCAGCAGTCCGGACTATTCGCTGTAGCCTACGGAGGTCGGTTTTGGCAGCTGAGCCGAACCAGACGGTGATTGAAGTGCAGAGGATGGGTTGGATGACAGCTGAGTAGAACTGTACAAGCAGCTTCTGTGGCAGGTTGAACTTCCTCAGCTGACGAAGGAAGTACAGTCTCTGCTGGGCTTTCTTCACAATAGAGTCTATGTGAATGTCCCACTTCAGATATGCTAGCACCAGTCTTTCAAATAATAATAATAATTCCTTACATTTATATAGCGCTTTTCTATACACTCAAAGCGCTTTACACATTGGGGGAAATCTCCTCATCCACCACCAGTGTGCAGCATCCACCTGGATGACGCGACGGCAGCCATATTGCGCCAGACCGCACACCACACACCAGCTGATTGGTTGAGAGGAGAGGAGAGTGATGAAGCCAATTATGATATGGGGATGGTTAGGAGGCCATGATGGACAGAGGCCAGTGGGCAAATTTGGCCAGGATGCCGGGGTTAAACCCCTACTCTTTTTCGAAGGACATCCTGGGATTTTTAATGACCACAGAGAGTCAGGACCTCGGTTTAACGTCTCATCCGAAAGACGGCGCTCACTGAGCAGTATAGAGTCCCCATCAATATACTGGGGCGTTAGGACCCACACAGACCACAGGTTGAGCGCCCCCTGCTGATCTCACTAACACCACTTCCAGCAAATGACTTCATGGCCACAGATGTTAAGGCAATAGGTCTGTAGTCATTGAGTTCTGTGATCTTTGGCTTCTTCTGGATTGGGATGATGGTGGAGCATTTGAAGCAGGATGGAACTTTGCGCTGTTCCAGTGATCTGTTGAAGATCTGTGAGAAAATGGGAGCCAGCTGGTCAGCGCAGGTTCTCAGACAGGCTGGTGAAACACCATCTGGGCCAGGTGCTTTCCTTCTCTTCTGTTTCCTGAAGATCTCACATTATCCTCACTGATCTGAAGTGCAGGGGGGGGAGAGAGGGGTGGCTGGAGGTGTTGATGGCTGTGTAGAGAGATTGTCAGGGTGGGTGTGGGGTGTCTGGTCGGGGGTCTCAAATCTACAGTAGAACATATTCAGCTCGTTTGCAAGTTGTTTATTGCCATCAATGCTGGGGGATGGTGTCTTGTAGTTTGTGATGTATTTCAGGCCTTTCCACACTGATGCCGGGTCGTTGGCAGAAAACTGGTTTTCCAGCTTTTTGGCATAGCTCTTCTTAGCCACACCAATCTCCTTTGTCAGTGTGTTCCTGGCCTGATTGTACAAGATCCTGTTCCCACTCCTGTAGGCATCCTCTTTGGCCTGACAAAGCTGTCTAAGTTTTGGTGTGAACCATGGTTTATCATTGTTAAATGATAAGTAGGTCCTGGTAGGGATGCATAGCTCCTCACAGAAACTGATGTATGATGTTACGGTCTCTGTGAGTTCGTCCAGGTCGGTGGCTGCAGCTTCAAAAACACTCCAGTCAGTGCATTCAAAACAGGCTTGTAAGACCTGTTTTGTGTCATTGGTCCATCTCTTAACAGTCCTTAATACTGGCTTAGTAGTTTTAAGTTTTTGTCTGTAAGTTGGTATAAGATGAACCAGGCAGTGGTCGGAGAGTCCTAGAGCTGCTTTGGCGATGGAACGATATGCATCCTTTATTGTGGTGTAGCAATGGTCCAAAATATTATTGTCTCTGGTGGGGCATGTAATGTGCTGTTTGAATTTAGGCAGCTCATTTGTGAGTTTCGCCTGATTAAAGTCACAGAGAATGATAAAAACAGAGTCCAGGTGTTGTTGTTCTGTCTCTGTGATCAGATCAGCCAGCTGTTGCAGTGCAGTACTCACGTGTGCTTGGGGTGGAATATAAACACAGATGAGAATGAACAAAGAAAACTCCCGCGGCGAGTAGAACGGCTTACAGTTAATGAAAAGCACTTCCACGTCAGGACAGCACATCTTCTTTAACACAGTTACATCCGTACACCACCTTCTGTTGATGTAAAAGCATGTCCCACCACCGCGCGTTTTGCCCGTTGACTCCGTATCGCGGTCCGCTCTGTACAGCTGAAAGTCCGGTAGGTGTAACGTGCTGTCCGGAATGGCTTCGTTCAGCCAGGTTTCCGTGAAACACAGAGCAGCAGAGTTGGTAAAGTTCTTGTTTCTGCGTGCGAGCAGAAGTGGTTCGTCCATTTTGTTAGGAAGAGAGCGGAGATTCGCCAGATGGATGCTAGGCAGCGCCGTTCTGAAGCTGCGCTGTTTGAGCCTGACGAGCGCGCCGGCTCGCTTCCCACACCTGCGCGTCTTGTAGCGTTTCCCCAGTGCAGCTACTCCGCCGACGACAATGTTCAGCAAAACGGCAGAGAAATCAAAAACCGGTTGGTGATTAATTGTAGTGTACTGCCGAATGTTCAGCAGCTCGTCCCTGGTATAACTGATCGCGTATGATAAACATAAAACTGGACAAACGAACAAAAACAGTGCAAAAACTGGAGAGCTCAACACCGAGGCGGCCATCCGCGGCGCCATCTTGGAATTTATTCCAAGTTGATTATTGAGTTGTTTACTGGAGACTCACTCTGAACGGATCATTTAGATCATCGAGTTGTTTACTGGAGGCTCACTCTGAATGGATCATTTGAATCCTTGAGTTGTTTACTGGAGACTCACTCTGAACGGATCATTTGAATCATCGAGTTGATTACTGGAGACTCATTCTTAACAGATCATTTGAATCCTTGAGTTGTTAACTGGAGACTCACTCTGAACGGATCATTTGAATAAGTGAATTGTTGAGTCGAGAACAGATGTGATCAGATAAAACCAATTCACAAATTAATGTCTAATGCAATATGTAATCGGATTTAACAGATAAACAACATCTAGCTCATTCACAAATAAAAGATCACTATCACATCTCTGAGTAAGTAATGATTTCTCCCCTTCAGAATAACTCAGCTTCATAGGGCATGTAGTGGATTAAAAAGTATAATATTTTACTCTGGAATGTACTGAAGTAAAAGTTTAATTTTCTTATTATTATTATTATTTTTTACATTTACTTTGATAAAGTACAGATACATATCAAATGTACTTAATTATAGTAGTGAAGTAAAAATACTTAGTTACTGTCCACCACTGGACTTAAGCCATATCAAAATGGCTTTCTTGTCCTCAAATCTGATTGGCTGAGTGCCTTTTCCAGGCATATGACATTCTATTGATAACAACACTCCAGCCACTTCCACAGTCATGAATCTCATGGTGGAAGACTAAACTCACTATAGTTTTCCAAATAATGCTACTGCTTAGGCAAGAATGCAGTTGTTTTGACTTCACATATGTGAAGTATTTATAATGATAGCACCAAAATGTATTTAAAAATGTTTCAACAATTTTAGAGACTGTTCATTGCTCATGTACACTGCAAGATCAGCCTTATCACAGGCATCATTCTTCTGGAATCTATCAGTAGCTGGGTTTCCATCACTCCATTTTAATGCACATTTTAAAGCTGGGGTTACTAAACTTGTTCCAAGTACTTTTGTCTTGCAGAGTTTAGCTCCAACCCTAATCAAACACACCTGAACAAGCTAAACAAGCTCTTACTAGGTATACTTACAACTTCCAGGCAGGTGTGTTGAGGCAAGTTGGAGCTAAACTATGCAGGGAAACTGGCCCTCAAGGACCGAGATTGGAGATTATTTTAAAGTATCGCACAAGAAATAAATCATAAAACAAAAAGTGTACACACACTTGAGGTGGTTCGGGACTTAAGCAAAAAAGAGTTGCAAAAGATGTAAACGCATTGCACTATAAACTCTGACTCAGCTAACATTACACAGATGTGACTAATCAACTGTCTCCATTAATATTGCCTTGTTTGCTGTTGGTTCTAGGTTACCAATACTACAGTCAGCCACATGAAAATGCACATGATTTTTTATTTTATTTATTTTATTTTATTTTTTTAAAGATTTGCTTCGCATTAGGATGGAAACCCAGCTAGAGGCAGAGATGTATCTCTGTAATCGGTAAACAGTTAATACGGCAATATTTGGTCTAATATAATCATCTAATTATTTGTTCCAGAGCAATTCGATTTGATTGAAGGCAATGCAGGACAGTAGCACCACTAAGACTGCAGGAACTACATCTAAAACTAGTTTAGTTTTCATGTTTAATTTAGTTGTATCAACAATGCCACTATCCTCAAACTAAATTTTAATTATAATTATGTCTTCCACATAGTGCAAATATGTCATGTCTTGTGATGTCAAACATCAAACAAATGTTGTGCACAGAGACAAAGACAACAACCTGTTTCTTCATTCCATATTGACACATTCTATAAGCTCCTATCAAAATGTAAAGCTTCTGGACGTTGCAAAACTGACGAAAACCAGGTTTTGCTTTGATCCAGTGTTTACCGGGATGATAGATGTCTGACATCCAGCCTTTAGGGAACTCATTCTGACTCCCAAATAATCCCTTGTTGGCTTCATACAGGCATCTCCAGATACCAGAAGACCTGCTAGAATGAATCCCCTCATTGTAAGGCAGCACCATAGATGTTCACCTTACTGTCATTTAGTCTTCTGCAAGAGCCTCTGCTGAAAATTGCAAACTCTCTGCAAACCCCGGGAGGTTATGTGTATCAGTTTATTGCATTTTATAGCCTCACATGATGTCGTTTGGGGTGGCCGTGGACCTCAAAGGTCATTGTCCTTGACTCCCTGGCTTTATTCCAGACCTACCAGGCCCTGAAAAGACAACTCTACCGACCCCGCAGTGAATAAAACCAGATTTATGTGCAGCTTCTGCAGTGTTGACACACAAGATGTAATTATGCATTAAGGAATGGCTGCTGCGCCCTGTTAGGGTTTAGTTGGATTGGTTGGAAACAAGCACTGAAATAAGGAGATAAAGTAGGAACATTGGGGAAAATAAGGACTGTGGTGGTGTGAAGATGTGTCATTGTTAACAAAATACTGGCCCGCTAGGATTTAGACCTCTTTTTTTTCTCATCATTTCAGTCTGTTGCTCCATGGACGCTGCTTTCTAAATGGATCAATAAAGTCAATTCATGAGTCTGCCACCTTTCATGAATTAGATTTTTCTCTTAAATCAATATTTTCCTATCTGACTGCATCATCACTTCAAGTCTGTTCTTACTACCTCATTGCAGAAGCCTACTGTCTTAGAAAATATAATATGATACGAGTCTCATATATGCTTTTGATTAAAGTTGTTGTCTTATGAACCCCAGTAAGTTCACTGTCGGTCTGCAAATGGTTCATGGCAGCTGCATTCACAGTTTCATTTCCACACTGTGACTGTTTCAATCCATGGAAATATTTAGGATAAGAGAAATTTCATTGTTCTGGTATAGTTCACCCATTTTTCTCTCTTTTTTCTCTCTCCAGTAGAACATTAGAACATGGAAATCATGAACATCAATAGAAGGAATCAAAAGGCTATTCTTTGCTGAGAACAGAGAACTGGTCCAAAGTTCTTTCATCACTTTTGTGATGAGAGAAAGTTCAATTTATTTGGGTCCGGTGTGAACCTGCGGAAGGATTGTAAAGAAGTCAGTGAAAGGTGAAAGTGTCAGAGCTTGGGGAATGTTTTTTGGGGGGTATCTTAAACTGTAGATACATGGTAAAGTCAAAATGTCATCCAACTTAAACACTACAACCTTTTAAGAGAATTTTCTAAAATAGTGCATCAACATAAGTAAGACTTCATGCACTGTGCACATTTTTTTAGTGTCAAACCCTGTGAACTACGTAGCTCAATTAGTAGAACATTGTGTTCTGGAAGTACAGTAATCATGGGTTTGATAGTAGAGAAATCATGTCCCAGGTCAAATGCATAAATATCAGTTTTATGATTTTGAAATGGAGGGTTAAGGGACTGTCTATGAAATCAGCACATTGCATTTCAACAATTCTGCATTTTGATTGGTTACATGATCATATGTCGTTATTTTTATGTCTGCTAGAGAGCACTTACCTTAGAAATGTAACAATAGGTTGTAATAAACTGCTTGTACAATCAACCTGTTTGGTCTATTTTTAGATGAAGAAACTCTTAGCAGATTAAATGTTTATTGGAACTTTCTTCAGTAACATGCAGTTCATTCCCTGCATTTATCGCTTAATCAACCAGCAGTTTTCATTAAGGACAATGAGCCCCATCACACAGCAAAATAGGTAAAGCAGTTCCATGAAGCTGAATATAATGAAATGGCCAGTCCATAGTCCTGATCTAAACCTGATTGAAATTCTCTCTTGGAAAAATAATTGGCAACAAAGTTATGGGTGAGAAACCCACTACAATGAGTGAATTGTGGTGGAGACTGAAAGTGTGAGAGACTAGTGTTGTCCTGTGGCTTCAACTTAAATTTTTTGAAATTTTGAACAATAAATATTGAAATATTTCTGAAAAAAAGTGTTAATATATTATTCTCTATTTTTATTTATTTTAATTTGTTTTGTCTCCACTGCATTTGTATAATCATTAATTTCTTTGATTTCCCCATTGGATTCAGTGTTATAGTGGCCTGGCTTCATCTCTGCTGGGTTTGCTTATGTTATCCTTACACTCTAATTCAGTGCTAGATTTATGGCCTTTCAGGAAGGACCAAACAGGACGAGAAACTGAGCTTGTTTGATCATGGGTTACATTCTGATTTACCATCCACAGCTTAATTAAGTTACATAGCACCAGGGTGTTGTCCAGCTGCTGCAGCCTGAATGCAGGGGGAAAGGATATCTGGTTGCGCAGCCGTCTCTGAGTGCTCTCTAGAGAGGGGCTTACAGCTGGGCAGAAGCCTTTCTGGTGCCCATAAGGCCAAGCTTGACTGATGCATTTGTAATTGTAATCTCTATGTAGACCTGACAGGGCTTCCCAAAAATATACGAGGTTGGTTTCAAGTGAATATGAAACTTTACCTTTAGTCTGTCATGGGAGCCATATATTATAATGGATGTTTTAATGTACAATGGATCATTTTCAGCTCTTTTGTAAATTGAGAGAGTACAGTTTTATATTTTGGAGCCCCTTTTCAGGATTGCCAAAGAAAAATAAATAATAAGCTGCAGTTTTACAAGGAGTGTGTGTGTGTGTGTGTGTGTGTGTGTGTGTGTGTGTGTGTGTGTGTGCGTGTGCGTGTGTGAGATACAGTGATTCCAATACATTAAAGAAGGGTTATTATACAAATTTACAGTATATACAGCAATTAACAATCATAATTAACATCTGCTGCTTAGTAATCCTGCAGTAAATTTATATTTTATACCAAAAATTGGCACAGTAAGTTTTTTTTTTTAATTCCGTCAATGGAAATATTTTGAAATTAATCCAAAGTGGAATTAACCATTGTGTGTCTTACAGCTTTACTACATAAATTTACATGTGTACACTGTGTTATTTTTGCAAGTTCGTATGTAATAATTTCCCATCGTCATGTGGAAATTGTTGCTGCTTGTAAGGTCATGGCTCAAAGGAGAACTTACAAGCTAAGTGGCTCACGTCCTCCTGATCTTTTTTTAAACATGTCAAAAAAGTTGTATTTGAACATGTTTAGTTATTGTTTAAGGCCATTTGGCGATTTCAGTAATCATTGTAGAGATCATTTACCTTCTCATTAGAGACATACAGTCTATGTCTTGATTTTACATCTTCTTGGACACTTTTAATGCTTCCACACTGTACATGTTTGCTGCATTTAAATCTGTCTGATGTGATTTTTTATATGCGTGATTTGATTGGAAGGGAATAACAGAACTGATTATTCTACTTAGAAGACAAGAAAAAATAAACATATAAAGTAGCACTAAAAATGTACTCAAGTAAAAGTAAATGTAAATATTTTTTAACTACTTTGTCAAGTACAATTCCTGAGAAAAACTATTCATTTACAATAATTACAGTATTTGTAATTCTTTACTTTACACCACTGCCAGAAGGGGAAAATACAGAGCGCTGTATGATGTGTCATGCATGACAGAGTTGTCAGAGATTATAGTTTACACCAGACAAGTTTAGAATTCACTTTACACTTGAGATGTAAAATTTTACTTCAAAATAAATCAGCATTTTTCAACAAATTGGTTAAACGTTAAAATAGTATTTTTACCTAAAAGTAACATTCCTTAATGAATCAGAATTTTGATTGATTGAATAATTAATTACATTTCGATGCTTAATGTGTAGACAGATACCTGTATCATTTTAAAATGAATCAGCATTTTAAGAAATCTGTTGAGCGAATGATTCTGTCTCATTAATATAAACATTTACTTGCTGCATTCCTGAATGAGTCATAATTTCTGATTAAATTTAAGCAAATCATTCCATGTGTCATTAAACTTGTGACACATATAAATGATCAGTCTTGTCTGGTCGCTGGAATGAACGATCACACCAGTGTGATTAAAATGTTCAGTGTCATGTGATCAGCTGCTAAATTCAAATCTGTTTTCCCTCAATGGCTGCACACGACAAAGATGCACACGACGCTTAAATAAATCGGCGTCATAAATCACAATTTATCAGTGTTTTCAAACAAATTAAGTTTGTTTCAGGTTTCAGATATTTAAATGCACATGAGTACTAACAAATATTTACATTCAAGATTTGTAAACATTTATGCTACTCGTCTCTCAGTTAAACAGACACTTACTTTTATGTAGTTTGAGGGAAATTGATAAATGAACGTGTTGTAAATCCAGCAGCTCTAATCTCTACACTGAACTGCAGGATAACATGGTGGCGGCCATCACTCACCGTAGATCAAATAATATGGTCATTGTTAAGTTGTTTCATTTAAAATGTACATGTTCCTACACATATTAGAGATATCAGCATTTGATATATTTCACAATATAATATTATGATGTTTGTCAATATTTGCAGAAAAGAGAAAAAACAAAAAACTAAATTTGTGTAAAACCCGATGATTTACACAAATAAGTGAAAACTGTGGTGTGTCACGTGATAAACGTGATTTGTCGCCATGGAAACGTTAAAGCAATGCATTATAAATAGAAGTCCATCTATATTTATATTTAAAACATACATGTGAAAGGGTTAATTCATTCATTCATTTTCCTTCGTCTTAGTCCCTTATTTATCAGAAGCCATCACAGCAGAATGAACCGCCAACTATTCCAGAATATGTTTTACGCAGCGTATGCACTTCCAGCCGCCACCTAGTACTGGGAAACACCCATACACTCCCACATTCACACACTAAGTACCCAATTCACCTATAGTGCATGTCTTTGGACTGTGGGGGAAATCGGATCACCCGGAGGAAACCCAGAGAGAACATGCAAACTCCACAGAGAAATGCCAACTGGCCCAGCCAGGACTCAAACCAGCGACCTTCTTGCTGTGAGGCGACAGTGCTAACAGCTGTGCCACCGTGCCTTCGAAAGGGATAATATAGACAGTATTTTTTTTTATTTGCTGAATTAATCAACCCCTAACCTCACCTTGGCCCACAAAGTTACGTGTTGTGCTTGACTCTCAAATTTGAAGTAATCACTATTTATAAATAATCAATTGATGAATTTATGCCATCTACTGGCATAACAATGTAACTGCAGAAAGATTCAGCATAAAATCCTTGCCACTAATGCAAAGACCAGACAATATTCCAACCAAATTTGAGGACTAGAACCAAAAAAAATATATTATACAGTATATTTGAGTTTCTAAAACAAACAGAGAAGTATGTATTTAAATCTTTACATCTGTGGTATTTGGTTTTAATGGTTCTATCAGCAATTTTATATGTCGGTTTTTCATGTTTCAAACATGTTTATAAATTACAATCTCAAATTTTCTTTAGTCTATTGAGGAGGGAGTCCCATTTCAACAAGTGCGAAGGTTTATGAACTTTTAAATTAAAGGAGTGATTTATCGTGCAATTGAAATGCAATTTGCATTTAAGGGCTAGTTTATGGCCACCGAGGCCCGTCAAGGCCATTAAATCTCAATAATGAGATTTGCATTATAAAATGAGGAGGATCGAATTCATGATGGCTGTTCTAGCGAGAGATGTAAAATAAAGACCTTCACTCCCCTCTATCATTCCCAATCACATATTCAAGTTATTACAGTGCAAGTCAAAACTGTACTGGGATAAGATTAAGGAGCCATTAGACACTGTGTATCTGCATGTGGAATTACAAAGATAAAAACACGATTTGTCTTGCTCAGCCCTACTTTTTTGTCTCCTGCTGACACTCGGTTTTAATCCCCATCTATTCCGCCATCGGTTTTGCTTTCCTTTCTGTAATTTGTGCCTTTGCTTTATGAGAATCCAGCATGACAGGCTCATGTTCATGACCTGTACCCTGCCATTTCTGGCCAGAGTGATCAGTGTTCTTTCATTAATATAATTTCGGTAATGAATTCTGGGGGTGATCTCACAGTCAGAGCCAATCTGACACAGATGGCTTTCATGTTCTTTCTCCTGCCTGGCTTTTTAAATCAATATCAGGCCTTAATTCCCCATGTCTCATACTTTTTCCCTCATTATTGGAATCCCATAGCGTGGATAGAATGAAATGGCCAATGCAAATGTCTCCACCGATAAATTATGTTCAGCATTTAAAAATGAGAAATGTTCAAGCAAATCCAAAATCAATTCATGCCATTGTTATTTCTGATGAATGCATCGAATAAGTACCTAGACATATCTGTGTATTACAGAGAATCATTAGTGCTATTGCTCATGCTTAGGGTTGTAGATTAGCAAAAAGGACCAAAATATAAATGCAATAAATAAATAAAAGATTCAAAAAGGAGTGAGCACACCACTCTAACTATAATAATGAAAGAGAAAAATGCTATGTGCAAGACATGTGGTCCCATGACTCAAATCTTAGTCATTTGTTCAGTAAAGTAATGGCATTGTTTGGTTTTTTACTTTTTGTTCAATACTGTAAACCCATCTCATTTTAGACTTTTCTGAAAATTCAGTCATTTGAGCATTTTTGTTTGTTTGTTTGTTCGTTTGTTTAATCTTTAAGTATTAACTTATGATATATGTGATCCTGGACCACAAAATCAGACTTTCAGCATGTTCCACAGATGTGTTTTTGGGAATAGCCCAAAATGCATCATATTAGTCAAAAAAGATTTTTATTTTATTCCTTTACTCATTAGCATATTAAATAAAGATCATTGTTGAAATATACATTTATATAATCTAGTTCCAAATTAACATAAATGAAAAGTTATATTCTTTGTTTTTATTATATCATTTAATTCGAAACTCTAGCAGCCCAGGTGACAGAGACATTAAACCTATTGCCTTCCTGAGCTCTGGCAGATCCCAAGTGATGCAAATGCTAAAGGAAGAGCCTCAACGACTGTGCCTTTGTCTCTGGGTGATATTTACAAGCTGGTCAGGGCAGGTGAAACCCCAGGATCTATTCAAGACCCTGGAACAAGATTTTCAACTAAACTTGTCATGCCCATTTTCTAAACACTGCCCCTCCTAAAACATATAATAGACAGGACAACTCTGTCCCACAATCAGACTTGTCTTAGAGTTGTTAATCTACTCTTGTCACTGTAAGACTTCTTGAAGATGCTGTTTGACTGCAGAACAACCAACACGTCTCAATAAAGAATTTTGCTTGTAATGAGTCTCCTGGCCTGGGTTATCATTTTTCCACCATCATCTTCCATGAATACATTTTCCTGCTAAAAATATATCTTAAAAAATTGTTTATTGTGTTTTTAATTAGTAATGTGCATAGCTAAGGATATAATTTGCATCAACTTAATTTTGCTTTGTAGAAGATTTTCAAAGTATTTACATTTTTTTTAACCCTCAGATTGTAGATTCTTATTAGATAGCTGTATCTTCACCAAATATTATCCAATCCCAATAAGCCATACATCAATGGACATTATATTGTATGCGGCGTATAATTTAACTTTCAGATGATTTAATGAATCCCAATTTCTTAAAATTGACCTTTATGACTGGTTTTGTGGTGTAGGGTTACATATAGCATATATTTAATATATACAATTTACCAAGTATCAGATGTTTTATTTATTCATTAATTCATTTATGGAGAGAGAGAGAGAGAGAGAGAGAGAGAGTAAAGAAAAGTTAGAAAAAAAAGAGAGTGCAGTAAAGGACAGTAAATTAAGAACAACAATGACCAAATGCTCACAGTCTGACTGTAGAGACGGGCCGATACAGACAGAACTGGCAACCCAGAGAGAGCCGCATCTGCCCACACTGTGCCCAGGCAGAGGTGGAGACGGAGGAACACTTCCTCACCCGCTGCACAAACTATCAGTACATCAGAGAAACATTCTACCCCAAACTCCAGAGCATTTCCATTCACTGAGTCAGACAATAAAACACAACTGCAATATTTACTAGGGGAAAAAACTGACTGTATCCTTCTAGCGGCACAATACATTAATGCCTGTCACAAAACGAGAGAGGAGACCAATAAAAACATCAGTGATGCGCTTGCAAAAACACACGCACGCACACGCATGCACACACACACGCACATACACGCACACGTACACACACACACACATCTAGATTATTATAAATGAATCATTGTAAATATACTGATTAAGTTTTTTTTTTTTTATTACTGTTTTATCCTAAAATGTTGATAGTTAAATATACATTTATTCTGATCAAAAAAATGTTTTTGATATATAAATGAATAATATGATATAAATGAATATGATATATTGAATAATAATTATAATAATAATTATATGTATATATCTTTTTTTTTTTTTTACTGCTACTATTACTACTACTATTTACTGTGTTTACTGTTTTTTTTTTTATATATATATATATATATGTATGTTCTTTTATTTTTTAATGTAAACTTTATAAATGCTTTGGCAATACATTTGTAACATTTGTCATGCCAATAAAGCAATTATTGAATTGAATTGAGAGAGAGAGAGAGAGAGAGAAAAGGTTCTTATTTTGCTAATGAGCAATACAGCCAACATAGGCTCATTCTGAAAACATAGCCCTATATACATTTGTGGAGATCGCGAATTATGTACAGGTAGCTGCATTTCGTCTTTAAAACAAATGCTACGGGGCGGTATGACCACTTACCAGCTGACCACTTACCTCCGTATGGATGGCTTTTCCGCTGCTATCAGTTTTCCCAGTGGCTCGCCGCGTATGTTGGCGGACGTGACGTGGAGCGGAGTTGACCACGACGACGGGGTTTGAGTCCAGTTCCAGAAAGCAGGTAAGTCAAAAACAAAAGGCAAAAAATAAAATAAACAAGTAAATAACATGGTGAGAATGTGATAAAATCTGAAAATGGGCTAAAAAAAAAACAGCTGCCGTGAGGGCTTTTCTTTTTCTGCATTGCTTTTGAACACTGTTGGTTGGGTTTAGGGAATTGGGTGGACGGGTCAATCGGTGCTTTTGAAAACACAGTCTATCGGTCATTCAGTCAGTCGACAGCGGCCTCTGGTAGATCTGGTAGAAGAGCAGTTATGAATGACACTCGCAAGGAAAATTTGAGATCTCAAAAAAGCGTACACAGAGGCCTCTGGTGGATTCGCGAAAACAAAAACTGCAAAAAAAAATGCATACCTCCTGGGACATATTTGGCACTCTCCGGAAATGTATACAAGGGTACTTTTTCAGAATGAGCCTGGGTTGCATACAGCAGTCATCTTTTTTTTTTTTCAAAGAAATAATTATAATACATTTGACAATCAGTATGTGAAAGAAACTAAACTTTATTTTCATTATGATTAGGTTGCAAACGGTTTCAGCGCACCTTCTTTAAAGAAAAAAAAATAATCCCATTGAGTTCAACCTAAATTTTATTTTCAAAAATGTACATATATATATACACTCACGCAAACACACACATACTAATGCTTGTGTATCTATAAATTGTCCTGCAAATGAGCTGCTGACTAATAATCTAATGGTCCTAATCAGAGGAAGTCCTGCGCAGGAAAGGACAAGCTAACTACTCATTTATAGAGGGGATTGCTTGTGTCTTAGATAATTATTTTTAATGTCAGTCATTACAGCATCTCTGCGGGGGGAGAGCGGTATCAACATTCCCGTTGCTTTACTTGGACACAATACCATTACAACAATGTCTTTCAATTAACCTTTCCTCTGGTCTATAATCAGCTCTTTCTGCTGGCCAGGCAAGTGCTGGATTAGAGGAGAGTGACTCGGCATTAATGGACTCTGACATGGAGACAGAAGAAGACGGCGATGGAGAGACTATGTTTGCAGGCTAAGAGGGCGAGATTCTTTCTTGTTTCAAGCTTTCCCTCAAAACCATATCTTCGATATCAACCAATTACAGATATCTCGAAGAATTGATTCAAAGATGACACAGAAACCGTATTGGATGCAGATGCACCAATAAATTCCTGATATGAAAAGCATATCAGAAGATGAGAATTCCCTCAGTGCACAGAGCAATTACATCCTCGGAAAATAGTGGTTTGAAGCAAACAATCTCATTTCATTTAAAATCATTTCATGATAGAATCCAAAAGTGTCCTTGGAGGGATGTGAAATGAAAAGCGAGCGAGACAACATTTTCCCAAATCAGACTACAGTGTTGTATCTGCTAAATCTAGGAATCCATATTATCCATGGGAAGGTTATGAGAAGAAATATTGGCTAGCAGTGATTCTATGAATTTCAGACTCGACGTTTCACAGTATGTCTCGGTTTTGTCTTCCAGGGATCCTGCCAGTATTACAAACTATTACAATAGGGGTAGGATTACATCCAAAATTTGTGCCATTCAATCTCTGTTCATGTTTTCTGACAAATGGATAAGCATTTTCAATGCTGCTTGACAGCTTTTACAGACCCATTGTAAATATGTTATTGAAAGTATCCTTTATTTATTGTTTTATATATTGTTTTTCCTTTCCTTCAGCTTAGTCCCTTACTTATCAGAGGTTGCCACTGCGGAATGAACCGCCAACTATTCCGGCATATGTTTTACGCAGCGGATACCCTTCCAGCCACAACCCAATACTGGGAAACACCCATACACTCTCACATTCACAAACTACGGCCAATTCAGTTCATCCAATTCACCTATAGCGCATGTCTTTGGACTGTGGGCACAAACTGGAGCACCTGGAAGAAACCCGCGTGAACACAGGGAGAACATGCAAACTCCACACAGAAATGCCAGCTGGCCCAGCTGGGACTCTAACTTCTTATTGTGAGGCGACAGTGCTAACCACTGTGCCACCATGCTGCCCTTTTATATATTGTGCGTATATAAAATTTGGTAAGACTTTATTTTAAGGTGTCCTGGTTACACTTTATAATAACTGCACACTATAAATCATTTATTAAGCATTAGAAAATAGTAAATTACTCATTTCTAAAGCATTAACTCTACATTAACAGACATTAGTAAGCAGTTTATAATTACAGCTACAAATGCTGTATTCTTGACTTATTACAATGTGCTTAATGATTGTATTTTCATACTTTGACAATTATAAATTTTTCACTACTAAATGAAGTATTTTCCCAGTGATGGGTTGCAGCTGGAAGGGCATCCGCTGCGTAAAACATATGCTGGATAAGTTGGCGGTTCATCCCGCTGTGGCGACCCCAGATTAATAAAGGGACTAAGCCGAAAAGAAAATGAATGAATAAATGAAGTATTGCATTATTTTCAACACAGTTCTTTAAGAGTAGCTGGTGGTTTATTAACATCCAGAGTAACTGTTACTATATGCCTGAAAAATAAGATATATAAATGTTCAATGTAACAGTTTATTAATCATTTGCTTACTCATTCTGAATGATCTTAAAAAAACACAAAATTCTCTTAAATAACTGCTTTATAAATAATGTAATACTTAATTTAGTAATAAAAAATATTAATGAAAAAAGTATGAAAATACAGTCAATATACATGTGCTTGTAAGACAAGAATACAGCATTTGTAGCTGTAATTATAAACTGCTTAATGTGTAGCGTTAACGCTTTACAGATGATTAATTAACTATTTGCTAATGCTTATCAAATGATTCAGGTGTCCAGTTATTATAAAGTGTTACACCTAACCCACATTCTAATTCTAACCTTAAACAGTAAGTACAGGGATTAATTACAATGTAAATAAATATACCTGAAAATAAAGATACCTTAATGTATAAATGAAGTGTAACTGAACATTTGTAAGTATTTATTTTGTAATTATGCAAATGTATTATTAAAACATCTTTAAATTAAAAAAGAAAATAATACAAATCTTCAAAACTATAAACACATGCCTCCTGGAGGGAGATCCCAGTAAAGCACTCAATTCAAATAGATGTACCAGGTGAGCTGCCAAGCAAGTTTACTTCTTCAAAAAAGTCATATGCATATTAAATAAAATTATCTGTCCCTGTAATCATAATTAATAGTGAATAAAAGCTGTTGGTGTTTTACTGCCTCTAAGGTTCTAAGAAAGAACGGGCTGTCTTATGTTACTTTACTCATCCACAGTGACTAAAGAAGACATCCTTCCCACAAAAAGAGATGAAGTCATAGATTTGAAGAGGTTTGCTGGTGTCCTTTTTCTAATCTGATCACCATGACTCCAGGTCATAATGGCGCAGACAGCTGGAATCGAATTATAGTCCGTTCCTATCACATCAAACCACTGCCTGTCACTCACAAACACACACAAATGCCCTCTGTCTGCCTCTGATGCACTGAGAGATGCCTATATCATGTTTAATGCACAACTTTTTATTATTTATTTCCTAGACTTTAACTTGTATTTTGACACTACACACATTATTAATATTGCACTATTGTGGTAAATGTATTGATTTAGCTAGTGACAGCTTACTTGATTTTTGAATCTCATTCAACAAACAGAATCAATCATGTTTTATGTAATTTCATCCATTTCAGCATTTAAATTGAATGTTATATTTGCTATAGTCAAATTTGTCCATCATGTCTACTTACACAAATGACATTCCAGATGTGGAAATTTTCATAATACCAGCCAAAGACAAATTATGAGACAAAATGAATGTATTGTGAATAGATGCATGGACTCTAAAAAAAAGGTTTGGGTGCTTGTTTTCCTCAATCTGAACTATGAATGTGAGCAGCAGCTCAATATAGTTACGGCAAATATATCATAATCATTCTTAAAGTCATTTATGTATCCTATAAATAGCCTTTTAGCTTGCTTTTTCTGTCCTGAGTTCTTCTATTGTGACCTATGTTTAACAGGACTTACCTGACCACTCCACAACTCAAGTGCAATGCTGTAGGTGAGCTATGAGCAAGTTACAATGGCTGAAATGTCTGGTTATGTCTGTCATGTTCACCAGTGATCGAGGACTGCAGAGATCGCTGGTGAACTTCAATTCAGTCACGAACTACAATTCCCTTCATTCCGCAACACATACACCGGGTTTCACTTCCACTGATCACACACGCAGCTGTATCCTGTCACTATTGATTGTTTGGACTATTTATACACCCTCCACCCGTTTGTCATGGCTTAGTCGTTTGTTTTTGTATGGTATGTTGTGCTTGTGTTCCTGTATCTTGCCATAGTTTGTTGTTTTGTTTATTATTGTTCTTTTGATACTTTGATTTTTGGATGTCCCGTTCATTTTCTGTTATCCACACGATTATTTCATCATTAAATGCACTTGGATCTTACCTTTTTCATGTCAGTGTAAGCCTTCATGCTTGTGCTCTCAGCTAACTGTCAGGTGACTCTTAAGGCTAATATACTTCAAGTGAAACTGAAGAGCAAAGTTTGGAGGAAAAAATCTGAGCAAAATAAAGTTCTTTATAGGATTTGGAAACAGCTTGTCAATCAGCAAACTTACTGGATTACCACATAGTGAGCTACAGTACATGAAAATGTGTTTGATCTTAATTTTTTCCATTACATATCTGCTCTCATATGGTGTGTTTATGATGTCAATGGATATTAGATTACTCAGTCAACACAGAAGATATGAAACTAATTTTCTAAATAAAAAAAGAAGCTTTGTCATGACATAATTATTTGAAATTTTAGTTTAGTTTAGCATCTTTTGTGTTTTTGGCTGAATTAATGAATGTTAGCCTGAATTAATGAATTTCCTTTTAAATGTTTTCGAGGTTTTTTTTTACACTATAGTATGAATACTTCACATGTACTTACAATGTACTTACCTAAGAAAGTTCTGGGGTATCTAAACTAACTACATGGGTTATGGTCAGCTTCAGGGGTAGATTTACAGTATGTATAGTTTTTTAAGTAATGACTACAATGTATGCACATGCTAAACAGGACTTTAAAATAAAGTGCTATGAATTTTTTTGAATTGCTAATAACAATGTGTGTGTATATACAGTGCATGCTTGCTTACTTCAAAAATAACTCCTGTTAAAAGTGTAAACAGAAAGAGACACTGAGATGCCCTTGTCTGCAAATAAAATAAAAGTTTTACACTGATAAATGGCTGTTCAGAGGCAGAGGAGTCTCTCCTTCTACATAAGTGTAGACATATAACATAATGTACCATTACAGTGTTTTTCACCTTTTCTTTGGATTCATTTTTGTTTGTCAGGATTTGTGTAGTTAAACTAAAAAATGGCTTTGTGGAGTGAATGTTTTTAATGTAATAGCTTCCTGCGATGTGTGTAAATGTGATCGTGCTGATATCTGCACTGGGTCTTTACTGGTGCGCTGCATGGGAGGAAATGAATCAAAAGATGGATGCCGTGTAAAGAGACATCATATTTACTTCACAAGCAAAATGTGAGAGATATGATGGTGCTTCAGTGTAAAGGATAATCTTGTGGAGCTTTATTGGCCATTTGTAAAGGGAAAGGAGTGCATCCACTGAAAATTACAAAATGCTATCATTCTTCCCCCACAGTTCAAGGTTAGAACTAGTGTTAGCATTGTGTAGATATGACCAAAAACTCAAATGAATAAAAAATACACTTATTAATTAAATACCTTTACTCAAGTCTTAAAATATACTGAGTAAAATGTAAATGCATTTAGTAATATACAAAAAATATAACACATTTACCCAGTGTCTTGATCAAATCAAAAACGTGTTTCCTGTTCTTTGTTGCATCCATTTAAACCATGAGCCGAAATAAAATAGTGGGTTCATCTAGGATTTTTTTAGTCTAGGGCATTTTTTTACTCTCTTAAAAATATAGTTTAAAAATATTTTTTCCCCCACCACAATGCCATAGAGGGCGTCACGGTCCCGCACTGGGCAGCACGATCGCCTCACAGCAAGAAAGTTGCTGGTTCAAGCCCCGGCTGGGTCAGTTGGCATTTCTGTGTGGAGTTTGCATGTTCTTCTTGTGTTCGCTTGGGTTTCTTCCGGGTGCTCCGGTTTCCCCCACAGTCCAAAGACATGTGCTATAGGTGAATTGAATAAGCTAAATTGGCCGTAATGTATGTGTGTGAACGCAATAGTGTATGGGTGTTTCCCAGTGTTGGGTTGTGGCTGGAAGGGCATCCGCTGTGTAAAACATATACTGGATAAGTTGGCGGTTCATTCCACATAGCTATATCACTCTGCAGCCCAAGACTGGTTACTCACTGAAGCTAAGCAGGGTTGAGCCTGGTCAGTACCTGGATGGGAGACCACATGGGAAAACTAGGTTGCTGTTGGAAGTGGTGTTAGTGAGGCCAGCAGGGGGGTGTGAAGGAGACACTATACTGTCAGTGAGCGCCGTCTTTTGGATGAAATTTTAAACCGAGGTTCTGACTCTATGTGGTCATTAAAAATCCCATGGTACTTCTCGTAAAAAGTAGGGGTGTAATCCTGGCCAAATTCCCTCCATCTGTCCTTATCCATCATGGCCTCCCAACCATCCTAATCCAACGAATTGGCTCTATTACTGTCTCTCCACTCCACCAGTGACTGGTGTGTGTTGAGCACACGTTGTCCTGTGGCTGCCGTCGCATCATCCAAGTGGATGCTGCACACTGCTGGTGGTGTGGAGAGACCCCCTCATGATTGTGAAGCGCTTTGGATGTATGGTCATACACGATAAATGCGCTATATAAATACACACATTACATTACATTACATTCCACTGTGGCGACCCCTTATTAATAAAGGGACTAAGCCGAAAAGAAAATGAATGAATAAATGAATGACAATGCCATAGAAGAACCAATATCGGTTCCTCAAAGGATCTTACAGTGAACAGTTCTTAATAGAAACGTGTTTTTGTTTTTTTCAAAGAGTGAAGATTATTTATATATCCTATGAGTTTTTGTACTTTTAAATAAACCTTTTTGTGTAATGGAAAGGTTCTATGGATGACAAAGGCTCTTCGTGGAACTATGAATGCAAAATAAAGAATTCCTAATTTTAATAGTGTGTGTTCATGGTTTTAAACAAACATTTAAACACACGAGTTGGTTAAAGCTGAAGTCAAAAAACAACAAGCCATGAAAACTTTGTATGATCACAATGAAGTTGTGTTTTTCAACACACAGATCAAATGCATGTTATGCTAAAGACTTATCGAGAAAATAAGATCAATTTAAAATTCTGTCCATTCTGCTCTGCCTGCAGTACCAGTTAATGGAAGTTTAGACAAAGTGGTGGGTGGAAAGAATGATGATATTGATCCAGGTGATTGTATTTTATATGGTCACTTAGTCTACAAAAGGTTACACTCAATTCTGCCCACTGACGGAGAGTAAATTTGCAAGAATAAAGTTCATTATTGCAGATGTCTCATTAAGCGGCATTTTTCTTTTTAAATAGTATCCCTGGAGGGCCACGATCCTGCAAAGTTTTGCTCGAAACCAGCTCCAACTCCTTTTTCAGAGTCTCTAATAATCTTAAAGACCTTAATTAGCTGGACTGGGTTTGTTAAACTGGAATTGGAGCAAAAGTGTGGTTGCGTCTCATTCAGCTCCCTAGTTCAGTGGACAGGGCACACAAAATTATTGGACAGTCTCACAAAATTCTTCCAGTACACTGAAACATTAACTTCCTGAACATTACCACAATGCACCATAAAAATCAGTGAGAATTAATGCTCAATGTGTGTCCTTAAAGTATTTATTCACCCAAAAATGAAAAATGTATTAATTGTTGTTCCAACCCCTGAGTCATTGGTTCGTCTTCCGAACACAAATTAAGATATTTTGGATCAAATCTGAGATTTACCTCATCCTCCATGTTCCACTCATTCAAAGTTCAGAAAAATAACAAACAAAAAAAATCCTCAAACCGACCACATGCTTTCAGTGGTTTAATCAGAATATTTTCAAGCTACAAGAATACTTTTGTGTGCACATACAACAGTTTCTTCACCTCAGAATATCGTCATACTTATTACTTTTTGTTAAGTAACATGCCCAACACTGCTGATTAATTAAATTCAATTAAATTCAAGTTTAATTGTATAGAACCTTTTACAATAATTATTGTTTCAAAGCAGGTGCACATTATTGCATTTCAATCAAATTAAGTTAAAGTTACAATCAAATATAAGTTATTATATACAGACATAGTTAACCTGCAATCGTATAGCATATAGGTGATGTCTATGTGTACATGTTTAATGAAATGTATTTGTTTATTAAGTGTTTGTGTTGTTTAAAGTCCTTGATGGTTGGCATAGTCTCTTCACAGGTCTTGGATCCCATCAATGGCGCTGCACAATCTCTATAGGACTCAGGATGGGCATCCCCAAAAGGATATAGAGAACAGAAAAAAATAATTAGCGTAGCTGCTCTTCATAATGTATTTGAATGAGATATATTAAATGTCAATGCGAAAACAAAGTCCTATAAATGAAAATAGCAGTTATAACCAAACATAGAAACAAACATATAAAGCATATAAGTATTTCTAACAAAAT
>CAIGQV010017386.1:2819810-2842746 GCA_903798115.1 Danio jaintianensis
TATTATTATTATTATTATTATTATTATTATTATTATTATTATTATTATTATTTACCATCATAATTTGCTCTCTTCCTGATTTTCCAACCTCCCCTCACCTCCTCGCTATTATCATTAATTTTATTACTTCTACTTTTGTTATTATTATTATTACTGTTCTGACTTGCCCTCCTGTTATCTCCTCATTATCATAATTATAAGTATTTCTACCAGTGTCATTATTCAGGTTGCTGTTGTTGGTGTAGTAGTAGTAATAGTCGTAGTCGTTGTAGTAGTGATTGTAGTAGTAGTTGCGGTTGTTAAAGTAGTAGTAGTTGTTGCAAGTATAAGTTGTAGTAGTATCAGTAGTAGTAGACATTGTAGTAGTAGTAGTCGTCGTTGGCGTAGTAGTATCAGTAGTAGTGGATGTTGTGGTAGTAGTAGTATCAGTAGTAGTAGTAGACATTGTTGTAGTAGTAGCAGTTGTAGTAGACGTTGTTGTAATAGTATCAGTAGTAGTAGTAGTAGTAGTAGTAGATGTAGTAGTATCAGTTGTAGTAGATGTTGTAGTAGTAGAATCAGTAGTAGTAGACATTGTAGTAGTAGTAGTCATTGTGGCTGTAGTAGCAGCAGCAGTAGTAGTAGTAGTAGCATTAGTAATTTCTGTAGTAGTCGTAGTAGTTGGTGAAGTACTTATTGTAATTATTATTATTATTATTATTATTGTTATTGTTGTTGTTGTCAGTTATTATTACTGTTGTCCTTTTTTTCTTTTTACAGTCATTATTACTATCATTACATTACTATTATTGTTGTCAATCCTTATCACTGATTGGTTTCTTTCTATCTATGTTTTATTTATATCTATGTTATTTGCTTCATTTACTGACTTCTATGCATGTTGTTTATATGTGTATATTTATATATATCTTTTTTTTCTCTCTTATTTATGTACAGTCGTGGCCAAAAGTTTTGAGAATTACATAAATATTGGAAATTGGAAAAGTTGCAGCATCGTGCCATAAGGCAAAAGTGATATCTAAGTGGCTCGGGGACCAAAACGTTGAAATTTTGCATCCATGGCCTCGAAACTCCCTAGATCTTAATCCCATTGAGAACTTGTGGTCAATCCTCAAGAGGCGGGTGGACAAACAAAAACCCACTAATTCTGACAAACTCCAAGAAGTGGTTATGAAAGAATGGGTTGCTATCAGTCAGGATTTGGCCCAGAAGTTGATTGAGAGCATGCCCAGTCGAATTGCAAAGGTCCTGAATAACAAGGGCCAACACTGCAAATACTGACTCTTTGCATAAATGTTATGTAATTGTCGATAAAAGCCTTTGAAACGTATGAAGTGCTTGTAATTATATTTCAGTACATCACAGAAACAACTGAAACAAAGATCTAAAAGCAGTTCAGCAGCAAACTTTGTGGAAACTAATATTTGTTTCATTCTCAAAACTTTTGGCCATGACTGTACTCTGACCTGTTCACCCAGTTACTTTTACACACACACACGCGCACGCACACACACACACACACACACACACGCACACACACACATTGATCCTGTGAGCCAACCTGACCGCCTGCCAGTGCCCTACTCACACCTGCAGCTTCTCCACGATGGACGTCCAGCTTCTTCAGCCTCCAGCCTTCAGACTGCAGTTCTGAACAGGAAGTTTGGCCAGATGAAAAATGGTCGTGCCTAACAGAGCCTAGTTTCTCTTGAGGTTTTTTTTTCCCTTCACTTCGTCAATTGGTCAGGTTTTTTCCTCGCCACTGTCGCCACTGGCTTGCTCGGATCGAGACTTGTGGAGCTGTGCTTCGGTTGATTTGCTCTTCAGTGTTTGAACTTTCAGCAGTGAAATTTAACACTGAACTAAACTACACTGAACTTCAACTCCGAAATCTGGACTTTACTAGAACTATGTTAAGCTGCTTTGACACAATCTACATTGTGAAAAGCGCTATATAAATAAACTTGACTTGACTTGACTTGACACGCAAACACACATGCAAACACATGCACCTGCCAGTACCTGACTGTATTGTTGTTGGTTTTCTGTTTTTTTTTTTGCTTTTTTTTCCCATCTGTTCATTGTTGTTTTGTTTTCTTTGTTTTTGATCCTAATTTGTGTATCTCTTGCATATTCTAATAAAAAAAAAAAAAAATAAAAAAAAATAAATGGACCTCTTAATTGACACACAATTAGTTTAATTATATAATTTTTTAAGCATTTCTTTCCCTGTTTTCCATCCATTATAGAGCAAATTACTATAAAATAATAATAATAATAATAATAACAACAATACACATTTATATTATGTATTTGTATTGCTGTTATTATGTAAAACTAAATATTACTATATGGATTTTTTTATTCTAGAAAAAGTACATTTTATTTTAATTTTATATAACTTGTATAGTATATGTCGTTTAAATGTATCATTTTAATTTAGTGTCTTTTTCTATATTCATTCATTCATTCATTCATTCATTCTATTTTCAGCTTAGTCCCTTTATTAATCAGGGGTCACCACAGCGGAATGAACCGCCTTCACACTCATACACTCACACTCACACTCATACACTACGGCCAATTTAGATTATTCAATTCACCTGCACCGCATGTCTTTGGACTGTGGGGGAAACTGGAACCCCCAGAGGAAACCCATGCAAACACGGGGAGAACATGCAAACTCCACACAGAAATGCCAACTGACCTAGCCGAGGCTCGAACCAGCGACCTTCTTGCTGTGAGGCGACAGAGCTACCCACTGCGCCAACCTATCATTTACTTCAAAGTAACAATTTAACTCAAGCTTAAGTACAGAATGATTGACAGAGAAAAATTAAGTAAGGAGTAATTTAATAGAAAATAATGCACACCTGAGGTGATGCAATCATGAAATAAATTATTATAGCTTATATTAATGTTTTGTGTCTAATTGTTTAGTTTTGTGGCATGTAGCCATATAATAAGTGGGATAATGTAAATGGCGGTTGTTTTACTCAGCTTTATGTCGGGCTGATTGAATTGACTTCAATTGTACACTGAAAAAAAAATGAAACTACTGTGTCTTTCATTATATTGGGTTAAGTGAAAAATTATGGTTTCTGATTATAACCTGTTTTATTCAATTAGCCTTAAAGCAGAAAGCAAACCCGCTAGGTAAACTTAAAAACATTAGTTTTTCTCAAAGTAATATTTTTACTTTAAACCAGCAGTTTTCAATTCATGTGACTACATGAAAAAACTCTTTATGTGCTTTCAGTTTTTAATGTATGGGTTTTGTTGTTATCATCTTGCGTGACATTTATAGCCATACGGAAAACCCCAGCTTGTTTACCTCATTAATGAAAATAAAATAAATAGCAATAGCCTATAATGCTATATGTATTTATTATAGTTTAGTCCAAAGTACAAATTTACTTTGATTTTGAATTTAAGTTGAACCAAAGAAATTCAATTAATTCATTGTCTCTAAACAATATTTTTGTTTATGTTTTTTTATTTTTTCTTAGGCAGAATAAATATTTAGATTAAAATTCAAATACGTTTTTTTATTTTCAACCAAGTCAAAAACTATCATTTGAAGGTAATTTATAAATTTAGCTGCAACAAATTACAGTATTTTTTTAGGTTGGTCCAAAGCAAGATTGTACTTTGATCTAAGGTTTAAAAAAATTATCTCCCGTACTTAAATAATTATTATTTTTTTGGACCACAATAAATATTTTTGATTTAACTTAAATAAAATGTTATAGTTTGAACCAAAGTTAAATAATATTTTGAGGTAAAACTTAAACGATTAGCTATAACAAATTACAGTCATTTTAAAAGTTGGTTCAAAATGTAACTGTTTTAGTGTATGAAATTCAAAAAAATTAGGTGTGCACAATAAAGTACAGCAGGTTCCAATCATATGGCACAAGTGTTCACAACGGGAATCTAACATTAAATAGTTCAGCTAAAACAACCTGACATTTATGATCAATCCCCCTCCTTTAAATTCAACAAAGTTCAACCATTCATTTCAAATCAATCTTCAGGTTTTAAATAGCAGAAAATCCAGGTAGCTGAGTAACCTTACCGACGTCATTGACTGCTCTCATTTCACTTAGATCGGAAATAATTACGGTTTATGGACACAAAACTAAAAACCTAAAAAGTTTTAGAGGACATAATGGCTGAAGCTCAACATTTATAACCAGATTGCGAGAGAACGGTAAACAGATGAAGTCACTCCACCCTGAAAATAAATATTAGATGTCCTTGTTTAGACAGTAAAAGAGCCCCGTCACCCATGTAAAATACACAGAACACTCAGTCCAGTTATGTGTTATGAGTCTGTTTAGATGTAGTTTCTAAGTTTCTGCCTTTTTGGGGCTCATTTTTCAAAAGCAAATTTCAACAAGAATTTCCAACAAGATAATTAGGATCATTTTAACCACAGAATGCATTATTTTTTAAAACTTAGGCACAAATTGACCATAGTTCTATGGCCACAGCTAATCTAGTCATGCTGATATTCAGGCCAGCGACATGACTGCTAGTTTGCTGTTTCTTTTGTATTATTTCTAAAGTATTATTAGTAATATATTATTATTACTGAAGTATTATATTATTAAAGTTACTTAATTTTATATCTGAAAAACAAAAACACCCAATTTTGCTTAATATATATTTCCCTAAGATATTTTTTTATATATTTTTTAATAATGTGGTTGTTTTGATATTGATTTACAAAAGCTATAGATCAGTATTTTTTTCCATGTTATATATATATATATATTCCTTATTTTAGCTACTATGCATTTTAAATGGGAAGGTGGGTTCTGTTTTAATGTACGTGTGACCCAGAAAAAAAAAGTTTAGCATAGTTGAGTGTCTCTTACTTTTCAATAATTTACTGTTCAATTTTAGAAATATCAATTGCATTTGTAATTAATCTGTATAATTGAATCAAAGCAGTAACTGAATTGAATCAAAATGAGTGCCTCAGAATTTAACAGGGAAATCTAAATCAATTTATATTGAATTATACTCTTCCTAATTTTTCAACCTAATAAACAAAGTATTAAAAGTCAACAAATTGATAGAGTATAAATGGACAAATTCTGACTTTTAAATTTTAAAATTGTGTTATAAAATGTAAATAGGTATATTTTATAAACGTGGGGTAAAAATTATTAGATTACACCAATCAAAGAAATATAAATAAGATTTTAAAAATCTAATTAAAATGAAAATAAGCACAATACTAATTCAATTCAATTCATCTTTATTTCTATAGCGCTTTTACAATGTAGATTGTGTCAAAGCAGCTTCACATATGTGGGATAAGGGTCTGCTAAATGTAAATTATTGTTATCATAATTTTGAAATATCATCTTGATCATCATAATCTTCATCATCATCATCATTTTTGGTGCTTCCTTATACCACAGGCTAAATATTCAAATTATATCTTTAACCAGCTACTCTATACTCTCTTGCCAGTTTAGGCATTATATTATATATTAATAAACAATATCTATTTCCAAGCTACTAGTTCTTCTTTTATTTTATTATTTCATTTCTAATACTACCAGTATGTTAATGTTTACATGTACTAATGCTTATTCTTTTGCTACTATAGTTTACTCCTGTACTCATGTACGTTGAAAATAAAGACGATGACTGAACATAGAGGATGATCTCCAAGTGGCAGTCTCCAAAATTAAACCAAGAATAGACTTGTGCTGTAAACATTGTGCCCACCAGTGTCATTAGATGAGGTTAAAATTAGATTAAATGAATAAATGACTATAAAAAAAAAAGTATATGGTTGTTGGTCTGTTGCACTTTTTTGTGTTGTCAAAACCCTTGTGTTTATATAGGCCTATTGGTGTGTGTGAAACGTTTGTATGTTTATTACCACCTCCGAAGATAGTGGGGGTCACAAGTCACTGGAATTGTTATTTTAGGGGTCGTGGGCTTAAAAGTTTGGAAAGCCATGCTCTAATGGATTTGGCATCTGAAACGTGCTGCAAAAAGTACCCGGAGCAACGTGTTTTACAGTTCTTAAAATATTTAGGTTGAGGCACATATTATCAGTGAGCCTGGGTTGTTTAAAAGATACTAGTACCTTAAGAATAGGCACTAGCATTTAATGGAGAAGTACTTTGTGGAATTAATTGTTAAAACGGCTTGCCATACTGTAATCCAATAATATGCATTACACACGGTAACTTCTTGTCAACCAGCAGCAAACCTAAAAATCTTGGATTTTATGTCAGCACTAGTGTAAAGTGTATAATCCAATTTCCATTTAAAATCCATTATCCGTGCTGCTGTACAACAATTGGCTGCGAGCCGCGTCATTCAACGGCGAAATCCTCTCAAATCTCGCCCGTCCTGCGATGCGCGTGGGCGGCGCTGATCTCGGCGCGTCTCCTCTCCTCTCCTCCACCCACAAATCCCTCTCTTCCTCCAGCCCACGCACCCACGCCTCCTGCCCTTGACGAGGAAGAGCAGAAGAGGCCTTGATCTGTTCCCGTTTTCAGCGTACAGCGACCCATCTCTTAGCGTCCGACTGCGTTTTCCGAGCGTCTCCGTTTCTCCACGCGCGCGCCGCGGCTCAGATGGGAGACGTAAGTGAAGCTTCTGTCTGGCACGGGAACGCACGCGGCGGGTCTCTTTGGCGGGCCATCCCGAGCACGGGATGCTGAACGGGAGCCGTGAGGGTTTGTTTGAACTGGGCAGGCAGCTCCAGCAGGACGGAGACTCCCAAGCCGCACTGCACTGCTTTCTGAGCTGCCTGCTGGGACTCACACATGTGCAGAGCTTCCACTCGCTTCCCAACTGCCTGCATCAGGTGAGCCCTGCAGGATATGGAGCGCTCTAATGATGCATTATGGGATAGAACTAGGGATGTGCAATATGATCATTTATATTGTATGGACAAAATAAAAAGTCTATTGTTGCATATTATGCTCTATCCTTTATATCGTGGTGTCACAAAATACACGGTTTACTGTAATACTTATTTTTTTTAATCATTTACATAAGCACAATATTACACCCCATTATGGGGATGCAGACACAAACTTGAGTAACAGCATCGTGAGCAATTTGAATCTTGAAAGTACAGTCTTCATATTTAGCATTTTATTTAGATGTTTTATATTTTTAAGTTGAAGCTGTAACGGATTTAAAAGGTCTTAAAATGTCTTAAGTTTTAAATTTACTAAAATAATGTGTTGTAAGTCTTAAATCAATTTAAACAGGAATTAGTTTTTCTATGTCCATGTAAAGTTACCCAATTTACTCAAATTTTGTGTTATACGTTCTAAATCATTTTAAACAGGACTTAGTTTTTATGTCCATGTAAAGTTACCCGGGCGACGCGGTGGCGCAGTGGGTAGCACAATCGCCTCACAGCAAGATGGTCGCTAGTTGGAGCCTCGGCTGGGTCAGTTGGCATTTCTGTGTGGAGTTTGCATGTTCTTCCCGTGTTGGCGTGGGTTTCCTCCGGGTGCTCCGGTTTCCCCCACAAGTCCAAAGACATGCAGTATAGGTGAATTGGGTAAGCTAAATTGTCCGTAGGGTATGTGTGTGAATGAGTGTGTATGGATGTTTCCCAGTGATGGGTTGCGGCTGGAAGGGAATCCGCTGCGTAAAACATGTGCTGGATAAGTTGGCGGTTCATTCCGCTGTGACGACCCCAGATTAATAAAGGGACTAAGCCGAAAAGAAAATGAATGAATGAATAAAGTTACCCAATCCGACTTAAATCCAATCACAAACAATCCATCTAAAAAATAAAAATAAGAAAAGTTTTACTAATCAACTCTATTTACCAATATGGTTTAATTATCTAACAAATAATAACGTTTGTTAAACATTCCATGTATTTATAGCTACCTGATAAGGACACTAAGCTGGACAGACTATTTTGCATACTTTTAGCTTATTATAGTCTTTAAAACATGTCGTTATTTTTTTAAAAGAAGCGTTATGTTGAAAAAAAAAAGAGTTTGCTTGTTTTAACACATTATTTAAAATATGTGGTTAAGAAATAACTGTTTTTTGATGAGACAAGTAAAAATCTTTTCCATTGGACCATTAGAAAAAAATCCTTAGCGTTTAGTCTGAAATTTCATTCATAAAGGTCTTTAAAAATCTTAAATTTGACTTGATGAAACCTGCAAAAACCCTGTGTAATCATTAGTTTAGCAAGTGTTTTATATTTTATTAATACTTAGTTTATATTCCGACATTTTTAATCAAACATTTGCCCTGAAGTTCTAAATAAAATGAGAAATATGATCACATTAAACTATTAATTGATTGAATTGACAGAATATATTGTGATACTTAGTTCTGTTTAGGATATGAGATGATTTATATTGGGATATGAGGAGATTTGCCATATCGCCCAGCCCTAGATAAAACACAGGCTTTAAATTTAAGAGGAGCCAATATGTTGTCATACAGCATGCATGTGCAACTAATTCACGCATTGTGACACACAAAGCTTCGTTTGCTAGCAAAACGTACTGTACTGTATGTCGGTCATGCTTGTTATATTTTTAATGAATCAGTGGCACACTAACCTAAAACTAGGCTACAGGCAATGCATATTTTACACTAGCAAATTCATTCTGAAACATTCATGCTCTACACGGACACAGCAAACACACACTTGCATATGCAAAGAAAGAGCGTGTGTTCACATTTGTTTGTGCGCATCAGGAGACGTGCTGGAGATACTCACAGTCAAGTTTATCATTGTGTTGCGAGCTTTGGCCATTCGGGTTCCATCTGGTCTTTACAGTACGTGAAATATCAGAGTTAACTCTCATAAATAAAAGTACAAATCTATCACTTGGGTGGTACTTTTTCAAAAGGTACATTATTGTTCCTAACACGTCCTACACATTAATAACTAAAAAGTACATACGTGTACCTCATTGTAACTTAAAAGACACAAAAGTGTACCCTAAAGGTACTAATGTCCACCTGGATGGTATAAAAGCATACCTTTTAGAAATGGTACCACCCCAATGACCCCAATTTTGTACATTTATTTCTGAGTGTAGTTTTTCTTCTAATGTATGCAGTTAATATATGTATTTCTCTGTCTAATGTATTCACTTCACTTGTCTAATCATAAACTCTTTTGGATGACAATCCGTCAGATAAAAGCTGTCAGGACTGCTTCGCTCACTCTGGGTTACACTCGCTCACAAGGGTCTCAAGTAATGTCCAGAATATAAACAGTGGCTCTTACACAAGAGCACCGGAATTTGTGGTATGACACTGGCCAGACGGACTTGCTTCTGACCTCACGAAAAAGACATATTTAGATTTTGCTCATATTTATCACTACTGTAACTATAACATTTCAGCCTGAGGCATTTTGAAATTATGCTAACTTTTTGAGTCAATCCAAAAAACTGTCATGATGAACATGTTCAGAACAGGTCATATTTTAGGCAAACAATACTGTGCTTTAAATTAAATGATAATTAATAAATTGTTTTTTACCTTACATGCAAATAGATGGACAGACAGACTGATAGGTGGAGAGAAGAGACTGCAATAGAGCCAAGTGATAGACTATTTAATTAAACTACTGAATTGTTTTAAACTTTTAAGTCAAATTTGGGTATAAAAATGGACCAACCCAACAAATGGGTTAAATAATGTAATTACAATAAATAACCGAAAAACATACTTCATTCAAACCAAGGTGTCTTCAGCTGTCTCTTTAAAGAAATTGTTTGCACATTAGAGATTTAGACATTGACATGGGCAGCAGTTTATTTTAATGACAGCTGACAAAAGTTTATTGTATCATTCAGAGTCATAATGTATGACCCTGGACCACAAAATCAGTCATAAGGGTCAGTTTTTGAAAAATCAGATTTATACATGATATACAATATGTTTGTTAGGATATGACAAAATGTGTTTGATATTTGGCACTTAAATAAAATTTAAAACTGAGAAAATTTGGAAAATGTTGTCCTAATTCAGTTCTTAGCAAGGCATATTACTAATCAGAAGTTAAGCTTTGATAGAATTACAGAAAGAAAATCAATTTATGTCTTATGGAATGCAATCTTAATATTTAAATGGTTAATTAAAAATTGGTGATTTTGTCTTATACAATGCCTTTTTGGCTATTTCCATCATAAAATTTGTGGTCACATTTAAGGTAATATTTAATTACACTTAACAAAATGCTGAGCAGACAAATATGAACCTTTGTGTTAATTTTTCAATTAAATTGAATACATTTTTTAACCCGTACCCAACGCTGGCTTAATACAACCCAGCATTTTTTAGTGTGTATGTATAACATTTTTGGAGATCATATCTGCATCCAAATTAACAGGCTGCATTCTTCAAAGTCCAGAAAACAAAAACAAAACAGGGTTCAAAACCTGCCAAAAAAGGTTCACCTTGGTCTATTTATGTTCTGTACATTTTCAAAGTGTACACTATGTACAAAACCACTTTATTATGTCTTATATGTTACTAAGATAACATAGATAATGTAATCTTTTAATTTATTGTATACCAGTGATGAAAGGATTTTTAAATATATATTATTATTGAATTACATTTAGATATAAGTGTCACTCCTCAGTTTATTCTAATGTAACAAAACAAAAGTTAAAATTATATGTAAAAAAAAAATGCTTAGTTGGGCACAAACCCAAGGTTGGGTTAATTTTTCCAATTCAATTTAAATTTGACTTTTTAACCCAATGTTGAGTTTTTCCATGTCTGACCCCTTCATTCATTCATTCATTCATTCATTCATTCATTTACTTTTCGGCTTAGTCCCTTTGTTAATCAGGGGTCGCCAACTTGTCCAGCATATGTTTTACGCAGCGGATGCCCTTCCAGCTGCAACCCATCACTGGGAAACACCCATACACTCTCACTCACACACATACGGGAAATTTGGCTTACCCAATTCACCTATAGCACGTCTTTGGACTTATATCTGACCCAATGTTGTGTTATAAAAACCCAACATTTATTTTCTTAGATGTCAGAATAAACTGAGAAGCGATACATTTAAAAGTGTGTTGTAAAAATACATTTAAAAAAAATCTAACTGGCATGCAACGCATCTTGGGATAGTATGGGCTGCAAAGGATCTGTTGGTTTGATCTAATGCCTGAGAAGTGAAGGCCACAGTTCAATGACGTAATCAGCATTTGAATACAAGATATACAACTTCTGAACTGGAGGATGCAGCACAAAGTGACGCTATTCAGCCATTTTACACTGATGGCAGACTGAGATCTAAATTAAGTGCTTATTATAGCTCTCTCTGAGGGACAAGAATAGAATTTCTGTCTTTTTCTGCTCTTCGGATATAACTAAGTGATAATTTAAATTGCTATAACTGGCCTTGCATCATAAAATTGATTCAGGTTTCCGCCGTTTTTGTAAACTTCTTACAGTGTATTTTCAATGAATTGGCCAATTTATGAGACACATTCTGAAATACACTGAAGTCAGCTTTATGAACTGTAGTTACCACATCCATATATGCTACATTTCCTAACCATCAGTCGTTTACACCACGATTTATTAGCTTCAGTGATTTTATTGGCTGCTGGCAGCTATTTTGGTTTGTTTGGGGATATTGTGTGCCAGGATTCAGGTGAATCAGAGCAACAACCTGAGAAGAGCTCAAAAAAATTAAATCAAAACAGTGGAAAAATGTCCCAGGGGTTAAACAAAACTAGATGAATAGTTTCTCGTCGACTCAACAATTCAGAGCCAAAAATAAAGTCTAAGACACAGCTGTTTGTGAGGCAGAGCAAAACGTGTAAAATGAAGTTTACTCAAGCCTTTAGCAGGGAGATGAGAAAAGTGATAAGGACTGAAATTGTTAGATTGATACCATACCACTGTTTCCGGAAAGTTTAAGAGAGGTCAATGAGGACATTTACACCCAAAATAACCATTCCGATAACATAATTTATGTATAATATTAATAATAATTCTGTATATAAACAGAAAGTATTGATAAATAAATGTTGGGCCCAAGTATGTCAGAAGCAAAATGACAAACTTGAACAGTAGAATGAAATGCTTATTATTATTCAGCATATTTTTCTGCTTCATTTACTCAGGAATATTATTACAGTTATTTTAATGGTGCAGTCTAATACTATAAAATATAGTGCACTGCAATATAAAGATTCTCAGAATGTTCTCATTCTCATTCAGTGTAACAAAACATACACTCAAAAAAATAAATCACGATGAAGTTTATCATTAACTGTTTGCAACCTTTTGATTTTATTTCATTTGTTTTTAAAATGTTTGATTCCTTAGAATCGATTTAAATCTGTTAAGATTGAATACTATTACTTTTAATCAGTTAAAAGATATGAATATGATATAAACATACCTAGCTGTAGAAAATGCCAGATCCAATTAGTTAAATTGTATGAACCAAATTGTATGGTTTACTTAATGTTCAGGGGGAAAATTTACATAGCTCCGTATTCCACACAATAGATTAAATCCAATGTGCTTTAAATTAATAAGAAGAATTTAAAACACATGGGATTTATTGATATTATTACATAAATCTTGTTCTTATTTCTTTCATTTATGTTTAACTAACAAATATCAATCACATAAAGTGTATTCAGTTAAGTTAAAGTAAGTTCAATTATTTTAAAAGTATGTAATCCAAATGAATGGAAAGTTTATTTGTTAGGCCTAAATATTTTTTTTGAGTGTAGTCATTTAGACTATAACTTAATAAAAGTAGCAATGCATATTTTATATTAAAAAAAAAAATTCTGACATGTTCTTAATAAAATAAAAAATAAAAACACATATGGTCATACAAAATTTTATAACACTCACAAATGGGTAAAACCAAGTAGTTTGAAGTTTCAGTATGATCCTTAAACAGAGTTTTGTAATACTTCGTCAAACTATTTTAAATTGAAGTATGGCTTTTTAGTATATAAGCTATTACTTACACTGTTTGAAAACTCGTTTTTGTCTTTGACCCATATACAGTACAGACACATACATAACATTTAAGCAATACATATGTTATAGTCTTATATTTGCATAATGAAAATGTTTATTGTATCATTTATGTTCTTTGAACTCTTGAAATTTCATGTATTTTCAAATAAGAATTGTTTAATGGAGAGAAAATGTTTAACATTTAAAAAATATATATATTTTTAATTTATTTTGTCATTCCCATTTTGACAGTACATAATAATAGTTATTTTGCAGAACACTAGTATTCTAGTAAAGTGCACTTTATTAGTTAGGTTAATTAGGCAAGTCATTGGATAACAGTGCTTTGTTCTGTAGCCAGTTTAGTAAAAATATATTGACCTTAGCAGTTTTTTTTTGTCTTTTTTTATTCCAGCCAAACAAATAAAAAGACTTTGTTCAGAAAAAAAATATGATATGAAGTGAAAGGTTTCATCGCTTTGCTAAACATCACTTGAGAAATATTTGTAAAAGAATGAACATTTCACAGGAGCTAGGGCTAATATTTTTTTAATAGTAGTTTGAATTGCTATAAATAGATTTAAAGGTGACCTATTGTGCACCTTTTTACAAGATGTAACATTAGTCTCTGATGTCCCTAGAGTGTCTATGTGAAGTTTCAGCTCAAAATACCCTGCAAATATTTTTTTATAACTCTTTGAAACTGCCCCTTTTAGAATTTGATCCAAATTGTGTCGTTTTGGTGACTGTCGCTTTAAATTCAAATGAGATTGGGCTCCCTGCACATGTTACAAAAGCGGGCGGAGCTACACATGCGTATGTGTCAGCATAGCAGCAGATTCAAAACAGGACTAACATTATCTCTGTGAAAAACTGAAAATGTCAAAAGAAGTGTCTCTGAATAAGTTAGTCTATGGAGACTGCAGTGTTAAAACTCCACATTCTTATCCGCTGACATTATCTTCATCAGATACGGTGTGAAATCTGCTTTTTACTCAGGGCTCTCTATGGTAATGAACAAAAGATCGTAACTAATGGGCAGGACTTTTTTCCTCTGACACGTACAAAGGGAGAATGTCAATCAAAGTGTTTCTGCAGACTGTTTTTATGAAATGTGATTATAAATAATAGATGTAATAAATGTTTACCATTAGAGGCTGGTTATATTCACACACTGTTGCCACACAACTGTGTTTAAATCCCTTGTAAAATGATTTTTGCATAATTTCTTTCTTCTTTCCTCCATCCAGATTGCTGAACTCTACATTGATGAGAAGAACTGTATCCTTTTTGCTAAAAAATCAACTCGCTCAACAGTGTGTAAGAATAGACAAAATAACAATTCTTCATATTGCATGTTCTTATGGCAGTTGTGCCTGTGGTCTTTGTCTTATGAGGATTTGTGGTCGCTTATCATATGTCAAAAAAAAGCATGACATCTAATTAACCTGCACGACCTGTATTCATCTACAGGCTGCCATTAGCAGCAAGGCTAGTGTTACGTGACATACATTCCCACTTAAACCCATGGCCTCTCAATTACTAAAGCGTAGAGTTTAAATGGCTTCCAGACTGCTAGTTTCAGCTCAGACAGGTCGTTTACGTGACCCAAGTCATTAGCCGAGATCATTCATGACCTCTTTTCCAATTAAAATCCAATTACATGTGAAACGGGTTTTTTTTCACCAAGTGTGGGACTCTGGTGTGATTACTTAAAAGAGGAATAATTGATGTCGATTTTATCATTTAATTGAATAAGCTATTTCATTACATGCAAAACATTATCGGTGCACAACAAGAGGGTTTGGAATTAGATGTGTTGGTGTGGATTCAAAGGTTAGCAGGGATTTATTCTGGAATCTTCCGTCCTTTTATTATGTGTGCCGGTGCTCGTGTGTTGAGTCATTGAAAGCCAGAATAGTGAGCTTTGGTGAAAGACCATTTATGGATGTTGGTTAGCAATTTTTATTTTGAACCAATCACAAATATACACAGAAAAAGAGCATTCATTTGCATGGCAATAGACCAAAACAGTGTGTTTTTGTGTGCTTTTTTTATTGTCCTGTTTGAAATTTTAAATTGATGACATCCCATTAGCAGATGAGCACAGACAACTGCTTAAATAAATGTGATTTCTTCTCCCTAATCCTTATAATGCATGTCCCAAAGAACCTTATACATATATATGACAACACCAATATTATTCAATTATTTTCAATCAAAATTAATTCATTTTACATACATAAACATTTTACATTACATGAAATAGTGATTATTATTGCAATAGTTGACAAATATTTATTTTATTCAACAACATGTATTCATAAAAGAGCTTTAGAAAACAAAAATCACTAAATGAATCAATGAATTAAAGTTTTTTTTTTTAATAACATGTTCATTTTTGTTTGTTTCATGTATCTTGAAACAGACCCGTATACGTAACAAGGGTTGAATAAATTAATCAATACTTACATTCAGATAGGAAGCATTAATTGGATAAAGATTTATGGTTATAATGGGGATCTAGTCCTCTCAGTTCTCCACCATTTCCATAGGGACTCGGCACAAAGGATTTGACACGTAAAAACCACAAACTAAGAACTGTTTACACTTTTTCAAGCTTCGATTTAAATATGGTTTCAAAGAATGGTCAAAAGACTGTCTACCATCAAGCCCCTTCCTTCTTTATCTTTTTTTCTGGTAGCTTGCTCATACATATGACATATGACATTACACTCAACATATGAAATGTCTTGTATGCAATATAATATCACAAAATATGCAAACTGTATCAAACAACAATAACAACACCTCTCAATACAAATAATAAAATTTTATTAAAAAATATTACAAATGCCTTAGTGCTCTACATGGCTCTAACAATGGTACAAAAAAAGAAAATTAAATGGGGAAAAAAATCATTGTACTATATTATTTGTAACATAATGTACAGTACAATATAAATACAGCTGGTTTAACTTTTTTGTTCAACCTTTGGTTAAGTTTGTTTTCTTCAAAAAAACTTACTAACCCTACATTTTTGGTTAACATTAAGACAAACCTAAATAAATGTAGCAAATGTTTTTTTTCCTCTAGCACTCATTGAACGGCAAACAACTCATAGATTCTGTAAAGCACTTATTATTATTATTATTATTAAATTGATTTCTGCTGCACATAATCCTGTAGTATGAAAAAATAAATTAATAAAATGTTATTTATATTATATATCTCCATGCTATCAAATCTCTTCAATTACTGTATACTTTTACCCTGTACTCATTTTTCGATTGTGAGTCGATACAGTGTTTGTATCCTACTGCGACTGACACTACAGTATTCAGTGACAAATGTAGAAAATGCTTTTACAGTCATGCTGAGAAGGCTGGAAATATAAATGGCAGCAGAAAGACACAGCTAATATATTTATTTGATGAAGCGCTGCATTCATATTCCCCCTAAAGCAGCAAAGCTTGTATGGTGATTATTAAAGCATATATTTGCTTTGCCAGTGCATCTTAAGAAGGAATTCAAAAGCACTTTGTATTCCAAAAGCAAGCAGGCACAACTTATTTTTAGATGCTCCTCTTTAAAACTGCTGTGCTGCATATCTGAGATCTGAAGCTGCATAAATGACAATTATAAACTACAGTTGACAGCACTAGTGTTCATACTAGAGATACCAGAGTCATCCTGGGAAATTATAATAATTAATTAAAATCCATGTTATTTGTTTTATACAGTAAAAAAGTTAAACATGGAATTTAATGTATAATGATAATTTAAACAATAATGATTATCAACAAAAATTGTACATATATACATTTAGAATTTATATATATATATATATATATATATATATATTGCATTTTCTTGTTTTCTAAAAAATTTTTTCTAACTCAGTGTACTAAAATAATCAAAATAATTAGCATTTAAATAATTCATTATCAGATACTGACATTAACAAACCTATATAGAAAAAAAAAACTATTAATCAAAAATACAATAATAGTCATAAAATAATAAAAAGTCTAAAATACAAAACGTCCTGGTTACGTCCGTAACCCACGTTCCCCGAATAAGGGAACGGAGACGTGCGTCTGTTAACAGACTATGGGAGTACGTCAGACGACCAATCACTCTGAAGAGTAAGAAAACGGGCCAATGAAATGCCAAATTGCATTGGCAGAGCTCTGCTCCACAGCTGGCAGCAATGAGCTATCAGCGCTATATAAGCTGCACGCTGTGGAGTGAGCCTCAGAATTTTCCTGCTGAAGAGGCGATCACTCAGCTAATCAGCTGGAGACTCAGCTGCTGTGGCAGTGGAGACGCACGTCTCCGTTCCCTTATTCGGGGAACGTGGGTTACGGACGTAACCAGGACGTTCCCCTTCATACGGGAACTTCAACGTGCGTCTGTTAACAGACTATGGGAGACTGTATGGAGAACGCCACAGCAGCTAAGCCCGTCACGCTCCTGATGTGAAGTTTGCCAAGCATAGCATGGGCGCACAAGCATCACCAAGAGCGCAACCTTCCAATGTCCCCTAGACCCTTAATTACCATTACATGGGAATAATTACAATTTAGATCGGGGGTTGTAAATGTGCTTTTACCTAGCTAATATAGTCTAGGGATTTTAGAAATACGACAGTACGTTGGGAAAGCGTGCCAGTCCCCGAAGGGGGAGGACGCTGCGGAGGCCTCCTGCTACCCCAGAGGGGAGACTTGATGGCAATAAGGACATATGGACTAGCCCTATGGAGGGGGAGTACTACATATGATAAGCTGGTTAGCGGGTAGGGAAGACACGGGTCCGCCTGGTCAGGGGGAACACTCCGTGGGTGAATAAGCATATGGGATCACCATCGGGGACAACGCATAGCTGGCACCGAATCTCAGCATGTGGGTAGACCAAGAGTGGGCATACCAGACATCACACTGAGCCAGGCACCCAGCTCCTCCGCTGAGTCGAGTGCTGGGGGCCTCGGAGGAATTCTCTAGGGTTCGCCAAGCGGGAAACTTACTAGCAGAATAGAAAAGGCGCACGTATCTCCGGGTTAGGGAGCATGGCGCAGCAAGCGTTTTTGACACCGAGTTTAATTTCGTCCCGATTGACCGGAGTGACCCAGTAATCGGGAGGAAACCGACTCCACTCGAGGATTATAAAATCTCGTGAATGTGTTAGGTGTCGCCCAGCCCGCAGCTCTGCATAATCTGTTAAGAGGCGCTGCGTACTCACGCCGAAAAGGAGGCACCGTTTTTTCAAAAGAATTTTTTTTTAAGTGTGCTCTCTCTTTCGGGGGACACAGCTTGCCCTGGCACATGAGGCGAGGGCAATGGCATAACTATAAAATGGACTAACCTCTGCTTTGATACGGCACTTCCCTTCTGCCGATCATAACAGGCAAAAGAGCTGCTTAAAGACGTATGCTCTACGTGTCACATTAAGCGCAGTGCGCGGACATACAATAAAAGGGCTGGGTCTGCCTCCTCCGCAGACAGCGCTTGCAGGCTCACTACCACTTTTAATATAAAAAAGGGGTGGTAGGAACCTTGGCACAAGCTGAACCGGGGTCTCAGGTAAACGTGAGAGTGGGCCGGTCCATATTCCTGGCACGATTCGCTGACCAAAAATGCCACCGGAATCCTAACCCTCCTGACTGATACCAACGCGACCAGCAGAGCTACCTTCATGGACAGAAAACTTATAGATACTGTCGAGTGGCTCAATGGACCTAATCATAACCGCTGGGGCTAGAGAGATCCCGAGAGGGCAAGAGAGGGGGGCGGGGATGGAATTAACCATCTCGCGCCACGCACCTCTGAGGAACCGGCTGATAAGGTTATGCTTTCCCAGCGCGCTACCATCCGCCGCCACAGAGCGGGGATGGAAGCATGCCAAACCTTCAGTCTGGAGGGTGACAGCCTGCGCTCAAGTTATCCTAAAGGAAGAAAACACAACACTAATCTGGCATGTCCGGGGTTCTTCTCAGAGAGAAGAGCTCCACACAACGAATAGACTCCACTACAGGACATAGGCTTGCCTATACAGGGTGCTCTAGCCTGAGTGACGGTGTTAACCATCTACTGATAGGTCACCTAAGTCTACCGCGCTCTGTCTAGAAACCCTCAATGAGGGTTCCAGAACGCTGCGCGGGTGCCAGAGGGTGCCCGTCCCAGAAAAAGGAGTACTTCTTCCGGGGAATTCGTCAGGGAGGGCCATCATGAGGAGTGTGAGTCTGGAAACTCGGGTCCGGTTGGGCCAAGGAGGCGCAACGAGCGAGAACCGCACCTCGTCTCCCCGACCTTGCACAGAGTCTGCACGCGCAGGCTCACTGGGGAAAACACATATTGCGTAAACCCGAGGCCAGCTGCGAGCCAGCGCATCCATGCAGAGCAGGGAAAGCAGCTGGCGAAGGGCCGCTCGGGAGAAGCGGCAGGATGTCCTGGGCCTCTCTGAAGCGTGCCCATAACAGCTGGACTGCGGGGTGGAGTCTCCATTCTCCCAGAAACGTAACTGTCGTGAGAGCATGTAAGCTGGCACGGTAGAGCTCGTATGGGATATGAACGGCGCGCAGCTATTAAGCCGCATGACTCCGGAGGAGCAGATGGCGAGCGAGCTGAGACATGCGGCGGTAGCGCACGTCAGCCGTTTGCTGGCCGTCAGCTATGCTGGCCGTCCTAACCAACACATGTGCCCCCTCCCGTACCGGTAGGAACCGGCGGAGAGGGAGAACACTGCCAACAACTCCAGGCAATTGAATGCCAACGCAACCGAAGTCCGATTTACAAACCTGCGGCTGCATGCTCGAAATACACAGCCCACCAGCCCGTACTGGAAGCATCCGTCAGAATGACAGCATGACTGGACACTTGTTCTAAGGGCACCCAGGCCCGTAGAAGGCAAGGTCCATCCAGGGGCTGAAGGTGCGGAGACACACCGTAGTGATGGACACCCGGTGCGTCTCCGCGTGCCATGCCCATCTGGGGACCCGATCGCGAAGCCAGCGCTGAAGTGGTCTCATATGAACAATTGAGCGGCGTGATAGTGGCTACAAAATGTCATATGCCCCAGGAGCCTCTGAAAAACTTCAATGAAGCCACTATAACTGCCAAATTAAACGGACAGGGCAGCACTAGCCCAGCGCGCTAAAAGCGCACCGTGATGGAGTCTACCTCTCATCTCGGGTCCAGCTCCAACCCGAGATGAGAGAAGCTCTGCCCGGGGGAGAGCTTGCCCATTCTCGGTTGACCTGAAACCCCAACAGGCCGAGGTGCCAGAGCACCAGGTCCCTATGCATAATCGACTAATTCAAGGTCTGAAAAAATTAACCCAGTCAAAGAATAATCAAAAATGCAGATGCGCGTGCGTCAAAGAGACACAGGGCATCCTCCACGCATGGATCAGGGAGAGCCCGAAGGGGAGGACCATTTACTGCCATGCTCGGGCCCCGTCGCACTTTGGGAGGGAGAGAGAGAGACATGGAGTGAGCGTCCTTCAGGTCTATAGCTGCAACCAATCCCGCGGACGGACGCACTGGGGGATGCGTTTCTGCATGAGCACCCTGATCAGCATCCTGAGCGGATGACAGATCAAAATGTGCAGATAGGATTGGTATAACCCACCGCTCTTCTTCGGCACGATGAAGTACGGGCTGTAAAACCCACACTTCATCTCGGCTGGAGGGCCTGCTCGATTGCATCCTTCGCCAGGAGGACAGCAATCTCCTCTCGCAAGACAGGGGCGCTCTCGGGGGAAACCCTCGTAGTATGAACACCCGTGAACCTGGGAGGGCGGATAGCGAATTGAATCGCATAGCCGAGTCTGATCGTCCGCATGAGCCACCGCGACGGGCTGGGCAGCGCTAACCAGGCTGGCAGAGCCTGCGCTAATGGCACCATCGGACTGATCAATGACATGCCAACGGAGGGGCAGCTCGGGAGGGGAGTGCTCACCCCGGGAAGCAGAGCGGCCCGAGGAAGAGCTGAAAATAAGAGAGAGTCTCTTACCTTCCTCCCAGGATCCCGCGGAGAGGCTGGAGGTGCGAGATAGGAGATCATCCTCTGGCGCCCTCAAAGCCTGTGGCGAAGTGCACCAAAGCTGAGAGCTGGAAGGCAGTGCGTCCCATGCTGGCAGCAATTGGGCTTCCACACCCAGAGGGAGGAAAAGCCGCTCTTTTCGGATCGCTACATTTGTTCGCGCGGGAGCCCCAGCCCTCCACCGGGGAAAGAACGGTTCTCCTCCTCTCCAAGTGGCCCGCCTTAGGTTCGCTTCGCGGTCCGATTACCGGACTTTACGGCGACCTATGACGGGAGCGTCAACTTCCCGCGGCGAGGCTCGGCGTGTTCACTAGCCAGTGTAACGGGCTGTGACGGCGGAGCATTTTGGAGCCGCGGGAAGAACGCTCTCGGCGAAGAACAGCCAGCGCGGACGGGTCCGGTGGGGGAGCAGTTTTCCGAGCCCACCAGGAGATGACCTGCTCCATCGCGCACGGCTGATCTCTCACCACCGAGGACTCCTGGGTAAAGTCCCCGACAGTGTCGCCGAGTAGGCCTGCCTGGGATATGGGCACACCAAGAAAGCGTACTTTGTCGGCGCGGCGCATATCTGCCAGGGTAAGCCAAGGGTGGCATTTCCGGACCACTGTGTGGCCATCGTCCTCCCCAGGGCACGGGCGGCCGACTTGAAGGTCATGAGAGCATAGTCGACCACCGTGCGGTGCTTACGCATAAGCCTGGGGAAGAACCGCCCCTGTGCAGCACAGCAGGTGCTGTGGTGCAGGGTAGAAGCGGCATGGCCCGCAACGGTGTGGGCTCTGGCCATGAGAGACACAGAAAACCCACCCGCCTTGGACGGGGGTTTCAGCTTACCCCTCCAGGTGGCGGCCAACCACCTGAGGAATAGCTTCATACCCACTGGCCGCCTCGCCATCAGGGGGTAAGCACGAGGACCGGGCAGAGAAAAACGCCCTCTATGCCAGCGTGCGCTCGCTGTGCACCCCTGGGAAGAAGTGGACGGGAGCTGGAAGATTCATCTTACATCAGCTCGCACACCACACCTCTAGTCGGTCCGGCGGTGAGACTGGGGGACAAGCCATCTCCAGCCACACCGCCGAAGCAGCCCAGGAAGCGCAGCCATCATGTCTGATTCGAGAACCGTGACTACGCATTGCACCCCGTAGGATGGAAGCGAGCCCGGTCTGTCATCTGAGCATGACAGCTCGCCCTCCGATGTCGCGATGGACATCTGATCTCCGGTGTCATTAAGCGGAAGCACGGGCATCCCGGGGGATGAACCGCACCACCACTCGAAGCTTGGATGGAGCATGCTGTGGAGGAGTGGGGAGTCCGCGGGCCCGGAGGCGACGGATAAGCCCCCACTGTAATCCTCAGATCTGCCCGCGTGCTAACCGCTTTCACGGGGAGCAACGGGGGTGGCTTGGAAGCCGCGATCTCAGCTGTGCAACAGCCATGCTCTCACAGTGAGAGCATGAGCTGTCCGCGAGCACCGCATCGACATGCTGGACCCCCAGACGTGTGATGCGATACCCGTGCCCATCATCCGGAGATAGGAACCACCGCATCCAGAAACGCACAGTCAGAACAGCGTCTTGAAAAAGACGTGTTGATTGACTGTGTTGCTCTCTTAGGGAATCTGCTCTTTTAGTGTGAAACTGCTCTTTTGTGAACACCAGCGAAACGCCCAGGGGACAGGAAGCCCAGATCAACTGCCGCTGTCGCGTCATCTCCCGCACTGGTGAGTAAACTGGTTTCAGTCTTGAAATCAGATTGGCAGATAGAGTGTCTTCAGTCTCGTGAGAGGGTCTGAAGCAAATAAATTCTGAGGCTCACTCCACAGCGTGCAGCTTATATAGCGCTGATAGCACTCTGATTTTCTACAAGATGGCGCCGACGAAGATGGCCGCCTCCGTGTTGAGCTC
>CAIGQV010017386.1:2867746-2890257 GCA_903798115.1 Danio jaintianensis
AGAGCTCAACACGGAGGCGGCCATCTTCGTCGGCGCCAGAGTTCGTAATATCGAACTCTGTTCATAACAAGCAATACTATATTAAATAAGAAGAAGAATAAATAAGAAGAGTATATTTTGATTTATTGCTGACTTTAAGGTTTGATGTGTTGTTTGTTCAGACCTCAGCTGTAACAAGTGGTTATTTGCATTACTGTTGTCTTTCTATCAACTCAAGTCAATGTCAGGTCATTCTTTTCTGATCTTTGGAGCCAACTACACTTTCTTTCACATTTCAGACCATTCTCTGTAAACTCTAATGGTTGTGAGTGAAAATAAATAAGCAGTTTTTAAAAAAACTTCTTCTAATGCATGGTTTGAACTTCAGCAGACCGTCTTTAACATGCCTAAATGCATCTAGTTGTTGTCATGTATTAAAATATAAAGTAGCTGGTGAGTGTACACTGCGCACAATATGTAACTGGCTTCATTTCTACCTCTACATACGTCACTCATTGATCCGTAAGTGTAAGATAATGGCCAATTAATCTATGGGTAACGTGAGTCTTGGTCTATGATCTATTTAACCCCCGTAGAGTAAGTGTAAATTATATTCTGCGCAGTATAAGAATGCTAGTGCTCTTTTTAAACTCGTACAAGGTGACCGTTTTCTTTGTCAAGTGTTTTCCAGTGTCAAGAGAGTAGTTATATAAGCTTTTATAGATAGCGAGAGATCCAGTCAATGTCAAGTGTTTGCCTGACAGTCTTTTCTCATTCACACTTCTTTTCACAAATACTGACCTGCTCTAGTATATATTTTTATAAGCAAATAAACTCAATATTTAGTCCTAGCTTTACTTACTCTTTTTACAGGGATAGTTTACTCAAAAATGTTAATTCTGCCATCATTTAAGGCTGAATTATACTTCTGCATAGAGTGATTGCACGTAGCAGTGCATTTATACTTCTGCTTTGTGTTTGCATTGCGCTGGGTTTCTGTGTTCTTCTTTGTTGAGCTTCTTCTCGTGTGTTTTGACATTAGACCGGAAATGTGTGAAATGCTAAGCTAAATTACTATAGAAGGAGCTTAAACTCACAATCATTAAAGGAAGAAAGAGGCGGGAACTAGCGAATGTGTAACAATTTGAAGCATAAAATAAACACAAAACACTTGTGAATCACAAAATAGGGAAACTATTAATTAACAGATATTTTTATCATGCATTTTTAGAATTTAACATTTTTAGACTCGCGCTGCTACATTGGCTCTCAGTCCCTCCCGCCACACTTGTCACCAGTATCAAGCCAACCAATCACAGCTCTTGCACTATGTGTCGCGGTGACATGTAGTTACAGTACATTTTTTGAGACGTGCACATCAGGGTCAGCATCAGAATACGGCAAAGATATGCGACTGTGCGGCTACTGCTCCAGATCTGTCACGCGCATTTGATGCAGAAGTATAGATCAAAGTATAAATCAGACTTGTTGAACACAAAAGAAGATATTTTGAAAATGTTGGAAACATACAACCATTGACCTTTATAGTATTTGTGTCAATGGTTACAGGATGCCAACATTCTTTGAAGTATCTTCTTTTGTGTTTAACAGAAACAAAAAGCTCAAACTGGTTTAAATCCAGTCAAGCGTGAGTAAATGATGGCCAGATTTTCATTTTTTAGGTGAACTCTTCTGAACTGTATTGCTTGATCTCCTCTGACATATTTCATTATGGATTGTTATTGCTTTTACTCATATACCAGATGAATCATTGATATTGATGTTTCATATAAGGGTGAAATATGTGACTCTCTCTGACATATACGCTCTTTCTCTCTCACTCTTTATGGCTCTGGTAATAGAAAAGGGTCAACTAGTTCCAAAGGCGTAATCAATTCTATAGATTTGCCAATCAATAACAGACATATGCAAGCTTTTCTCTCACACGTGCCGTAAAAAAAAAAGTTCAGTGATGTTCAGACTGTGATGCACGTGCTTCCATGCTGTTTTTTCATGCAATATGTACACTGTATAAATAGTATATGCATAGAACTATACCTTGAAGGAATATTATGTTCCACAATGCAGTGTATTTAATCATCCTTTTCTAATGTGTCAGTTTTTTTTGTGATGCTTTTTGGACCTTTATTTCTAATGTTTCTGTCATTTCTTTCAGACCCCATCTTGCTTTGGAATACAGTGGCAAGGTATGAACATTATGATATAGAATATGCAATATGACTAGTCTAGGACTGCACAATATAGTTTTATTGATAATTTTATATGGAATATCTGTATTGCAAAAAGATGTGATTACTCACATTAATTTGATGTGACAAGATTTTGTTTGTTGCATGCATTGGTTGTTTATTCAACTTTGACCAATCAGATGGAGTTTATGCTCATATACCAGGTGCTATTGTGCTATTGGCTAGACTGGGCCCAAAGGTAAACCTAGTCTGAGCAGAAAGTTGAAAATAAACACTAATGGCAGAAGTAGAAATACGTGACAACAGTCAATAAGAATGAGAATATCTGACAATGTTTTCAGTCATTAAAGGGACAGTTCACCCAAAAATGACAATTCTGCCTAATTTTCTTTCTTCTGTTGAACACAAAAATGTATATTTGCTGGAAAAAATATGGAAATCAGTAGCCATTGACTTCCAAAGTAGTTGTTTTTCCTACTATGGACGTCAATGGTTACAGGTTTCCAACATTCTTCAAAAAATAAATTTTTGTGTCATCTCACAACAGAAGAAAGAAGATATTTTGAAGAATGTTGGAAACCTGTAACGATTGACTTCCATGGTAGTTGTTTTTCCTACTATGGATATCAATGGTTGCAAGTTTCAAACATTCTTCAAAATATCTTCTTATGTGTGTCGACAGAAGAAAGAAACTCATAAATGTTTGAAACCACATGAGGGTGCGTAAATGTTTGTACCTCAACATTGTTTGTTACACTGAAAAAAAAAAATAATAATAAAATATATATATATATATATATATATATATATATATATATATATATATATATATATTTCCTGTTTATTTTACTATGGTCATTGCATAAATAAATCATTTTAAAAATAGCTCATTCAAAAATGATTTCTCTTGGGAAATATTATATTGCAAAAAATATAATAATCGCAATAATCATCAACATTGCATAATGTGCAGCCCTAAATATGACAGAAAGCTTCAAAAGTGAATAAACCTGAAGTAATTGTGATTTCTTGAATTTCTTTCTTCATTTAGGCCACTAAAATCCACCAGAGAGCGTTTGGAAACGATCATCCTATCACAGCACGGAGTCTGGAGCTGCTGGCCACTGTCTATGCTGAGATTGGCAAAACAGAATATACAAGTAACTGAACCGCTTATATAGCAGTCATCTTGATTCCACGTGAACTTATGAGAAATCACTTTAAAAAATGCTGTAGTATAAAAAAAGAACACTGGTGTGCACCAAACAAGTATAACAAGACTTGCAAACTCTGGTGCAAATCTTCTGAAATATGAGTACAGACCAAAAATAGAAAATTATACAAATAACAGACTCATGCATGTTTTATAATTGTGATACTGCTTGTTACAGTTCAATATAGGTGTTAAAAAATGTTTTCTGTTTAGTCTTTATGACAAAAGATGATTTTAAGACATTGCATACAGTGTATCTGGAAAGTATTCATAGCGCTTCACTTTTTCCACATTTTTTAATGTTACACAATACCCCATAATGACAATGTGAAAAAAAGATTTTTTTGAAATTGTTGCAAATTTATTAAAAATAAAAAACCTGAAAAATCACATGTACATAAGTATTCACAGCCTTTGTCGTGAAGCTCTAAATTGAGCTCAGGTACATTCTGTTTCTACTGATCATTCTTGAGATGTTTCAGAAGCTTATTTGGAGTTCACCTGTGGTAAATTCAGTTGATTGGACATGATTTGAAAAGGCATACACCTGTCTATATAAGGACCCAGGGTGATGGGATGTTTTTCAGCAGCAGGAACTGGAAGACTAGTCAGGATAGAGGGAAAGATGAATGCAGCAATGTACAGAGACATCCTGAATGAAAACCTGCTTCAGACCTCAGACTGGGGCGATGGTTCATCTTCCAGCTGGACAATGACCCAAAGCACACCGCCAAAATATCAGTGGAGTGGCTTCACAACAACTCAGTGAATGTTCTTGAGTGGCCCAGCCAGAGCCCAGACCTAAATCATATTGAACATCTCTGGAGAGATCTGAAAATGGATGTACACCGTTGCTTCCCATCCAACCTGATAGAGCTTGAGAGGTACTGCAAAGAGGAATGGGCAAAAATTCCCAAAGACAGGTGTGCCAAGCTTGTGGCATCATATTCAAAAAAACTTGAGGCTGTAATTGCTGCCAAAGGTGCATCAACAAAATATTGAGCAAAGGCTGTGAATACTTATGTACATGTGATTTTTCAGGTTTTTTATTTTTAATAAATTTGCAACAATTTCAAAAAAATCTTTTTTTCACATTGTCATTATGGGGTATTGTGTGTAGATTTTTGAGGAAATAAATGAATTTAATCCATTTTGGAATAAGGCTGTAACATAAAAAAATGTGGAAAAAGTGAAGCGCTATGAATACTTTCCGGATGCACTGTAAGTTACTAAGTTACAAAAAGCTGTCCATATAAGCACACTTTCTGACAAAATCCTTGCACTGTAAATAAACATAAATCATTAGCAATACATGAGTGAAAATAGTTTCAAAATCCTTCACCTATTTTAACTGTTAAAGTAAAATTATTTTGGGTTATATAAATGTAGTTATAGTTTTTTTAGTACATAAAATTTAACTAAATTAAAACATGTATTAATAATACATGTAATATAATATAATTAATATATTATTATATTAAGGTCAACAATAATAACCCTAGTTCCCCTTCATATGGGAACTCCAACGTGCGTCTGTTAACAGACTACGGGAGTACTTCAGACGACCAATCACTCTGGAGAGTAAGAAAACGGGCCAATGAATGCCAAAACGAATTGGCAGAGCTCAGCTCCACAGCTGACAGTGATTAGCCATTAGTGCTATATAAGCTGCCAGCTGAGAAGCGAGCACTAGAATTTAGCTTTCAGAGCCTCTCACGAGACTGAAGACACTCTATCTGCCAACCTGATTTCAAGACTGAAACCAGTTTACTCACCAGTGCGGGAGATGACGCAACAGCGGCAGTCGATCTGCGCTTCCTGTCCCCTGGGCGTTTTGCTGTTGTGCACAAAAGAGCAGTTTTCATTAAAAGAGCAGATTCCCTAAGAGAGCAACACAGTCAATCAACACGTCTTTTTCAAGACGCTGTTCTGACTGTGCGTTTCTGGATGCGGTGGTTCCTATCTCTGGATGATGAGCACGGGTATCGGATCACAGGTCTGGGGGTCCAGCATGTCGATGCGGTGCTCGTGGACAGCTCATGCTCTCACTGTAAGGGCATGGCTGTTGCACAGCTGAGATCGCAGCTTCTGAGCCACCCCCGTTGCTCCTCGTGAAAGCGGTTAGCACGCGGGCAGATCTGAGGATTACAGTCGGGGTTTATCCGTCGCCTCCGGGCCCGCATACCCCCCACTCCTCTACAGCGCGCTCCATCCAAGCTTCGAGTGGTTGTGCGGTTCATCCGTTGTGCGGCGTGGATGCCCACGCCTCCGCTTGATGACACCGGAGATCAGATGTCCATCGCAACATCAGAGGGCGAGCTGTCATGCTCAGATGACAGACCGGGCTCGCTTCCATTCTACGGGGTGCAATGCGTAGTCACGGTTCTCGAATCAGACATGATGGCTGCACTTCCTGGGCTGCTTCGGTGGTGTGGCTGAAGATGGCTTGTTCCCCAGTCTCACCGCCGGACCGACTAGAAGTGTGGCGTGTGGGCTGATGTAAGATGAATCTTCCAGCTCCCCACTTCTTCCCAGGGGCGCACAGCGAGCGCACGCTGGCATAGAGGGCGTTTTTTCTCCGCCCGGTCCTCGTGCGCTTCCGCCTTCACCTTTCCTGATGGCGAGGCGGCCAGTGGGTACGAAGCTATTCCTCAGGTGGTTGGCGCCGCCACCTGGAGGGGTAAGCTGAGACCCCCGTCCAAGGCGGGTGGGTTTTCTGTGTCTCTCATGGCCAGAGCCCACACCTTTGCGGGCCATGCTGCTTCTGCCCTGCACCACGGCACCTGCTGTGCTGCACAGGGGCGGTTCTTCCCCAGGCTTATGCGTAAGCAACGCACGGTGGTCGACTATGCTCTCATGACCTTCAAGTCGGCCGCCCGTGCCCTGGGTAGGACGATGGCTACACAGTGGTCCGGAAATGCCACCCTTGTCTTACCCTGGCAGATATGCGCCGCGTCGACAAAGTACGCTTTCTTGGTGTGCCCATATCCCAGGCAGGCCTACTCGGCGACACCGTCGGGGACTTTATCCAGGAGTCCTGGGTGGCTGTTCCTCGCCGAGAGCGCTCTTCCCGTGGCTCCAAAATGCTCCGCCGTCACAGCCCGTTCCACTGGCTAGTGAACGCGCCAAGCCCCCTCGCAGGACGTTGACGCTCCTGTCATAGGTCGCCGTAAAGTCAGGTAATCGGACCGCGAAGCAAACCTATGGCGGGCCACTTGGAGAGGAGGAGAACCGTTCTTTCCCCGGTGGAGGGCCGGGGCTCCCCCGCGAACGAATGTAGCGATCTGAAAAGAGCGGCTTTTCCTCCCTCTGGTTTACGCAATATGTGTTTTTCCGCAGTGAGCCTGCGCGCACATACTCTGTGCAAGGTCGGGGAGACGAGGTGTGGGTCTCGCTCATTGCGCCTCCTTGGCCCAACCGGACCCGAGTTTCCAGACTCACACTCCTCGTGATGGCCCTCCCTGACGACTTCCCCAGAAGAAGTACTCCTTTTTCTGGGACGGGCACCCTCTGGCACCCGCGCAGCATTCTGGAACCCCCATGGAGGGTTTCTAGACAGAGCGCGGTGGACTTAGGTGACCTATCAGTAGATGGTTAACACCGTCACTCAGGCTAGAGCACCCTGTATAGGCAAGCCTATGTCCTGTAGTGGAGTCTATTTGTTGTGTGGAGCTCTTCTCTTTGAGAAGAACCCCGGACAAGCCAGATTATTGTTGTGTTTTCTTCCTTCAGGATAACTGGAGCTCTCTGTGGGGCGGCGGATGGTAGCGCGCTGGGAAAGCATAACCTTATCAGCCGGTTCCTCAGAGGCGCGTAGCGCGAGATGGTTAATTCCATCCCCGCCCCCCTCTCTTGCCCTCTCGGGATCTCTCTAGCCCCAGCGGTTATAGTTAGGTCCGTTGAGCTACTCGACTCAGTATCTATAAGTTTTCTGTCCATGAAGGCAGCTCTGCTGGTTGCGTTGGTATCAGTCAGGAGGGTTAGGATTCCGGTGGCATTTTCGGTCAGCGAATCGTGCCAGGAATATGGACCGGCCCACTCTCACGTTTACCTGAGACCCCGGTTCAGCTTGTGCCAAGGTTCCTACCACCCCTTTTAATATTAAAAGTGGTAGTGAGCCTGCAAGCACTATCTGCGGAGGAGGCAGACTCAACCCTTTTATTGCTATATCCGCGCACTGCGCTTAATGTGACACGTAGAGCATACGTCTTTAAGCAGCTCTTTTGCCTGTTATGATCGGCAGAAGGGAAGTGCCGTATCAAAGCAGAGGTTAGTCCATTTTATAGTTATGCCATTGCCCTCGCCTCATGTGCCAGGGCAAGCTGTGTCCCCCGAAAGAGAGAGCACACTTAAAAAAAAATTCTTTTGAAAAAACGGTGCCTCCTTTTCGGCGTGAGTACGCAGCGCCTCTTAACAGATTATGCAGAGCTGCGGGCTGGGCGACACCTAACACATTTATAATCCTCTAGTGGAGTCGGTCACTCCGGTCAATCGGGACGAAATTAAACTCGGTGTCAAAAACGCTTGCTGCGCCATGCTCCCTAACCCGGAGATACGTGCGCCTTTTCTATTCTGCTAGTAAGTTTCCCGCTTGGTGAACCCTAGAGAATTCCTCCGAGGCCCCCAGCACCCGACTCAGCGGAGGAGCCGGGTGCCTGGCTCAGTGTGATGTCTGGTATGCCCACTCTTGGTCTACCCACATGCTGAGGTTCAGTGCAAGCTATGCGCAGTCCCCGATGGTGATCCCATATGCTTATTTCAGCCACGGAGTGTTCCCCCTGACCAGGCGGACCCTTGTCTTCCCTACCCGCTAACCAGCTTATCATATGTAGCACTCCCCCTCCATAGGGCTAGTCCATATGTCCTTATTGCCATCAAGTCTCCCCTCTTGGGTAGCAGGTGGTCTCCGCAGCGTCCTCCCCCTTCGGGGACTGGCACGCTTTCCCAACGTACTGTCGTATTTCTAAAATCCCTAGACTATATTAGCTAGGTAAAAGCACATTTACGACCCCCGATCTAAATTGTAATTATTCCCATGTAATGGTAATTTTTTGGGCCTAGGGGACGTTGGAAGGTTGCGCTCTTGGTGATGCTTGTGCGCTCACGCTATGCTTGGCAAACTTCACATCAGGAGCGTGACGAGCTTAGCTGCTGTGGCGTTTTCCATACAGTCTCCTGTAGTCTGTTAACAGACGCACGTTGGAGTTCCCATATGAAGGGGAACGTCCTGGTTATAGGGAACGGAGATGTGCGTCTCCACTGCCACAGCAGCTGAGTCTCCAGCTGTTAGCTGAGTGATCGGCTCTTCAGCAGGCAAATTCTAGTGCTCGCTTCTCAGCTGGCAGCTTATATAGCACTAATGGCTAATCACTGTCAGCTGTGGAGCTGAGCTCTGCCAATTCAATTTGGCATTTCATTGGCCCGTATTCTTACTCTTCAGAGTGATTGGTCGTCTGAAGTACTCCCGTAGTCTGTAAACAGACGCACGTCTCCGTTCCCTATTCGGGGAACGTGGGTTACGTACGTAACCAGGACGTTTTTTTGTTTTTTTTTATTAACACTTTACAATAAGGTTGCATTAGTTAATGTTAGTTAATTTCTTTACTAAAATAAACAATACCTTTATTACAGCATTTATTCATCTTTGTTAACTTTAGTTAATCGAAATAAAGTTGTCCATCGTTAGTTCATCTTAACTTGCAGTGCATTAACTGAAGTTAACAGGCATGAATCTGGATTTTAATAATGCATTCGTAAATGTTGAACTATGATGAATGAATGCTGTATTGTTAGTATTGAAGTATTGTTCATTCTTAGTTAGTGTTAGTTGATGTATTAACTTACATAAACTAATGAAACCTTTTTGTAAAGTGTTACCATTTATTTATTTAATTATTTATCATCTGTAGCTTTCATCCGAGTTACTAGGTAAAGTGGTATATGGTAAATTTGTGCAGTCTTCTGTACAATAGAAAATCCCATATGACCAATCAACCTTTAAAATTCTAGGTCATGAGTTCTGTTTGTCAAAATACCAACCACAGCTTGGAAACAGCCTCCAGTAAAAAAAAAAGAAAAATGCTTAAGTATTTTTCGCTTATACATCTGTTTACCACATCCACTCAGAAAGTAAGCAAGGCAACTGCACTACATCTAAGTGTACTGTACTTACCCTTCTGTACAATAAAAAAACAGCAGAGGTAAATCACCCGAACGACCAAACATTTATTCCAAACCATGCACTTTCTGTCCGAGGCTGATGGCGCCTTAGATCTGCAGCTGAAAAGCCATGTCGTGCGTTTGACAGTTTGAGGCCAGGGCATTTTTGTGAGCAGAAATGCTTTGCTGGTTTTCTGCAGGGACCGGGTCGTTCTGCATCTTCACCGTTGCCTTTTTCCTAGATGATGAAAAATGTATTGTATAGGGCAAGCAATGTGTCACAAATGTCAAACTTGGCTGCAGACTCAGCATTCTGAGAGAAAAATGCTTTCGCCACAACATATCACCTGTGTCATAGTTTCAATGCTAAATGGTTCTCTGCTTAACAAATGTGTGAATTCCTTTATTTGCTGAAGTGTTAATGTCTACTAATATGTCCTCCTCTTTATGTTTGTGTTTGGCAGATTCATTGGGAGAGTGTGTGTCAACTCTTTCCAAGAGGTTCTCGGCCACCGAGTCTTTCAGTGATGCTCTGAGCAGCATCTCTCATAGCCATAAAGACAGACACTCTGAGCTACGACACAGAAAAGAGCCATACACACTAAAAGACACTCTTAAAACTAAGGTAAAACTATAAAGAGAATCCGTAATAAAGAATATCCGGTAACACTTTCTGTGAAGTAACTCTGTTTATAATTCTTTATAAACAATAATAACAATTCTGTAAGCGTATCTATAATTTCAGATCATTGATCAGTAGCTAGGGTGCTATAAATGGTTGCTAGGGTGTGGCATGTCAGCTTTAGAATGTTCCTAAGAGACTGATTAGTTGCCTGAGTCAAAAGAGCCCAGTCAAATGAGCCCACCTCTGTTTTTTTGGGGTTTTTTGAATAGGAATTTAGTCACCATTGTAAGTCAATGGGCAAGTTTTGGCCGCTCTTGCACCCTAGGGGTTCATATGTAGTTTTACACAGCTTGACATCCTCTTCCATATTGTGTAAGATCATGTGTTTCTATCTCATACAGAGTTATGATGCGTCAAAGTTTGGTCTCATGTTAAGTCAATGTGATTTTTTTCGAGTTTTCTGGGTCAAAAAAACAACAACAAAAAAACGAAAGTTGGACCAGTTGGAAAAGACATATTTTTCAGTATGAAATGTGTGTATTTTTGAATGTATTGCAATTCTGATTTATATAATGTAAACATTATAATCTAAGCATAATAGATTCATCACATCATTAACCCACAACTCAGCTTGTTGTTTCCCACTCTGCTATTTCTTGCTGTTAAAATGTCATGACATTTTACTGCACACAGTCACGTCACATGAAAATTGTGTGTTAATGCCAAAAGGTTACAGGAATCTGCAGCTGAAGGTCTTAAGTTTACTACCACAGTCAGACAACTTCATATTGTCTCTATCAGACATTGTGCAAGTCAGTGTTTTTCTTTCTGATTTCAGGTCATACATGAAAAACTGCCCACCTCTATCCTGAAAAGGTCAAATGTGAGCAATGTGGAGTCAGACCCGTCCCGCAAGAGAAAAACCGAGAGACGGGTTCGCTTCAGAGAGCCGGAGATCACTGTTCACGGTGAGACAATCCAAACTAATCTGCTCCAGCAGTCCCTCAAATCCCCAGAGTCTCTTTTGAGCTGCTCTTTTAAAGTGGATCTCTGCATTATTAAGAGCTGGCACTTAAAATACTAAAGTAAATTAAACAAGCTGAAGTGGCTTGTAAAAGATTTTCTCTTTGAGAGCTGCGCTTAATGAATCCTCTCATTTTGAAGAAAAAAAAGAAAGAAAGAAAGAGGAGGATGCACAAACGTGCCCAAGTGATTTACTTTCCAGATTAATTATACATGCAAATTAGGCAGCGTGCAATCTGTGCCAACAATACCGCTATGTTAATGAAACAAGGAATTCAATTTAAGGAATTTAAAAAAGGGAATTCAGTTTTGTCTTTCTCTCAGGACCTCGTCTTGTTGAAAGGCTTTAACAAAATTCAATAAAAGTTATAAATTAATAACGTCACTTCTGACTCCATACTGTAGATATAATAGTCTGTTGTCACTAGTGTAGTGATGTATGAGACTCAGCTCAAAAAGAATTTCCTTTTTGTTGGGCAACATGTGTCTGTGAAGGATATTTTTTTGTTCCATATGGACTTCTAATGTGTATTACAGCATTGATGTGCATTGCTATTAGACCGACTAGAAATTGCTCTGCAAAAAGTTGCCCACCATCATTAAATGTATACTACACCTTTGATTCAGCCTAAAAGCTGATTGTCATCTTTTATATGTTGGGTTTCCAGACATTCCTTATTATGACTGTTTAGGAGGTAAGTTAACTAAACAGTGTGGTGGATCTCAAAATGCATGAAAAAATGCATGACAGATTCATTAATTGATTGATTGATTGATTGATTGGTTTATTTGAATGATTCATTATGTATTTATTTTATTTTGTTATTATTTTATTATTTTGAATGCATGCATTCTGAGGTCTGTTGAACAAACTCTGGGTTGCAGAGTAAATTTCGGGTTGACAAAACCTAAGAAAAATCCAACCTGGTTAAGATCAGGTTAAGTGGTTTTACAATACTTAATATAAACTTTCTCTGTCAACTTGAGGTTAACTCATGTACCTGAAAAGGACACGTGCAGCAAACGGCCAATCACAAGACACATGAGAGAGTCAGTTTGATTCATTTCTCATGAGAGATTCAGCAATTCACTTCTCTGTTGAAGATTAAGACATATAATTATCAGAAGAAAATAATGAATTTAAGCACAAAAAGTGCAACAAAAGTTTGAGAAGGCAGCTTAAAAAATAATATATATATCAATGCAAATCAGTCAACTGAAACCAATCAAAACCAACCCACCTTCTTGAGCCCAAAAACTTTTGTTTGCTCAAACTAAAGGCGAAACTACCTGTGGTAAAAACCCAAACTGGCTTTGTGCAACAGGCCTCTAGTACATTGGAGTTTTTGAGTTGCACTTTTCTGTGGTTATTACAGTGCACATGGACTGTGCTTCAGTTTTGAAATATTATATTGAGTTAAATGCATGCATGCAAAACCAAGTAGCCTTTTTCTTAATGTTTTTGTTTTATTTTTTAAGTGCTGTTAACATTGTGGAATTCTAACTTATTTATCCAGTAAAACATGCAGCCTTGATGCCTTCCTATAGATAAACGTTGAACTAAGAGTTTAAACTATTTTCGAATTTTGATCAAATAAATGGTGCTGTACTTACAGAGATGAAAGGCAAAATTATTAGCCTCTGAAATTAGATTTATTTTTTTATTTTATTTTCAAATATATTCCAAGTGGCGACACGGTGGCTCAGTGGTTAGCACTGTCGCCTCACAGCAAGAAGGTCGCTGGTTCGAGTCCCGGCAGAGCTAGTTAGTATTTCTGTGTGGAGTTTGCATGTTCTCCCTATGTTGGTGTGGGTTTCCTCCGGGTGCTTCGGTTTCCCCCACAGTCCAAAGACATGCGCTATAGGTGAATTGAATAAACTAAATTGGCCGTAGTGTATGAGTGTGTGTGTGAATGTGAGTGTGTAAAGGTGTTTTCCTCTGGGTTGCGGCTGGAAGGACATCCGCTGTGTAAAACATATGCTGGATAAGTAGGCGGTTCATTCCGCTGTGGATATGAATAAAGGGACTAAGCCGAAGGAAAATGAATGAATGAATGAATATATTGCAAGTGATGTTTAACAGAGCAAGGAAATTTACACATTATTTTATATTATATATTTTTCTTATTTGCAAGTCATTGTTATTTCTATAGTGCTTTTTACCATGTATATTGTGTCAAAGCAGCTTAACATATACTGTAGATGAAGAAAAGAGAATAAAAAGCCATAACAATATTTCAAAATTGTGAACATTCCAGCAAATCAGTCAGGCAGGAGAAAAGATGTAGAATGCTGGTGTAGTTCTAATTAAATTAAAGCTGAGTTTTTATTGCATTTACGTAATTTTGTTTCCCTTGCATATGGTGTGTTGAATCATTTTGCCGAAGCAATTGTTTTAAAGCTATGAAAAGCTTAATTTCTCCCATCACTTGCTGACATTGTTTAATCTTCAACAAGTAGCAATTGAAGATTATATCCTGGTATTATACCAGTGTGTTACAGATTGACGTAGAACAGTTACTGAAGTTAAACTGGAATTTCCAATGACTCATTTCAGGCATTCAGAATTGATTAAAGAGACTTTAACTTATTTATCATGCACTTTAAAACTTTGCAGACCTTTTACATTCACAAATAGCTAGATTATTCGAATATTTGAAGAAGCATAATCTGTTTAAAGTAATTCTTTAAAGGGGCCCTATTATGCCCCTTTTTGCAAGATGTAAAATAAGTCCCTGGGGTGTGTATGTGAAGTTTCAGCTTAAATACCCCACATAAAAAAATTATTATAACTCTTTAAAATTGCCACTTTTAGGCTTTGAACTAATTGTGCCATTTGGTGACTATCACTTTAAATTCAAATGAGACTCTTTTCAAAGAGGGTGGAGCTACAAATGCCTATGTGTCAGCATAGTGGCAGATTTAAAAACAAGACTAACATTCTATGCTAATGAGGGAGAGATTGTCACTAAGGGGTGGGGCTTTCCCCCTCCAATGACATGTACAAAGGGAGAATGTCAATCAGAGTGTTTCTGCAGAGTTCTGTTTTTATGAAGTGTGATTATAAATAATAAAATTAATACATTTTTTACCATTAGAAGCTGGTTATATTCACAGACTGTTGTATTTAATCGCCTTATAAAAGTGATTTTTGCTTAGAAGTCCCCTTAAAAGGGTCACTTTAAAGAATTACTGTTTTAAACCCAATATTTATGTATTCACTATCTTTAAGCAGTTACGAAGCCAAAAAAAGGTAGTATGTCACTCTGAATTGTGTTTCAGTATACGACACCCCTCAGAGCCGTTTGCACCTGGCCCTGCTGACCTGCCTGTTCCTGCTGCTGTCAGCGTTGGGTCTCGCATTATACTGTACGGACCGCCGGAGACCCCAGCGAGCCTGCGAAGAGCTGCAGACGGCGCTGGCTGTGTACCTGCTTCAGTTCAAACAGATCGTTTGGGCCTGCTGGATCTGGCTGACTATGCAATGACCATAACTGACCACAGGGGGCAGCATCAAGCAATGGAGAAAAAAAACGGTCGGCATGATTTTTGAAAGACTGCAGAGGAAATTAATGTTTTTATTGCTTTATTTTCACTATTCTAATCATACTGGTCACCAGTCAAAATCTCTTGAGGATGTTCAACATCCACCTCGATTTGAAGGCCATGTTCTTTTCCACACCATTGAGTGATGGTGTGTTTTTTTGCCCTTTATGGTGGCACAGTTAATGCCACATCCTCATTATACAGAGTCATATATATACATAATAAGGTCTCTGTTGCCCTTTGTCCTTGTATAGCGGTTCTGGACGATTTAAAGCATCAGTTGATCCAAAGAATTTGTGCAGCAATAGTAATTAAAACCTTCATCACTTGGAATTCTACTGTACTGTTAATGCAGAACATGAATGAATGAATTCTGTATGTCACTGTTAGAGCCCGACTGATTCATTGGCAGGTAATTGGTTTATTATCAGTGAAATTAGGCATGAGATATATACCCGTATTGGTCTTTAATGTGCAATATGTTAAAAAAAAGCAACATGTAGCTATGCTACATGTTCACCGAAACAAATAAGCTAGATCTGACACACCGCATGTGCTTAGAGAATGAGTAAATGCATGGCTGGACCATTTCCTGCTAGTGATGTTCTTTGCTAATAATATTTTGTATCAAAATCGAGTAGTCGAGTTCTGAAGCACTATTTTGTGATAGGATATAAATAGATAACAATATAAGGGCTTACTGATTCAAAGAGTACATTTGAAGGGAAAGTTCACTCAAAACTGAAAATTCTGTCACCATTTACTCAGCCTTCACCTGTGCCAAAGCAGTTTGACTTTCTTTCTTCAGTTGAACACAAAAGAAGATATTTTTTAAATAAATTTGGAAACCTGTAACCATTGACTTCTACTATGGATGTGAATGGTTACCGGTTTTCGACTTTCTTCAAAATATCTTCTTTTGTGTTCAACAGAGTAAAGAAAGTCAGAAAGATTTGGAACCAATTGAGGGTTAGTATATAGTGAGTACATTTTAATTTTCGGCTGAACTGTCCCTTTAAGAACCTGTAGCAATTTGTTTACTGAATTGCGAAATTAAAGACGGGATTGGTTTGGCAGTCTGTCCATGCTCCAATAATGTCTTCTACAATGGATTTTCACATCTTAGGTTGTGTTCACACTTGACAGGTTTGGTCTGATTCAAACAGCTCTGGTCAAATTGCTGTTTATTTGAATATGTTGAATGCTGGAATCCATCATCTGAACGATCCAAAAACAAGAGATGTCACAAGATGCGAACATTAAAAAAAAAGTCTCACACACAGATTTCCTCTAATCATCACACATCTCCTTGCAGCAAATCTTTGTTTTTGATCGATAGAAGAATTCCTGGTGTTGTTTTGACTCCTTTTTGACACACTCTGCTGTCCACTTCGTATGCACCAGACACCTTCTTATAAACACCCCAGCAGACACACAACGTCATAAGACATTAAAATTAGGTTAGATTTATGTCACCAGCATCTAAGGACAATGTTATTTTGACGTCCAATAACGACGTAAAATGACGTTGATATTTGGTTGATTTTAGGTTGTGTTGGAAAGTGACCAAAATCCAACGTTGAGCCAACATCTTAAACCAATGTCATATTGATGTCAAATACTGACATTTATTCGTCAGGTATGGCAAGCAAAATCCAACGTCTGATAGGCGTCATATTGGCATTTTTCACACAACATCAATCTGTAACATCATTAGACATTGATATTTAGTTGATTTTAGGTTGCGTCGGAAAGTAACCAAAATGCAACGTCTGTTCGATGCTGGATATTGACATCGAACTGACGTTGGGTTCTGACGTCAACCTGATTTTCATTTCCAAACAAAATGCAACGTCCCACAACATTGAGGTACAACGTCAATCTGATGTCATGTTTACATCCTGTGCCTGCTGGGACCCCATACTACTTGTAAACATTGTGCAATTTTGAGTGTGCTTATTGAAATGTGGATGGAAAGTCTGGTAGGGTTTCAGAAATGTCAATTTGAATGCGAAGCAAATCTATGTTTGACGATATGCAATTTTCTTTTATTTTGTATTTTATTTATAAATTTTTGGACCGAATGAACCAACTGAGCCAAACAGCATGTGTGAACACACCCTTAATGATAAGTTTTAGGTACATTTGTTTTCATTTTAAATCAAATGTCAGATCAATAGTGATTGTCATTATGTTCTATGTATTGGTTTATTCTGAAATTTAACAAAAAAAAATTATATTACAATTTTTAAATATTTAAAATATTAAATATAAGTGCAATTAATCCATACAATTACTTTTAATTTCACATTTTATTTTTATTTGAATTATAATTCCTATGCATTCATATGAGAAAATGCATTACTACACGGTTACACACCATGACGATTTTAGGGTCATTTAATTGACGATTACTTGACTGAAACCACATGAAACCAACATGATTGGAAAAAGTTCATTCAAAGAATTCAGTTTATTTATCACTCAGCATTGGATCGGACCCAAAATCAGTCGGGCTCTACAGAATGTGCACAATGTATCCTCTATGAACCTCTATGTATCACATTATATAAGCTTTTTAATGTCTGATAATTTCATGTATTCAGTTCTTTTATATTTAATGCACTTGCTGTACATAATGTGGTTGAATGTGTCTGTGGAATGCAAGACAATGCTATTTAGTTTACTAATAATCAAATAGGTTTAGAGTACAAATATGCGTTTTATGCATTTAGCAACACGTATAAACTGAATGACACTAATCGTTGTTGAAGAATATATTTGTGAATAGAGAAGAACTGGCACAATGAAGACACCTTTAGCATTAATCTACTTTACGAAGGGCAAAGCTGTTACGTTAAGCACAAACGTTTCCATCTGCCATAAATTCTCTCCAAGAAGAGACAGAAGACTGTTGGAGGATGAGCTGGCCATATATTGTCTCATGCACTGCCAGATTTAACTGGCAAATGAAAGAATGCTTTTGTGACGCTCGCAACGTTTTTGTTTATATTTTACATAAACCTGGACCAGCGTCTTGGCCTATGCCTAAAAATGGTGCATTCATTTTTGTTTTTGTAGAAAACGTTCTTTTTACTATTACACTTACTGTAAGTTTTGCACTTTTGTTTGTTTAACCTTTCTTTATAGCAATTATTTGGAATATATAGCATTTTTTTTATCAGATCATTTTTCGTTTCTAGTGTCAAAAACTTTCATACTTGATATTTTCTCCATAACGCATCATTTTATATAAAGGTACAGTACATCGAAAATAAAAGTAATAACTACTAAGAAGAGGAAGAATTTGTAGAATTAATTAAAATAATAATATACCCCCAAATTATGCTTTAAATTGATCAGAAGTTAAATTAAAATCGTTTCCGCAAATTATTAAGCAGCACAATTGTTTTAAAAAAATTGCCAATAATAATAAATGTTTACCGTGCACATAAAACAGGATTTTAAAAGGATAGTTTACCCCAAACATTTACATTTCTCACTATTTACTCATGTGGTTTCAAACCTTTCTAAGTTTGTTTCTTCTGTTGAACATAAAAGAAGATATTCTGAAGAAAGTTGAAAACTTGTAACCTTCTACGGAAGTGAATGTTTACAGTTTTCCAACATTCTTCGAAATATCTTCTTTTGTGTTTTTGCATTTTGGGGTAAACTGTCCATTAAGTTAATGTGACTAAAGATTTGAGCAATGGCTACTGAAAATCAAGCTTTTACAGGAATGAATTACATTTTACATATTTTAAGATAAAAAAATGGTTGAAATGTTTTACAATATGATTATATATATATATATATATATATATATATATATATAGTTTTGAATAAATATGAATGTTAGGTCAACCTCAAATATTTGTTTACTATTATCATTTTGATTGAAAAGGGGCAGCGCGGTGGTGCAGTGGGTAGCGCTGTCACCTCACAGCAAGGTCGCGGGTTCAAGCCTCGGCTGGGCCAGTTGGCATTTCTGTGTGAAGTTTGCATGTTCTCCCCGTGTTCGCGTGGGTTTCCTCTGGGTGCTCCGGTTTCCCCCACAGTCCAAAGACATGCGCTATAGGTGAATTGGGTAAGCTAATTGTTAGTAGTGTATGTGTGTGAATGAGAGTGTATGGGTGTTTCCCAGTGATGGGTTGCAGCTGGAAGGGCATCCACTGCGTAAAACATATGCTGGATAAGTTGGCGGTTCATTCCGCTGTGGCGACCCCAGATTAATAAAGGGACTAAGCCGAAAAGAAAATGAATGAATGAATATCGATTGAAAACACAATTGGATTAAATCCCCATCAACACATGATCCTTTTAGAGAAATTAAAGTTTAAGTGTGGAAATCTACTGTGACCTACATCAAACCACTGTGAGTTACTTGGATAAAATCACCTTAAAACGTCAGAAACAAAACAGATTTTCTTTAATGAAGTCATTTACATCATTAAATACCCATTTCAGGGGAATTCGGATGAAAAAAAGGGAAATCAACAAAACATTTTGTACAGCTGTTCTCGACAGTCAATCAAGCAATAAAATCACCACCACCGTGTTCTCAGTTTCATTTCTCTGTAATGTATTTCAATAGAGGTGCTCCCCCGCCACCCCCCCATATATTTTCCCAAAAATTCCAAACCAAAAAACTGCTTTCAATGGTCACTAGTTATTTATTTCATGGTCCGAAAATTCAGTCAACAATTGCTTTGTATTTTCTTCATCATTGCTGTTTATACTGCAATTTTATTCAATAAAAGCCCTAAAACAAACAGATATGGACTTTTACTGTTAAAAGTTGCAGAGATGCGCTATGACACAATAAATCAAATAATGCACAAAACAACTTCTAATGTTTTGTTCTCATAAACGTGGGTGTGTCACAGAGTTACAGTGAATCACAACTCATGCTCACACACCATTAACTAGCAAAACATAACCTAGTAATAAGATCCTTAAACCAACAAAACCAAAAGGCATACATCAAAATTTATTTCAGCATGCACAAAAAAATTATGAACTATATGAAGTGTAATTGCCTCATCAGTGATTCAAGGAAAGCAAGAAAACAGGACAAATCAAAGTATGAAATTAATATTCTTTCAAATCTCACATTGGATCAAAGTATGATGTCATATCCCTTCAATGTCTATATAAAGCATTGTTTTTTCTTCATCGGTCCGTTGTTTCTTTCCATATAAAATATGTGTACATGCAAAGAAACTACACACAGTCATATAAATGATTATACATGTCTTATACATAAAGGCAGTACAGGAAGGGAATGGGAACCAGACATGGATTACACACACACAAAGAAAACTTCAAATAGTGTTTAAAACTAGTATTTACCTGAGCTACCATGTATGTTCTAAGTCCAACTCCTAGCTAATGTTTAGCACTGATGGAATAGAGACTGACTGGAAGCTGTTGCTCACTTCTAGCGCTGCTTTAAATACAGGCTTTAGCGGGAAAGAATGATCAGTTCGAGTAAAAACATAACTGTCGATAAGACTTTGATTGTATGTCACACAGGATATATATTTTATTAAAGCATATTTCCTTAAAAGGAAAATTCATCCAAAAAAAATACAATTCTGTCATTTATTCATCCGTATGTCACCCTTTTTATTTTAGAAACACAAATGGAGATCTTTTTTAAAGTCCACATGAACAGGAAGTTCTTTTATTTTAGTATGTTTGTGTTCTTCCAATGGAAACAGAATATTGAGTAGGGGCCGGAGCTTCCTTTTTGCGCATCATTCCCTCATAGCAAACTAGCGGTAAGAGGTGCGTGAAGAATATTGGTGGCTGAAGCTGTCAAACTGACATCAACAGAGAAGACCAATCTCTCCAAATGCGGAAGCAAATGGTTAGATTTTGATTGAAGATTACCAAAACAATTTTGTTTTCAGTGGATTAACTTTTGTTCACCTAAAAAAATAGCAATGTGCGCTAGCAAAATAAACATTGTAAATTTTGTTTCAAATGTACTTTAAAGAAAACTCGTTGAAACACAGTGCTACTCGATGTCATTTCAGCGTGTCTATTTATGATTTAGAGAAGCTCGACGCTTCAGATTCTAGGCAGCATTTGACTGGACAGAAAATCAGAAATCGGAGTGATGTCATCAAAATTGTTAGTCCATAAGCGAGAGACTAAAAGTTTTGAATATAGTCAAAGTCCCCTTTAAGGCAAGCCATCTTTGAAAGGCCTCTCGGGCAGTATGCTCTGGCATTCTGTTTGAATGGGGAAACATCAAATTTCCAAAATTGCTTGCCAAGCTTACCATTAAATGTCATATTAGGAATCACCAATAAAATTAAACAACAACTGTCTCTTTAGTTTCATTTCTAAGCATTTGAATCAAACAAAATCTGCAGAAACTCACGTTTGGTCCGAGCCCCTCCCCCGGAGTATCGTCAGTCTATTGCAATCTATGATTGGCTCCTGTACTAGAAGGCGGGGCTTCATTCACCATATTGACGTTACACTTTTTCCCATTGAAAACTATACGAGTGACGCGTTCTATAGTCTTTGATACAGTACATAGTTCTTCTAAATGTGAATTATGTTGCTGTTTGGGAGCACGCTGGCTTATAGATAACCTTAAGGCTAGCATATTCAAAACAAAAGCCAAAAAACTTCCATTTTGATTTCCAGAGGACTTTAAAGAGATCTTTTCTGTAAACTCCTCTGTAAAGAGATTTCCGAAAGTCCATTCAACAAACTTTGACACTGGAATTGGACCTTTAAGTCCAAGACATGATCAGTTTATAGCATTTCATGTAGGCTTTTATACATAGAAATTCATAGATGCACATTGTAGTAAACAGAACCTATTTGAAGTATTTGCTTAAAGCATTAGTCAATAAGCTTACATGTCCCGCAAACACACTTAATGTATATTTGACACACTTAATCGATGTTTAAATGTGATTTAAAGCCAAAATTAAACGTATGCATCATATAAAGCAAACTGTCACTTTTAAACACGTAGAGAATCCTTTAGAATTACTTTTAAGACGTCTTAATAAAATTTATACGCTTGAAAGTTTTGATTTAATGGACTTTTGGGAAATCTCTTAAATCTTCTGGAAAAGTCTCAAGGTTTTGGAAACGCTTGATGACAGAATTGTAATTTTTTGGGGGGGGTGAACTATCCCTTTATACATGTTCACTGCTGGATTTGTTCAGAGTCTTGTGTTTCAATCTCAACATCCAAAAATGTTGTGTGTAAATAATCTGCGACCTCTGAACAATGAAGTGCATGTGAATGTCTATTCTCAGTCATCGTTCAAATAAACCTCAAATAAAATGTCATTCATAAGCATTTGGTTCAGTACAGCTCAAATAGCGTCCATCGACAGTTCAAAAAAACAAAGTTCAAGAACCAAATGGAGAATCTTATGAATGCATTTTACTTGAGCATGCTGTCCGTCTCAATTGGAATTTTCTAGGATTGCAAAATGTTGAGTTGATCATATCATGCCACTTTTGTCATGTACCACATCAGAGCCACGGCGTGAAGAGCGTCCAAGTAGGAACTCTTTCTCGTGGATCAAGCTGTCGACCAGATCCTCCTGACGGTAGTTATGGTAGACCTTCAGGAAGGCCACGACGGTGATGCCAAGCCAAGTCAGCCAAGCCGCCCAAAAACCAAACTAGAAGAAGTAGAGGAGGTTTGAGTGGTATGTTCATGATAAACAGTTATGAAGTGAAGTGAAGTGAAGTGAAGTGTAGTGTGGCCAAGTAT
>CAIGQV010017386.1:2913758-2938926 GCA_903798115.1 Danio jaintianensis
ATGGATGGATGGATGAATGATGGATGGACAGATAGAAGAAAGAATGGACAGATGGGTAGATGAAAGTTTAGACAAAACAGATACCTACAAATGGAAGGACAAGTGGAATTGAGGAATGGATGGATGGACTGATAAATGGACAGATGGGTAGATGAAAGTTTGGACAGATTAATGGATAACAGTACAGAGGGAAGGAAGGATGTCTGGATGGATGGATCCACAGATGGATGGATATATTGATGACAGAATGGAAAGATGCATGGATGGATGGCTTGGATGAAAGAATGGACAGGTTAAGGATGGAGGGATGAATAGAAGCAAGTATGGACATATGGATAGATGAAAGAGTAGACAGATTGATAAACAACCTGTTTTAGGGGCGATTCACACAGAATGCGTTTTTCCTTTTCAATGTGCTACTTATCTATTGTTTTTCGATGCAAACATGTGCTTGATAAACATGTGTGATCGTTAAAAGCAAGCTTTGTTTTTTACATGCAGCGCTGCTCATCACTGTCAGTTCCAAAGCAGTGGACCAATCAGAAGAGCTCGGAGGCGGGGCAACCGTTGCAAGTTTCTGTTTATAGGCACTACAGTGTCTCTTTGTCTGGATACCCTTGTGCATTTTGCTGCTCTTTTTTCAAACCATTCCTGAGTGCTGGCTTCGCATTTTTAAAAACAAAGGTGTGTTCGATGTGAATGACCCCTTAATAAAGAAATGATACCGAAATGCAAATTAAAGTGTTTTTTTACCTTGAATGAGTAAAAAGCTATTGTTGCAGTCTTGCAGACCTCCAAAACAAAACTAGGAATGTTTAAAATAGCACAATAGGGACACTTCAATATACAACTGACAATAATCTCACCGACACGTTCTCTGCTCAGGCTGTTGATGGATAGAGCCTCAGTGGCACCCTTTAGAGTGAGAATAACATCAGGACAAGCAGAGATCCCGTCTGCCAGAGATCTGTCCTCATCTTCAGGCACAGTGGAGGAGCTCTGCTTCAGATAAATGGGTTCCTGTGTGTGTGGAGCTTCAGTGCAGAGAGCTGACGGTGAAGAGCAGGCAGACATGAAGAAGACAGCAGACTCCATGCCATCAGGAGATGTTGAGGCAGAGGAAAACTCTGGCAGTAAATCACACATCTCCTCCTGTGTGGATGAATGAATGAATGAATGAATGAATGAATGAATGAATGAACAGAAGGATGAATGAATCAATTATTGAATGAATAAATTAATTAATGAACAGAATGATAAATGAATGAATGAATGAATGAATGAATGAATAAACAGAAGCATGAATGAATGAATGAATGAACAGAAGGATGAATGAATGAATAAATAAATTAATTAATTAATTAAATAATTAACAGAATGATAAATGAATAAATGAACCAATGAATGAATGAATAGAAGCATAAATGAATGAATGAACGAACGAATGAATAAATGAACAGATTAATGAATGAATGGAAGGACGGACAGACAGACGAATGAATTAAATAATTATTGAAGGGTGAATGAATAGATGAATAAATGCATGAATAAAATAATAAATTCATTTATTCATTTATTCATTCATTCATTAATGAAAACAAGGATAATTGGATGAATGAATGAATGAATAAATGAATGAATGAATGAATGAATGAATGAATGAATGAATGAATGAATGAATGAAGCCTCAATGAATTAATGAACAGATAAATGAATGAATGGATGAACAGAAGCATGAATGAATGAATGAATGAAGCATCAATTAATTAATGAACAGATGAATGAATGGATGGATGAATTGATGAATGAATGAATGAATGAATGAATGAATGAATGAATGAATGAATGAACAGATGAATGAATGAACAGAAGGGTATGCGAATATTGCAGTGCACCTCTGTTTGTAGCAGCAGGTCTTCGTCACATTCTTCTTCAGCTGCTTCTTTCTGAAACTCATGATGAGTGTCGACTGATGTGTTGTTAGCAACATGGCATGAGGATGGAATGAGTTTCAGAGAACCCTAAAACCACCCTAAAAATCACAAAATAAGCAACAGTTATGGAAAGTCTGTATTATACATTATATATGATTTCAAACTCAAATAAATGCAGTTTTTACCCTTCTATTCATAAATATATCAATCAAACAAACAGACCAACAAATAACTAAAAATAACACAGCACAACTTTTTTTCAACATTTATAAATATAAGACAATAATAATTGTTATTATAATATAATGTAATTATAATATAATATTATTATATAATATATTATATAAGAGAAAATAGTTATTTCTCATCAAATTAATCAATTAATTAAATCATTCTATTATGCTGCAATACATGTTCAAACATTTAGGAATATCATTTTAAAATACATTTTAAGCATATCATATCTTGAGTATTTATTTTGTAAATACTAGTAAATAATTGTTTGTTTGTTTGTTTGTTTGTTTGTCTCTGAAAGCTGAGCCTTTTTACCTTCTTCTCTTTGGTGGTGGACGTATTTCACAAACACATCTCCTGAGTATCCTGACAAAATCTCTAGTGGTCAAAGGGTCATCCGTGTGGTACAGCCATGCAGACAGTGGACGAGGAGACTGTCCTTCATGTTGCATCACACACACACACACATACAGTCAAACCATATAAACTTACAGTATACACCACATATTAACATCCAGCGTTCTACAATACTTGAGATAAATATTGTTTAGCACAGCTTACCTGGCTCAGTGCTAACTGGAGGTTGGTCTATTGTTTCTCGACTGAGTATTTGGGCTTCAGCAGACTCTGTATCTTTTTGACTCCCCGTCAAATGGAGAGGAGCTATATCCTGCCACAAAAATGAGAAGGACAACAAACGACAAGTTTGATTATACCAAAATTGTATATACTGTATCATATCATCATATATATAACATTTACTCACTGTTTACTAACTTGAGTGGCATCAAATGATTTTTTTTCTGTTGAACACAAAAGAAGATATTTTGAAGAATGCTGAAAACCCGTAACCATTGACTTCCATAGTAGGAAAAACAAATACTATAGAAGTCAATGTTTACAGTTTCTATCTTTCTTCAAAATGGCTTCTTTTGTGTTTAAAAGAAGAATGAAATTCAAATAGGTTTTAAACAAGTGAAGGGTGAGTAAACAATTAGAGAATTTTCTAGAAGTCTGCACAATCTACAGCGATTTTCATTTATTATTATTTTTTTATTTTATTGTGCTTGAACATGTCATTGTAAACTTGTAACAAGAATGCAGTAACAGATTATCAGTGATGTGTTATATGTCCCACCCCTCCTGCACTGTGATTGGACAGCTGACTAAAATGTGACATGGAAAAGTGCAGATTTGTAACTAAAGTGGAACAATAAAAAATAAAAATAAAAGTTCCAATAAGCTTACCTGTTATTCCACATTAGAAAATGTGAAAGAAACTATTTTAAAACTGCTGGCAAATAAGGGCGAGACATAGATGAACAATGCCTTTTTTGTGCACCTGTCAAGATGTTGTCCTTTTTGGCTTTCCATAAAAGAAACAAAATCCAAAATACACTTTTAAAACTTTTACTTTGATATGTCAAAAAATCAAACAAGGATTCACTGTCCAAACATTCACTGTTGGGATTGTTGTGTGCTACACTGTAAAAAAAAAAATCTGTAAAATTTATGGTAAAATTTATAGTGGTTGCCAGTATTTCACTGTAAAAAATATGGTACAAATCATTAAAAAAAATTACGGTAAACTACAGTATTTCATTAATTTAGTGTTAATACATCAATGTTTTGAAGTACTAACATCTGCACACCATATTCTTTGTTACATAGACATACACGTTAACACGACCATAAACATATGGTGATGAGAAAGAGGACATATAATGAATCAGTGCTGATCACAAACACCTTTTCCCACAAGCAGAGAAACATATTAATATACTGTACAGACAGTGCTCAGTGTCACACAACTACTAAATACCCTCATGGTAACACACATACAATTAAAGTTATGGAATGAACATTATTTATAACATTACATACTCACTATTAACCAGGTTACGGATTTTTACTGTAATACTTTTACAGTTTTTTTTACTGTTGAAATCACGCCATTTTTACAGAGTTGAAATCTATGAAATTGTCCACATATTTAATGAAATAATGCCTTATTTCTAAACATTTAAACATAACAGAAAACGTCCTGGTTACGTCCGTAACCCACATTCCCCGAATAAGGGAACGGAGACGTGCGTCTGGAACAGACTATGGGAGTGCGTCAGACGACCAATCACTCTGAAGAGTAAGAAAACGGGCAGTTTTCATTGGCAGAGCTCTGCTCCACAGCTGGCAGCAATGAGCTATCAGCGCTATATAAGCTGCACGCTGCGGAGTAAGCCTCAGAATTTGCCTGCTGAAGAGCCGATCACTCAGCTAATCAGCTGTAAGGCTCCAACCCTGAAAACTGTTGTGAAGATTCTACGGGGTGAGACCACGAGAATTGTCAGGCGCTAAAACAATAAACTTTCTGATCTGAGAAGAAGATCAGGAAACCAACTGTTCAACTGTTCTATTCAAATCATCCTGAGCCCCCCTTCCTGACTGTAAGATTTGAGATACCACAGATGCTTTGATTTCTTTGACAATACAAGCATGGGCTGGAGACAGAGACAATTGGCTCTACACCTCACCAGGTGGTAATGCGGGAAAATTCACTCCTCTCCTTTCACCCTGAGCTCCCTTCTTGACCTTTACTTTACCTTCTCCATCAGAGCAGATCACTCACATTTCACATAAAATGTCCAAGTTTTTAATATGGTGTATCTTGTAGCTCTATATTCATGTTTGGTATCAATTTAAATGTATCTATGTGATTGGGAAAGTGGTCTTAATTTCACTGTAATATTTCACTTATATATGTTGATTTGGTTTTTGGCTTTGATAAAATCTTTGCCAGATGCTCCACCCTAGTAGATGGTTGACACCTCAAACTCACTACCAGGCAAGGGTCTAGGTGACGTCTTTGTTATCTTGAATTTATGGCTGTTTGTTCTGAGCTGAGTACTTAAGGGAAAGGTGTGAGATGGGTCATTGGGATCTTGTAGCCAGGATGCCCCGTTGCAGTGTATGAGCTTCTGAGCTTTTGCATCAGAGACTTATATGCTGCAACGTACTTTATACATTTATAACTCTTGGATTTATCTTTGAGTAATTGATGTAGTATATTTCTGAATTTTCATTTATTCTTTGATTCTGTAATTGGCATGATACACTTTCATCTGGAAAATAAATGTTAACCTTTTTGATTAAACTCTGGAGTTTTCCGAATTCATTGTATCCAGTAGATTAAGTGGAGTCTGCGCTTCCATTATGCTTATGACACGATTATATCGATTTTCGAGGCGCATTTGACTGTACAGAGCAGTGTAGCACGACAGCATGAAGATCTCCTAATCATTTAATCACTGATATTAGCAAGTTGTACGGCAATGATTAAATCAAACACTCTTCTAGGATGCGCGAGCAGGAGGCAGCCAGACTAGCTGAGTATTAGTTAACCTTACATCCTCTGACTAACTTCAGAGTGTCGAGATAATGTCCGTGAGAAGAAACGCAAACCCGGGGCGTGAAACTCTAAAGTGGCGTCTGGTCCCTAAGGAACGTACAATTAAGAATATCGGACCAAAGAAAATATCAAAATCTAAATTGAGCCAAAAATGATGAATGTGATCCGTTCTTACAATTAGAAATACAGTCTAAATTTGACGGTCACCTAAAATTGGAGTCAGATTAAATTCAGAGCTGAAAAACAAATATGAATAAATTCTAATAAATAACAGAATTCTTTTCAGAAGCACTAGAAAAGGCTTACACGCATTTAACCTTCGACCATGCTGTTAGTTTCGTCATTGGGCTAATAGGTGGACTTCTACACAGCTGGAGACGGACGTAACCAGGACGTTCCCCTTCATATGGGAACTTCAACGTGCATCTGGAACAGACTATGGGAGACTGTATGGAAAACGCCACTGCAGCTAAGCCCGTCACGCTCCTGATGTGAAGTTTGCCAAGCATAGCGTGAGCGCACAAGCATCACCAAGAGCGCAACCTTCCAATGTCTCTTAGGCCCTTAATTACCATTACATGGGAATAATTATAATTTAGATCGGGGGTCGTAATGTGCTTTTACCTAGCTAATATAGTCTAGGGATTTTAGAATTACGACAGTACGTTGGGAAAGCGTGCCAGTCCCCGAAGGGGGAGGACGCTGCGGAGCCATCTGCTACCCAAGAGGGGAGACTTAATGGAAAAAGAGCATATGGACTAGCCCTGATGAGGGGGAGAACTACATATGATAAGCTGGTTAGCGGGTAGGAAAGACACGGGTCCGCCTGGTCAGGGGGAACACTCCGTGGCTGAAATAAGCATATGGGGTCGCCCCAGGGGGGGGGACCACGCAAAGCTGGCACCGAACCTCAGCATGTGGGTAGACCAACTGGGCATACAGACATCACACTGAGCCAAGCGCCTCGGCGGAATTCTCTAGGGTTCGCCAAGTGGGAAACTTACTAGTAGAATAAAAAATGCACACGTGTCTCCGGGTTAGGGAGCATGGCGCAGCAAGCGTTTGTTAACACCGAGCTTAGTTTCCCTCCGATTGACTGGGGTTACCCAATAATCGGGTGGAAACCGGCTCCACTCGAAGATTATAAAATCTCGCGAATGTATTAGGTGTGGGCACCTTGGGCACATAGCCGGGCCGGGGTCTCAGGATAACGTGAGAGTAAGCCGGTCCGAATTCTAGGCACGATTCGCTGACCGAAAATGCCTCCAAATCCCCGACTCTCTTTAACGATGCCAACGCGATCAGCAGAGCTGTCTTCATTGACAGAAGTTTTAACGATACCGAATCGAGTGGCTCGAATGGATCTCTCTGCAGACCCGCCAGGACTACAGAGAGATCCCAAGAGGGCATGAGAGGGGGGCGGGATGGATTTAATCGCCGCGCGCCTCTGAGGAATCGGATGATTAGGTTATGCTTCCCGAGCGTGTTGCCATCCACCGCATCATGATGAGCGGATAAACCACACAAACCTTCAGTGTGGAGGGTGACAGCCTACGCTCCAGCTTATCCTGAAGGAAGGATAACACAACGCTAATCTGGCAAGTCCGAGGGTCTTCTCGGTGAGAAGCGCACCACTCAGTGAATAGACTCCACTTCAGGGCGTAGGCATGCCTCGTAGAGGATGCTCTAGCCTGAGTGATGGTGTTAACCACCGCCGCCGGTAAGTCACCTAAGTCTTCCGCGCTCCGTCTATGGACCACACGTGGAGGTTCCAGGGATCTGGGCGCGGGTGCCAATGGGTGCCCCGTCCCTGGGAGAGGAGGTCCTCTCTCAGGGGAATGCGCCAGGGAGGGGCCGTCGCGAGGAGTGTTAGTTCGGGAACCCAGGTCCGGTTGGGCCAGAGAGGCGCAACAAACAAGACCTGCTCCTCGTCCTCCCTGACTTTGCACAGTGTCTGTGCGATTAGGCTCACTGGGAGAAACGCATATTTGCGCATACCCGGTGGCCAGCTGTGAGCCAGCGCATCCGTGCCGAGGGGGGCCTCGGTTAGGGAATAAAACAACTGGCAATGGGTGTTTTCGAGAGAAGCAAACAGGTCGACCTGGGCTTTCCCGAAGCGCTCCCATATCAGCTGGACCGTACCGGGGTGGAGTCTCTATTCTCCTCGGAACGTTTGCTGCCGTGAGAGCACATCGGCTGCACGGTTAAGCTCGCCCGGAATATGAATGGCACGCAGCGAACTCAGCCGCGTATGACTCCAGAGGAGCAGACGGCGAGCGAGCTGAGACATGCGACGGGAACATATACCTCCCATACGGTTGATATAAGCTACCATTGCCATGCTGTCCGTCCTGACCAGCACATGCTTCTGCTCCAACACCGGTAAAAAGCGGCGGAGAGCAAGAAACACTGCCAACAGCTCCAGGCAGTTGATATGCCAACGCAGACGGGGTCAGAACCACGAACCCACAGCTGCGTGCTCGTTGCACACGGCCCCCCAGCTCATGCTGGAGGCATCTGTCGATACGACAACATGCCTGGATACTTGCCCTAGGGGCACCCCGGCCCGTAGAAAAAAAGACTCAGAAAAAGAGATCAAGAGATCCTCTGCACGGGGTAAAGTTTGCTCTTCTCTCGGTTGACCCGAAGCCCCAACTGGTCGAAGTGCCGAAGCACCCTGTCTCTGTGCATAATCAATTGATCGCGAGACGAGGCTAAAATCAGCCAGTCGTGGCACGTGGCACGATGAAGTACAGGCTGTAAAACCCACATCTCATCTCTGCTGGAGGGACCTGCTCGATTGCATCCTTCGCCAGGAGGACATCAATCTCCTCTTGCAAGACAGGGGCGCTCTCGGGGGAAACCCTTGTAGTATGAACACCCGTGAACCTGGGAGGGCGGATAGCGAATTGAATCGCATAGCCGAGTCTGATCGTCCGCTAGAGCCACCGTGACGGGCTGGGCAGCGCTAATCAGGCTGGCAGAGCCCGCACTAATGGCACCATCGGACTGATCAATGACATGCCAACGGAGGGGCAGCTCGGGAGGGGAGTGCTCCCCCCGGGAAGCAGAGCGGCCCGAGGAAGAGCTGAAAATAAGAGAGAGTCTCTTACCTTCCTCCTTGGATCCCGCGATGAGGCTGGAGTGAGAGAAAGGAGTCCGTCCTCTTGCACTCCGAGAGCCTGAGGCGAGGGGGCCCGGCGCTGCGAGCTGAAAGGCGGAGCGTCCCAGACTGGCAGGGCTCGGGTTTGCACATCCGGAGAGAGGGAAATTTGCTCTTTTTTTGATTTTGTGGGTACCGCTGGCCCAGAGGCCAGCAGTGGTGTTTTTAAAGTCTTTGCTGACTGTAGATGTCCTCGGCCCTCCACCGAGGAAAGAGCAGGTTCCCTCTTCTCCGGATGGCCCGTCTCAGGGACGCTTTGCGGTCCGTTTACCAGACTTAGCGGCGCCCTGGAGCGGTGGCGTCGCGATCCCGCGGGAGGCTCGGCGTTGCCGCTTAGCCGGTGGAGCGGGCAGCGGGAGCGGAGCAATTTTTGAAGTCGCGGGTGGACGCCCCCGGCAAGGGGCAGCCGAGGTGGATGGGGCAGCGGGGAGAGCAGTTTTCCGAGCCTGCTGATAGATGACCTCCCCCATCGCCTGGGACTGCTCCTTCACCGCCGAGAACTCCTGGGTAAAGTCCCCGACGGTGTCACCGAACAGGCCAGCCTGGGATATGGGAGCGTTAAGAAAGCGAGCTTTGTCAACATCTCTCATATCGGCCAGGTTTAGCCAGAGGTGGCGTTCCTGGACCACTAATGTGACCAACGTCTTCCCCAGGGCACGAGCAGCCGATTTGGTGGTCATGAGAGCATAATCGGTTGCCGTGCGGAGCTCATGCATCAAGCCCGGGGAAGAACCACCCTCCTGCAGCTCAGCCAACTTCTCCACTTGGTAGCGTTGATAGGTGGCCATAGCGTGCAGAGCGGATGCAGCCTGTCCCGCAGCAGTGTAGGCTCTGGCCGTAAGAGACTCAGATAACCTACACGCTTTGGAAGGGAGTTTGGGTGGACCTCTCCAGGTGGAGGCACCCCGCGGGCAAAGATTGACCGCGATAGCGTGCTCCACCTGGGGAATTGCTTCATAACCCCTGGCTGCTCCGCCATCAAGGGTGGTGAGAGCGGGAGCGCACGAGGACCGGGCAGAGAAAGGTGCCCTCCATGCCTGCGTGAGCTCACTGTGTACTTCCAGGAAGAAGGGGACGGGGGGCCTGGAGGGTTTTGCCCTTCTAGCCCCCATGTAACACCCATCTAAGCGGTCCGGCCGTGGTGCTGGGGGACAAGCCATCTCCAGTCCCACGGCCGAAGCAGCCCGGAATAACACGGCCAACATGTCCGATTCCAGATCAGAGGCCACACTGACCACCCCGGAGGGTGGCAGAAGGTCCGGATCTTCATCGGAGCATGTTAGCTTGCCCTCCGATGCAGCGACGAACATCACGCCCCCGGTGTCATCTAATGAGAGCGCGGCCATCCCGGGGGATGGACCAGCGCTCTCACTCGAAGCTTGGACAGAGCCAGCTGAGGAGTGAGGGGTCCGCGGGTCCGAAGGCGACGGATAAGCCCCCACTGTAACCCTCAGGCCTACCCGTGTGCTAACCACATGGCGGGGAGCAGCAGGGGTGACGCACCCTAATGCAAGAGTGCGCCGCGACCTTAGCTGTGCAACAGTTAAGCCCTCGCAGTGAGGACAAAAACTGTCCGTGAGCACCGCATCCACATGCCGGACCCCCAGACATGTGACGCAATGCTCGTGCCTGTCATCCGGGGAGAGGAAACCACCGCATCCAGAAATGCACGGTCGGAACGACATCTTTAAAAAGACGCGTTACCCGACCGTGTGCTCTCTTAGGGAATTCTCCTCTTTTAGTGTGAAACTGCTCTTTTAGTGCACCAGTGAAACGCCCAGGGGACGTGAAACCCAGATCGAACGCCGCTGTTGCGTCTTCTCCCGCACTGGTGATAAACACTGAAACTCTCTTTGGAGTCAGTTTGGCAGATTAGGTCTTCAGTCTCGCGAGAGGGTCTGAAGCAAATAAATTCTGAGGCTCACTCTGCAGCGTGCAGCTTATATAGCGCTGATAGCTCATTGCTGCCAGCTGTGGAGCAGAGCTCTGCCAATGCAATTTGGCATTTCATTGGCCCGTTTTCTTACTCTTTAGAGTGATTGGTCGTCTGACGCACTCCCATAGTCTGTTCCAGACACACGTTGTAGTTCCCGTATGAAGGGGAACTAATACATTCCAATTTTTATTGTAATCAATCAAGTGGAGAATTACAGTATATGATAATTATATTAGTTAGATTACTAGTATTACCAACTCCCCTGTACTGTCTTGAACACACACAAAAAAAGACTTAAAAATTCATTATATCAACAAAATCACCTCACAAAGAGTGGCCAATGTATTTCTAGAAATCCCAGAATTCTCTGAGACTTGAATAACGTGTTTGAACAGATGAACATCTTCGGTTTGGAGTCCTCTAAGCAGTGTCTGTGCCTCACAGACAAATCTGAAACATACACATACAGTAACCCATTATTCAAACTCTATACTCAAATCAAATAGAATATAAGACAGACAGACTGTGATTTACTTGTTGTGTATTAATATATCCACACAGAGCTGGAGGTCATGAATGTTCTCCATGGCTGGTGTGATGCTGTAGAGATACTTTAGAGATGCTTGATTCTCTCCTGTTGTTAATAAGGTCCTGAGAACAGCACGGTGGTGCCAGGACAGTGCTGGAGGACAAGCTCTGGGGCTCACTAAGACATCCATTGACTCCTGAGATAAATTTTTTTTTATATTTTCAAAGCTCAAACTGATTCGTAATAATTGCAATATCTTTCATAAAACTAAATGATGGCAATGAAAACATCTCACTGGTACTATTCTGTGATCTAGAAGCCAGAATCCAAAGATCTGCTCTGAGAATGTGGATGGGATGCCGAAGACATGGCAGAAGGACTGCAGGAGATCATTTTTACCTTGCAAGAAATTTGACACATCTAAGACAAAGTACATTATCTGACAATGACTAGTTAAAGAAGGTTTATTTAACAAAAGTCTATGTGGGTTTATTGAATTGATCTGTTTTTATTATTGCTTTTACTGTTATTATGATTTGTTTAGTGTATGTCTTCAGCAACAATTAGTGCACAACAAAAAAAAAATTTGAGGACAATAAAGTATACTACTAAACCTAAAATGAGAAAGAGAAACAAAAAATGATCAATGATCAATCGTCCCCTCAATTATAGCAATACCAGAAATTGTTGACCTTGTGGGGACATTTATTGGTCCTCATGAGGAAAATGCTCATATAGCATACATAATGAAGTCATTTGAAAATGTAAAACTACAGATTGTTTTCTGTGAGGGTCGGGTTTAGGGGTAGGGTTGGAGAGAGGAAATAATATACAGTCTGTACAGTATAAAAATCATTACGCCAACAGGAAGTCCCATTAAAACATAAAAACCCATAGTGTGTGTGTGTGTGTGTGTTAGGTGAGAAATATTACTCTAAAGTCTCTAAGTCACCACAGTGATTAACAGTCCTCAAGTAATATTTAACATGATCACAGATTTTAAAAAGTTGTTAAAGTTGTTCATATTTATTTATTTATGAAAACTTGATACTTTATGAACAGAAACTTTAAAACAACACAATTTCTTTATTTTAGTCATTTCAATTTAATAAGAAATGACATTTAAAAAAAAAATCGTTTAGTATAAGGAATTTCAAATATATTAGTCTATTGAAATGTTATCAATAAAACGACTCATTGACAATTATTTAAAATAACTAAATATTAAAATAAAAAGATCAGGATACAATAGCTTGAACCGACATGATGTCAACATTGGGCAGCAGCACTTGCTTTAGCAAAGCGTCTAGAGATGGCGGTGGGTATGTTTGGTAGGAACAATCTTCCGAAATCCATAAAGGCCCATGCTGTTTGTCCAAATGATCCAGCATACCCTGGATGAGTGAACTCCACCTGTACTTGTCCTCAGCGTAACTGCTGGTTAGAGTTAAAGCACAATAATACTGGTCATTCAATTGTAAAATTACTCTCACTGACTCACTTTCCTTCTTTATCTGGGGTTGCCACTGCAGAATGAACCTCCAATTACTTTGGCACATCTTTGTACCAGAACCCTCCCCTGCCCTAAACTTCTGAACACCCACATACTCATGCATTCACACACACACACACACACTCACACACTACAGCCAATTTTCTTCGCAGGAAACCAAAGCACTCTGAAGAAACCCATGCGGACAAGGGAAGAACATGCAAACTCAGAAAACAGTGCTAGGCTGTTAACAATTTTTGTAAATTACGCAGTATTTAACTGTAAATTGAACTGTATTTTACCGTAGGACAGTCATGCAGTATGTTACTGTATTTTAAAGTTGCATTGTGAAAATTACTGTATATTTTACAGTAACGATATACAATAGTGCAAATACATACACAGCAAGATAAATGGTGCTGTAAATGTAAATACAGGATTTTTGCTGTAATTGATTTACACTAAATTACTAGTTACTAGTTAATGGCTACTGTAGATTCTACAGGAAATTGTTAACAGTTTACTCGCTGATCCATGTCAAATTATTATTAAATGCTAAAACATCACAGATCACATAAAAAAATGTCTATTACCTCAGATCGAGGCATGTTTCCTGTGCTTCTGGTCCATCTCACAACACAACTGAGATATTCTTTTCAGCTCACAGGCTTCTGTAAGAGACACAAATCAAACTAAAATAAATATGTAGAAGGAAATAAAGGAGTACAGTGTACTTTATGCAAGGTATGACCTGGGTGCTTTGGCAGAAGTCCTGCTGCTCCACGTACCACTGCACCAGGCTGCCCAGCAGGCGAGTATCCTTTGGATACTCCTGTCTGAAAAATACAAAGTAAAACTTATTCAGCGTCATGGTAGGAGTGTAAATTTACATCACACTCACAAGTTCAGCACCCTGTATTTCTGGAACTAAATTTGCAATCTAGTTGTTTTGCAAAATAATCATTTTGAATGTTCATCACCTGCGCTGGACTTCTTGAGTGAATGTGTATATTTTTATTTTTATTGTATATTGTTTTCATTGGAATGTTCATTCTCTGCCATTTTTGAAATTTTATTTAAAAAAAGCTAATTGGGTTAAGATAGGAAAATTTGATTATATGTTGAATGATAAAACAGTTTTAATATTACATTATTAGCTAACACTCACAAACCTTTAGTATAGTATTATTAGTAGTATTATAGTATTGTTTATAATAGTAACCAAAATATAATATTAGATCTTAACAAAAAGAATAACATAAAAATAGCATAATATTAACTTACCTTATTAGTGATACTGCCATAAAACCCTGTGAGGAAAGAGAAGTGTTATTAGAGAGTGTAAATAAGATTTAGGTCATTATATAAGTGTGAAAAAAATCCTAGAACTTGTTTTATTTATTTATTTATTTATTTATTTATTTTATTTTATATTTCTGTGGAATTGTTACAATACAATCTTTTATTATTCTTACCTTACCTCTGTGTCCGAGTCCTTCACTGTTGTCGTATCATCTCTCTCTTTGGAGGAATTTAGACTTCTGAACTTAGTGGTCCATTGAAAAAAACAGGTTGATCATCTGATCATTTCTGGAAGCTGATTCCAGCAGCGGGGGGTCGTAGTAGCTGAAAGCGGATTCACACTGCTTTGACTGAACTCTTGGAACTTTTAATTTACTTGATCGTAATTTACTTGATCAAATGTAGTACCTACTTGAGTAGTATGTGATTTTGGATGCAGCCACAGTGCATATCTCCTTCCAATGTACTCCATATGAATTAAAAAATCAGAAGTCTGGGTAGAATTCAAATGGCTCCGAGGCAAACATTGTGCGGTGTATACTTTACTGGTGACATTGCTTCTTCAAATACACTCAACAAACACTCCAATTATGAATATTATATGAGATCAACTTCAAACTGACCTTGTTTAGTGTGTTGAGGGTCACTGTGTTTCTTAATTTGGTGGACCAGAGTAAGCAGGTTTTTCAGTTTAAGAACCAGTTTACCAATTACAGCAGCAGAGTCTTCATCTAAAAAAATCCACAAGCCTTTACATCGACTTAAACCTACGATCAAAGAAGAACCAGGCGAGGTTTATCTGAACACTTACGAACAAAACGGTAAAGCTCAGTGTTTAATAAGATTTAATCTACACACAGAGCATTAACAACTCCTTCTTGGCCAGTTCTGTTGAGCTCTGAAGCCAGCGGTTAAAACTGACCAAACGTTCACTACTATCCACTTCTTCTATAGGACAACAACACATTAAACAGTTTGGCAGTGAAGATCAAAATGAAAGAAAAAAACATTCATTCATTCATTTATTTCCCTTTGGCTTAGTCTCTGTTTCAGAGGTCGCCACAGAGGAATAAACCGCCAGAAAAAAAACATCAATTTCCTAAATTTTAAGGTCACTGATTAGTACTTTTACTAAAGACAGTAAAATCCCAGCTGTTTAAACATATATCATAAGTAACATGATTCAGAAGCATAAACTTAATTTATATATTTGAAAGAAAAAAAGAATACTGATCAAATTTTGAGAACACTTTTAGTTTCCTCCCAGTTATTGTTGTTAATTGGCAGTGGTGTATACAATAACAAATTACAAATACTCAAATTACTGTAATTGAGTAGTTTTTCTCAGGAATTGTACTTTACTAAGCAGTTTTAAAAATGTGTACTTTTACTTGTTTTCTTTTTCTTCTTTCCTTAAACATGCATTGACTATTTTTTTCTTGTCTACAGTAATTGGCTAGGTAGAATAATCAATTCCGTGATTCCTGTCCAATCAAATCGTGCATTCAAAAATACATAAACAATACCTAAACACACTACAGAATGTAATGTTTTTAAACACATGCACAAATTGCACGTGTTCTATAGTAAATATAGTAATTAATATAATATGAATATAAACATTTATTTTTATATTTAACATTTTAATCCTTAGATTAAATTGATTGGTTCAATTAGATTAGTAAAAGATATTTCTGTACATCCCTGTGTGTGTAATAAGCAATGTGTATGCACGTTTTGCACCCGCCCATCATTAATGTGCTCTTTAAATAACAAAAAATAACAAAAAAAAAACAAAAAAAATGCACCACTGACTTTAGACCAGCTTTTAATTGGTCAATGGCACAGTCTATTTCAGTTGCCTCAAAATAGCAATGCGGCAACAATATGCATTTACACGCCCCATTTTTACAGCAACATGCCCAAACATTCACAAATGGAATCAAATACTTTTGTTAATTTAAACAATGTGATGTAGAATGTGAAAATGATACCTGCCTGGAGCTGAAACTAGCACAAAATCGTTTACTAGCACCGCATGGTGTATGATAAGGTCCATTGTTTTTCATACAGTGTTCATAAGCAAACCTGCCTCTTAACTTAGATTTCCAATACTTGATAATTGTGATGTTTATCAGACTGCATCAAAATTAGATCTTCCTCATCTTAACACAGCATATAATATACTTAACGGGTTGTTTTATGGTGTTCTTTTTATACTCTTTATTGTAAAATGTATGATATATGTACTCCAATGAGCTTTATTTGTTCCTTGTGTCAAAAAAACTAAACAATTATTGGTAAAAGATAATTCATGTTTAAGGGTCCAGTCGACTTGAATAATTTTAATCTATTACATCCTTTATGATGTTTAAGCAAACTTTATTATCACATTTTACTTAGGATTGTACACATTATTCTTAAAGATGTTATGAAATTGATCATTTTGTGATTTCAATCACTGATTTTGTCTGTTTTGTCTTATTTGATACTATATATGGTTAATGTTGTGGTGGGTTTTTTTTTCTTTACCCCTTCAATTAATGATTGTCTTCTGTTGTTATTCAAGGATGTAATGTTAATTTGTGTTTTTTGTTTGATAGGTTGTGATTGTGATTCGTTATGCGACAAAACGATGAAAATGAGATAGTACATCTCAAGTGATTAATCCTGATCAATTCAAAGCATGATATTGCCACAACTACAATTCCTTTACAGTTAGGAAATTACATTCTTTCTGAAAAAAAAAACTCAGATTTTTTGACCACTGACCACTGTACAGTATATCAAACCATTGCACAGACAGTATGTACAGGTACAACATATAAGCCTTACTTTCAGTACAGAGGCCCCGTAAGCAGCAAACGAGACCCTTGACATTGTTGTCTGTTAATGCTTTATTCCACAAGACCTCTGTGTTCAGCGTCATACTGATATTCTATAGAGAACTGTCAAAGTGTTTTCACATGGAAACCCTAAAGAGGTCAAGCACAGAGTAACAGGAATCTAGATTTTGACGGAACCACATTCATTGAAGCCTACTGTATGTATTAATATGCTTAAGTCAGTACTTTATTAACAGTTAATCATCCACACCATGAATGATAACTGTTCCTGCTTCGGTCAACACTCCCTAAAATCAATGTGGCAAGCAACACTCACCATATAAAGCAGCTTTCATTCAGTATCCAGTGGTCTATTAGTGTCCTGCATTCAGATCTGCTGACTAGTTCAAATGCGCTTTCGCTAGACACAATCGCCTTTAGGCCTGAATAATCCTTTGGATTTCATTGGCTGCCAGTGCATGCGGTGGTACTACATGAAATACACATAGTAGCCAGACATGTAAAGAAAGCCTAAAGTATATAAGGAAGCAAACAAGCATAGAGTCGTGAGGTGGTGTCTTTTTAAAAGGCTATTTTTATATTTATAAAATTTACACATTTTAAGTCTTAAATAGGCGGTTCATTCCGCTGTGGCGAACCCAGATTAATAAAGGGACTAAGCTGAAAAGAAAATGAATGAATGAATGAATGAGTCTTGAAATATTTGACTTATGAAATAGAAATATTTGCTTCCGATTCGTTTTTTGTTTGTTTGTTTTCTTATGTTTTGATTTGCTTTATTTTTGTTTTGTGGTGCCTTTTGTGTTGCTTTGTTTTTTTTCTTTTCACTTCTAAATATTTATTATTATTATTATTATTATTACTATTATTATTATTATTACTGATTTTAGAAGAAAACGTCGGGTTTAGTGCACACTGGGTAACACACAAATCTGTGAGGTATTATTTAGATTGTGTTTGACAGGTCATGTGGTTTTGGGACACATTTTGGACAAACAGAAAAAAGAAAAACCATTTACCCAAACCAGATTTAATTTAAAAAAACAGGCCTACTTAACTAATTAACAAGGAATAGGTGGACATAACAGGTAACCATGATGACAAACTGAAGAAAAAAAACATGGGAAAAGGGAATGTATAAAAATAAGTCAAGGGTATGTTTACATGTTTTTATTACATTTGAATGAATTATAGAAACGTTTTGTTAACGGGTTTCAATGTGCAATGTTTTTAATGATACATTTACTGTCTTAAGGCGATTTTCGCTCGTACTTATCGCCAATGTTTATCACCTTGTGACTAAACGAAGAGTGGCAACATGCAAAACATGAGGCACAAAAGCATCATTATGAATGAATGCTGAAAAAAAACATCTTGAAAAATGCTGTTGATAATTACGACCAGAAATCATCCCGATCTGCACGAGCCTTTAATGTAAACTACATAAACGTGACTTGAAAGCAGTGACATCGTACACATACTGTACATATTACTTTTTTACTTCACACTGAAAATAGGCGGCGTGGTGGCGCAGTGGGTAGCGCTGTCGCCTCACAGCAAGAAGGTAGCTGGTTTGAGCCTCGGCTGGGTCAGTTGGCATTTCTGTGTGGAGTTTGCATGTTCTCCCCATGTTCGCGTGGGTTTCCTCCAGGTTTGCCCCACAAGGCCAAAGACATGCGCTATAGGTGAATTGGGTAAGCTAAATTGTCCGTAGTGTATGTGTGTGATTGAGAGTGTATGGGTGTTTCCCAGTGATGGGTTGCAAAAAACATATTCTGGATAAGTTGGCGGTTCATTCCGCTGTGGCGACCCCGGATTAATAAAGGGATTAAGCCGAAAAGAAAATGAATGAATGAATGAATGAATGAATGAATGAATGAATGAATGAATGAAAACAACAATGGTGGACTAGGATTGTGTGTAGTGTTTCTTCACTAAATGCCTTGCCATCTATTGGCCTGGCATGCATAATACGGCCTTTGTAGTTATTTCATTTATATAGAGGCAATTGTGAATGTTGACATCTGTATGCAAAACCTTAAAATACACAGGTAAAACTAGGGTATAAATATAACCTAAACACAGAAAGCTTTATTTTATGTGTTTCAGCCATTTTACATAACTTGAATATATTTTTGGAAAATAGTAATAGACCAATATCTGACAAAACATCAGTGACTACAGGACTCCTTTTTCCTTCTTTGCTTTCTAACTCAGACATACACAAACACACACCCACACACTCACACACATCGTAGTGAGTGAGATTTGCGCTGGTGGCAGAAGGTTCTCTTCCAAATCCAACTGGGCTGATTACTGATTAGAAGGAATTATGAGAGAGGTCAGAGCTGAGTCTGCGCCAGACATTAATACACACGCACTCACACACACACACATCAGCTTTCATTAGCAAACAACGCATTCTTATTGTTACACAAAACCTAAGGACATTTGATGGAAAGGAAAAGAAAAATCACCTGGGAAGGATGTTTATTCATATTAACATGAATGGGTGAGTAATAAGCTGTTTATTACTACCCTTATATAGGGATCATCACACTGACCATGTTTGACTTAGGACAAGCCTGTCCATTCAGGTGAACGCATTTAGCTTCGTCTGCTATTTTGAGCTTTTAACCCTCACGGCTAGTGTATTCTTAGCTTTTTGAAGTGTTACAAATGTGCATGGCTAAAAAATGAAATTGTAATTGGTTGGTTACTGCAACAATGCAACAAACAACAGAAAAACAAGCAAAAAGCTTTACACTTCAGCTATATTGTTTTTAAAATGTGCATTTAATTTACTCATCTTTGGGACATCAGGTGATTTTATTCTTCAGTAAAACATTAAAAAAGATTTGCAATGGTTTTTAAACTGTGGTTCTTGGTGATTTATACTATATATATATATATATATATATATATATACTTCTGATGATACATTGAGTTCTTAAATTAATGTAATATTTAAGAAAACAGTCAATTTTTGAGTACATTTTAAATTTTTGTGTAAACAATCTTTAAAATCACTAAATCTCTATCCGGGGCCACGCAGTGGCGCAGTGGGTAGCACGTTCGCCTCACAGCAAGAAGGTCGCTGGTTCGAGCCTCGGCTGGGTCAGTTGGCATTTCTGTGTGGAGTTTGCATGTTCTCCCCGTGTTCGCGTGGGTTTCCTCCGGGTGCTCCGGTTTCCCCCACAAGTCCAAAGACATGCGGTATAGGTGAATTGGGTAAGCTAAAATTGTCCGTAGTGTATGTGTGTGAATGAGTGTGTATGAATGTTTCCCAGTGATGGGTTGCAGCTGGAAGGGCATCCGCTGCGTAAAACATATGCTGGATAAGTTGGCGGTTCATCCCGCTGTGGCGACCCCAGATTAATAAAGGGACTAAGCCGAAAAGAAAATGAATGAATGAATGAAATCTCTATCCTTCTATTCTTGGATTATGCAATAATAATATAAAAAAATCATTTTAATAAGTTTGCACTAATATTATTCCGGGGCAGCACGGTGGCGCAGTGGGTAGCACAATCGCCTCACAGCAAGAAGGTCGCTGGTTCGAGCTCCGGCTGGGTCAGTTGGCATTTCTGTGTGGAGTTTGCACGTCTCCCCGTGTTTGCGTGGGTTTCCTCCGGGTGCTCCGGTTTCCCCCACAGTCCAAAGACATGTGAAATAGATGAATTGGGTAGGCTAAATTGTCCGTAGTGTGTGTGAATGAGTGTGTATGGATGTTTCCCAGTGATGGGTTGCAGCTGGAAGGGCATCCGCTGCGTAAAACAAATACTGGATAAGTTGGTGGTTCATTCTACTGTGGCAACCCCTAATGAATAATATTATTCCACTCGCTAATTTTTTCTCTTTTTTTTTCTCAGGTGTACATTTCATAAAATCAGTTTCACTACACTTTTGAAGGACCTTGCATAGCATCTCCAAGCAATTTGACAGATTTGAGAATCCAACAAACTATAAAATGAATTCAGTTTACATATGGCATCCATTTGCCCTCGACATTTCTTTTTTTATCAACCTCGGATATCCAGTTCTTCCCACAATCTAAATGAATGCGCTACATCAATGCTGTTTGCCAATTGTGGATTAAGGCATTTCCATTGACAGACACTCACTAAGTTAGCATAAGAAGCTAACTGTTAATAAGTCCATTCATGTTATCTACTGTCAACCTTGTGAACCTTCTGCTTGACTTTAATTAAAAATGACGTATTTACACATTAATTGGAACTCCTATTAGTTCAATATTAAGTGTAATTATCTGCAACTTTGAAAAAGTACCACATTGTCAAAAATGGCCGTGCTGCCGGTAAGATTCACCAAAACCAAAAGAGACAGACTAGCCCAGGTCTTGTGGGTGCTCAACTGGATTTCTGTTGTAACGGGAATCATCCTCTTTAGTTTGGGCATCTTTTTGAAAGTGGAAATTTACAAGCGACAGGATCTAATGGCCGAGGGTCAACTTCAATCTGTGCCAAACATGCTGATTGCGGTGGGTCTTATAGCCTGTGTGATTAACTTTCTGGGTGGAAAGATCTGCTATGACTGTGTGGACACCAACAAGTTCCTGCACTGGAAGTTGGTGATGCTGCCATACATCATTTGTATGTTTTTCTTCACTTTGAGCGTATTAGTGGGTGCGCTGATGTGCTATAGCATGCACAGCCAGCTGGAGGAGTCGCTAACATTAGGGTTGCGTGATGCTATGCGTTACTACAAGGACACGGACACACCAGGACGCTGCTTCTTGAAGCGCACAGTGGACCTGCTGCAGATGCAGTTCCAGTGCTGTGGGAATAAAGGATTCAGAGATTGGTTTCAGATCCAGTGGGTCAGCAACCGATACCTGGACATGTCGCAGCGGGAGGTGGTTGAGTAAGTTGTGACATTAAAACAATACATTCATTCATTCATTTTGTTTTCAGCTTAGTGTCTTTATTAATCCGGGGTCGCCACAGCGGAATGAACCGCCAACTTATCCAGCATATGTTTTACGCAACGGATGCCCTTCCAGCTGCAACCCATCACTGGGAAACACCCATACACACTCATTCACACACATACACTACAGACAATTTAGCTTACCCAATTCACCTACAGCCCATGTCTTTGGACTGTGGGGGAGCACCCAGAGGAAACCCATGCAAACACGGGGAGAACATGCAAACTCCACACAGAAATGCCAACTGACCCAGCCGGGGCTCGAACCAGCGACCTTCTTGCTGTGAGGCAAATGCGATCGTGCTACCCACTGCGCCACCGTGACGCCTAAAACAATACATATTATATTATATTATATTATTATATTATATTATAGCTATGAAAATAATGAAGAGACCTCTTGAACATTTAAAGTTTTCTGGTTTTACTGGATTTATTAAGAAATGTTTATTAGGTTTGAGCAAACTGGTTATATTTGATTTGTTTTATGTCAAGTTTCAGCCAAATATATATATATATATAGCAATTTACAGCAATTACCCCCATAAAATGCCAATAATATGTCAGAATAACAAATGTTTTATTTGTTTTTTATTGAAAATCAGGGTTTAAATATGTCAAAAATAAACATAAGTAAACACATCATGCAGTTTTTAAATGAATGTTTTTATTATTGAGGGAAAACAAAATGTAATCAAAGCAAAAACTCATCCAAAAGGTCATAAAAGACCCCATAACAACATCCAAAAAACTGCAGACCTCCCTTGCCTCAGTTAAGTGTGAGTGTCCATGACTCCACCCAAAGTCCCTTTAAGTCAAGTAATTTCACTCGGCAGCCATCTTTGAAACGCCTCTCGGGCAGTATGCTCGGGCATTCTGTCTGAATGGGAAAACCAAATTCTCCAAAACTGTTTGCCAAGCTTACGATTATATATTAGGAATCACCAATAAAATTAAACAAAAACTCTGTCTCTTTAGTCTAAACGTTTGAATCAAACAAAATCTGCATTTTTTCAGGTTGCCCGAGCTACGAGATCATGACACTTCTGAAGTAATTCACAACTTGGTCTTGATGGCAAATCTCCTCCAGAAATAAAAGTGACTCTTTGTTTACAAGTCTGTGAGCGTTTGAGTAGTTGCTGTCATGTGATGTATGTTTGACAGGACGGACTGTACTTCACGTTGGTTTCATACAGATTACTTTTGTTTTCAAGTGTAGTTCATTTAAAAGTAGAGATTTCAAGGTTTATGTGGACATATTTCTTATGTCTGTGAAGCAAGTATTCGCAAAGATTCCAGTTTGTTGACCACATAAGCTGTCGTAAAAGCACATGTCTGGTCTGTGCTTCTCCCGCAGAGAATCGTCAGTCTATAGCGATCGATGATTGGCTCTTGTACTAGCAGGCGGGGCTTCATTCACCATATTGACTGTCACACTTTTCCCCGTTCAAAACTATACGAGTGACATGTCTTGTGTATTCTATAGTCTTTGCTCCACCATAAGAAATATACTGGGCAAAAATGGTTTGCATGGCAGAGTTCCAAGATGAAAACCACTGCTGAGGAAAAAGAACAAACAGTAAAGGCTCATCTCAGATTTGCCAGAAACATCTTGATGATCCCCAAAAATATTGGAAAAATACTCTGTGGACTGACGAGACAAACGTTAAACTTTTTGAACGGTGTGTGTTACCCGTGTAGAGTAAAAGTTCAGAAAAAAAACTGTAAAATGTGGTGGTGGAAGTGTGATCTGGGGCTATTTTGCTGCTTCAGAACCTAGAAGACTTGCTGTGAATGAATTCTGCTGTGTATCAAAATATTCTAAAGGAGAATGTACGGCTATCTGTTAGTGACCTCAAGCTGAAGTGAACCTGCGTTCTACAGCGGGATAATGATCCAAAGCACACCAGCAATTCCACTTCTGAATGGCTGAAGAAAAACACAATTAACACTTTGGAGTGGCCTAGTCAAAGTCCTAATCTGAATCCAATTGGGATGCTGTGGCATGACCTTAAAAAAGGTGGTTCACGCTCAGAAAACCCTCCAATGTGGCTGAATTAAAACAATTCTGCAAAGATGAGTTGGCTAAAATTCCTCCACGGTGCTGTAACAGACTCATTGCAAGTTATCAAAAACGCTTGACTGCAGTTGTTGCTGCTAAGGATGGCACAACCAGTTATTATGTTTAGGGGCAAACACTTTTTCACACATTTCCCTTTAATTATAAAACCTTCATTTAAAAACTGCATAATGACTGCGTTTCTGTGTGTTATCTTTCACTAATATTTAAATTTGTTGATGATCTGAAACATTAAAGTGTGACAAACATGCAAAAAATAAGAAATCTGTAAAGGGGCAAAAACATTTTCACACCACTTTATAGCATGAACACTCTTCCTTATACTGATTAGCTTTATAAGACAAATTAGTACATTTATACTGAACCATGTAGACAAAATCACACTGAATACAATGAAATTGACAAAATTCAACAATTACAGTTCATTTATTTTCTTATTAGTCGTCTTCGGAGCAACGTGGAGGGCAAATACTTAATGGACGGAGTTCCCTTCAGCTGCTGCAACGTCAACTCCCCTCGGCCGTGCATTCAGCACCAAATCAGCAATAACTCCGCTCACTTTAACTATGACCACCAGACGGAGGAGCTCAACCTGTGGATGAGGGGATGCCGGCAGGCTCTGCTACAGTATTACACCAACATCATGCACTCCATCGGCCTCACGGTTCTCATCATCTGGCTCTTTGAGGTTGGTTGTGTTTATTGTTTTGGCAATACATTTGGAAATAATTCAGTAGGAAAACCATTAGTTAAAGCTTGACTTTTAATTTGAAATTGGGTCACGTGCCAAATGGTTGCAACTAGCATTATCTTTGACTAAAAAGCCTTTTAATGGATTATTCAATGCAATATTTGAGAAGCAACAAATCAGATTTTTGAAATCTTAACCATGTTAATTACTAGAATAGTGTAAATAATAAATAGTGTACTAGCATGCTTTATTTGATAGGTTTCTTATCTTATAAAATTTCACATTAAGTGATCATATTTACGAGTGAGTCATTGAATCGTTTACTCGACTTGTCAAAAACCGATTGATTGATTTCAACATATATTTTTATGGTACTTTTACTTAAACATGATTAATCATATTTTACTTTAATTTTTAAGTTATACAATAAGTTTATAAATGTAGTGCTGGGTAAAAGTTAATCGCGATTAATCGCATCCAAAATAAAAGTTTGTTCTGACATAATTTAAGTGTGCGTACTGTGTATATTATATATACATACATACATAATATATATATATATATATATATATATATATATATATATATATATATATATATATATT
>CAIGQV010017386.1:2948281-2961240 GCA_903798115.1 Danio jaintianensis
GAAGGAAAGAACGAAAAAAATATTGTAGTAAAGAATGAAGGAAAGAATGAAAGAACGAAGAAAAGAACGAAGGACGAAAGAGAAAAAAAAGAAAGAACAAATGAAAGAAAGAAAAAAAGAACAAAGGAAAGAACAAAAGAAAAAAGAAAGAAAGGTTTCTAGAATTAACATGCTGTTAACATGTTTAATATGTTGTTAGCATGATTGAAAAAGGCTTAACAGATTGTTTTAACATTTTGGTAACATGAATTAGCTTGTCGCTAACATGTATCCAACTTGGTTTAACACATGGATATCATGTTTTAATATGTTGCTAATACAAATTAACATGTTGTTTACATTTTACAAACATTTGACATTAGCAAGGTCATTACATTGCAAGAATTCATATATCGTTTCTAGCATAATGATTAGATGTTTCCAATGTTTTAACACGAATAATATGCTTTAACATTTTGTTAATATGCGTTACCATATTTTAACACTATATGCTAACATGCCTTAACATGTTGTTTACACATTTTTAACATATTTTAGATCAAGGTATCATCAATTCCCACGAGTTGGAATATTAGCACACCTCTTAGCAAGAATTACATGTTTTAGAATGTTGCTAGGATGAAACAATGTGCTGCTAACTAACCTTATCAAACCAACATACGTGCAGCATTTGCCAAAAAAAGACAAATTTTAACATGTTGCTAACATTTTGGTATCATGAATTAACATACGTCTAGAAAATTTAACATAGTGGTAGCATGTTTCTAACACGACTAATATGTTGCTAATATTAATTAACATGTTTCTTTTAATATGTTTCATTTACTATGCTGCTTTTGTGTTTTAACACTATGTTAACATGTTGCTACCATGCTAACATTTGTAATGTGATTATCATATTGTTAACTGTTAGCATGAAATGAACAGATTAGCACATATACTGTAGCATGTTGTAGCATTAGTAGTAATATTTAACGTTACTAACATTAATAAACATTTTGCTAATTTTATTAACCAGCATATTTGCCATAATGGCATATATTTGTGACATTAAAATTTTTAGCATTTTGATCAAATGTTAGCAAGTTAGCATTTCGACACTGAATTAACAAATGGTTAATGTTTATCTAACAGTAATCATGTTGAGCACAACTGAGCATGTTGATAATGTTTTTAACATAACTATTGCTAGCATGTCAAAGTATTGTAGCACTTGAGTAACATTTTAACATACTGTTAGCGTTATTTACCATGGTGGTAAATTCTGAAGCTAACAGAAGCATAAATGTCACTGTGTGTGTTTTTACCGTGTGCAGCCAGCAGGACCTGCAGCATGTGTCCCACAGTGATGAGCTGCAGCAGGTAGAGGTGATTGTACGCTGTACTGACTGCTGAAGGCTGAAGGTCTACAGCTTCTTCCTGATATAACGATGGAATGGACAGAACCAGACCCACCTAACAGAACATCCCAACATACAGTTTAAAAACTCAGTGGAAACATTGAACCATTCTGTACTAATTTAAGAAGTCTATGGGACTGTCTTTTCTAGTGTATCGCCTACCAGGCAAAACAAATAAAAATCAATAAAACAATCAAGAAATCATACATTACAATATTCATTTTATATTAGCTTGTATTTCATTCTTACAGATATATAAATAATTTTATTATTATGTTTCAGGAAAAAATATTTAGACATTAATTCGGTATTTTGTTTAATTAGATGTTTTTTTTTATTTAATAAAATATAAATAAAATACATTTATTTGCAATAAATACATATTGGCTTGTTTTATTATGTAAAACAAACAATATTAATTGTAATGTTTTATCTAGTTCCAGGGGGAAATAATGTTTGATTCAATATATAATATAATATAATATAACATAATATAATATAACATAATATTATATAATATAATATAATATAATAATCTACGATCCCTGCACATATCATTCATTCTTTATTCACTTACCAGTAGATGAAAGAAATCCACTTCTAATATTGATGGTGTGTTTTCTACATTAGGAACGGGTACCAGGACTAGAAAGAGATGACAAAAATAATTACTACATCAACAAAACCACCAATCATATCCATCCTCTCATTATAATGTAACATACCTGCTAACATATCAGCAAAATGCTTCTGTATGACAACTTGACTGCACTTTATCCTCTGAGCAGCTGAAAACTGCACCAGCGCTTTAAGTCCAGACAGCTAAAGAAGAAAAATACTGGTATAAATTAATCTGATATTAAATGGTGCACACTTCAATCAATATCAATATCAATGGAGCTAAAGCTAACCTGTCTGTTCTGGAGGGATCCAAAAAGGGCCTTGCCTTCATCCTGCAACATGTTCTCTGAAGAAAGAAACATTGTGACAAGAAAAAAAAACAAGATTTATGTTAGTAGTTTAAGCAGAGAGGTCATTCTTAGTTGTGTTGTTTTTGACTACTACAAACAAACATTAGCTCTGTTCACACTGCAGAATGTCGACCGGGTTTCAAAGCTGCTATCTGCCTGTAACATTGGCACCCGTAGTAAATACAAGCAAAGAAGTTGGCGATATTGTGTGCATGTTTAATCTTTTGCTCAAAATATTAACTCAAACTAAAGATGTTTGCATTCGTTTTCGTATGGAAAAGATGGACGCACTCCCTCTTCCAGGCTGATTCATCACATCTAAATAATCTTATATATTGCGCTATACAATGGGTTTTATCAGTGTTTTTGCTATTTTGTGAATAAAAACCCAATCCTTTTTATCACAAAAGCTCTGTTTTATGGTCTGGCCCACTTGGCCTGTGTGTTTGCTCATATGTACAGTCCTGTGAAACAGACAATTGGGGTTGAATAATTTCACATTTCTTGTCATCCAGGTGTATATTTTGCTCATATGAATTCACAGGAGTGCAAATAATTGTGGCACACATATATTTAACAAAGCTATTTGCTTTTTTGATAAAACTCATGTGACGACAGACATTTTTTATGTTAATACTTTGAACAACGTTCAAAGGCTAAACAAGACATTTTTATAGCTTCTTTATATATTATATATATTCTTATAGCTTATATATACACAGAAAGGGGTACCAACATTAATGGAGGGCACTTTAAGACCGCCGTCATGAGTCACAGTTTCGGGGTCCAACTGCTCTATCAAATGCTAAAACCAAACAACAAATAGTACTAATATATGCTTTGGAAATGATAACTACAAAGTTTATATTTAAATGGCTTGTTTGCTTCAATTCAAATGAGCAGAGGCTTGGACACAAAAAAAACTGTATTCCATACATCACAATTTAAAGGGATAGTTAACCCAAAAATTTAAAAAATATATATATATTTTTTATTTGTCATTATTTATTCACCCTTCAGTTGTCACAAACCTGTTTGAGTTTCTTTTATCTGTTGAACACAAAAAAAATGTTATTCTGAGAAATGATGAAAACCGGTAGCCATTGATATCCACAGTATTATTTTTCAGATTATGGAAGTTATTATTATTGCTACAAGTTTCAAACATTCTTCAAAATATGTGTTTAACAGTACAAAGAAACTCAATCAAGTTTGGAACCCCTTAATGTCAGGTGAATGGTAAATGAGTAAATATTAACTTTTGGGTGAACTATATTTGGATGTACACTTGGATACAAACAAAACTGGCTGACAGACACCCAGTGACTAAGGGAAAGGATGAGTGTTTTACCGACGGCCTGGATGGTGTAGGCGCAGGTGTTCCAGGACATGGCGGGCACAAACGGGCACAGGTCATTAGGAGGCGTCTGCAGACCCACCCTGTGCACTGTGGTAGCACAGACAACCAGCATCTCTGTGATACTGCGAGAGAACTTTGGCCTGATCACAAAATAGACAGTTCACAGCAAATTCAGCGATAACATGAATATGTCTCATGTGTTAATACAACATACACAATGCATTTATGTTTTTGGTTTATTTGTTCTTTCATCTGACAGAAAAACAACTTCAACTCACAATATATTTTTAACTGATGTTTTTTGTTTTTTTTCAAATATTAAATTTAATAAATACGAGGTAGATGGACAGACAGAGAGAAATTAGTTTCAGTGAAAATTGTAGTAAGAAATCAAATAAATAATGACTTTATAAAAGCAACTGCTAAATACATAAAATGGTAAATAACTGAGGCCAAAATATGATAAAATAAGCAAATAATGTTATAATCAATGCTTTTATTTTATGTATTTTGTTTACCTTGTATTATCACAAGCAAGATGATCAAACAAACAATAATACATTATATTATTTTCTTTTTATTTATATTAATTATTAATAATTTTACTTAGCAGATGTTTTTATCTAGACAACAGATAACAGCTAGAATATTGTATAAATAGTATTTCCTCCTTGCTTTCTAGTTATTTCAATATTTAGTTAGATCATTTGTTTTATCATCTGGAATATTCTGTATTTAAATACTTTTTAAAGAATTTTATAGAATTGTATAATTATTATATAAAATCAATATCTTTTTAATTGTACAAGCAACATCTTTTTTTATTTAGTTATATTATTTAAATCAACATTTTCTTCAATATAACACACTCTAATAAACATATTGTGCACTTTAGGACCAGAACAATATGTAAACAATAGGCAACTACAGACAATTTCAATTTCACATTGACAAACTTGTGATAACAAAAATGTGCCTTTAGAAACTCACGGCTCTTTAACTCCAAAACTGAGAATGGATCTGAATTCAGTTTGACTCTCATCAAAAGGTGCTGCTGCTTCCTCTGCTGCTGCATCACCACTGCCATCTGCAAACACACGTGCACACACACACACACACACACACGCACGCGCACACACGCACACAAATTAATCCAAATGAAAAAGTTGGCACCGTATAGAGACTGATTTAGGCCTGCTTTTCAGTTTTGACTCTCACCTGCTGCCCACGTAGCCTTCAGGCCTCTGATCCGAGAAGACATGATCTGAATCCAGCGCTTCAGAGTGAGATGTTGACCAACCAACTGAGCACTTTCACTGAAAGAAACAACAAGAGAGAATCAACACATCACAGTGAAAACAAAAACAACACAAACTCCTTTAGAGATGCGCAATATGTTTCACCAGTATCCGATAAGCCAGTTGTCAAATTTAAGCCCTTTTCAAGCACTTTCTGGGCGTCTTTTCAAACTTTTCAAGGACTTTACAACTGTGGTAAATGACATATTTACATACATACACATATTTACTCATCACATTATATCAAATGCTGTTTGTTACAGTATAGTATAGTACAGTATAATATTTCAAGGAAATTTGAAATACTGAAATGCCTTCATTTATCGTTGTGCCATCTTTCATCTTAAATTTATATCTACTTTAAATTCAAATGTAGAACATAGAGATTTTACATTATTTAAAAAATGCAACTTACACAATAAATGAAAACAAAAGCCACCAGTGCGGACTAAGTCTCTGTCTATGTCACTGAACCCATATAGGTACAGCCACGTTACAGAATATTTTTCATTTTATGCAAAAGGATTTTATTTTATTTAAATAGGCAACTATTTAGTAAGATAAATCCTTACGAAAGCAACACAATGGCAGTTTCAAGCAATGTATCCAAAATATAAGAACTTTTTAAACCTTGAAAACTAATTACAGGCTTGAGATTTTAATTACCCCTAAGCTGTAGCTTCTGACTACTAAATTAAACAAATACATTAATACGTCACATTATACAATAATTGGTGTTTTATTACAGCAATTAATGTATAATTACTAAACAGAACTAACTTAATATTTATGCATTTTACTTTAATATTTATGAAGTAACACAGTAGTCCATGAATAAATCAGATTTATTATCGGGCAGGCACTAGGACAAAGAGAACGCTGCTTGGAAGTGATATTGTAAAACAATAGACATTTAAAGGGATAGTTCACCCAAAAAATTAAAATTCTGCCATCATTTTACTCATTTACAACCTCCTCTTGTTCCAAAATTGCTTGCGTGTCTTTCTTCTGTTGAACACCAAGGAAGGAATATTGAATAATGCTGGAAAGCAGCAGCCATTGGCATCCATAGTAGTTTTTGTTCCTATGGATATGGCTGCTTTTTTCCAAAACTTCTTCAGAATATTTTGTTTTGTGTTCTTCTCTGAAGAAAGAAATTCAGTTTAGAAGTTTAGAACCACTTGAGTGTGAGTAAATAGTGAGGAACTTTTCATTTTGGGTAAACTATCTCTTTAAACTTTGTCAATGAGATGAAAGAGTGTTTTCTACACTTTAACCAACACTTGCAGCAGTTTTGCACATTTGCACCAGACACTTTCTTATAATCACTCCACATCTACATAAAATAAAAATCATAATACATTGTGCATTAATGTAGTGTGCTTCACACAGGTGAGTAGGTTTGACAAACCACCTGTAGAAACACTGTTCTCTCTATAACCCCCAACTCTAGCACTTAATTCACTGAGCACTAACCGTTAGTTTGTATAATTAGCCCTTCTTGCGTGTATTGTCTCTTCTTGTTAATTTGCTGAATGCATCCTCAATTGTAAGTCACTTTGGACAAAAGCATCTGCTAAATGACTAAACGTAAATGTAAACTGCGAGTTTAAAACACCATACAGACAAACAATACTTAGTATTACAATACTTAATTGAACTTATTGCTAGGGCTCCTGGCAGACAGGTAAAATATCAATATCAAACTCAACAGTATTTTATTGGCATATCAGCATAATTTTCCATAGCAAGCCTGTGCTGATGTTTACATTTCAAGCAATTATAAGCCAATATATTAAATGTTCCGATAAAATCGTGTATCCCTAAACTGTAAATAAAAAAGGTTAATAAACACAACATACTAGTTGAGGCTGCTGGGCTCCACAGGGATCAGTGGGATGACGGTGTTACAGAGGGATTTGCAGAGCGGACACATGTACTCTCCGTTCTCTAGGTCTATGATCAGCTCCGCATGCAGGCGATTGCGAGTCATGCTCTGAACTGCTTCAAAATACCTGCAACACGGACAGAGAAAGAAGGAATGTGAACAGACTGGCAGAATTTGTTTGGTTTTAGCTTACCAGATTGGGGATTTGTGAAATATGTAGAGCAATATACAGTTGAAGTCAAAATTATTAGTCCTTCTGTGAATTTATTTTTTCTTTTTCAAATATTTCCCAAAGCATGTTTAAAAGAGCGAGGATTTTTTTTTTACAGTATTTCCTAATATTTTTTTCTTCTGGAGAAATTCTTATTTATTTTTTTCCGGCTAGAATAAAAGCAGTATTAATTTTTTTGAAACCATTTTAAGGTCAATATTATTAGCCTGCTTAAGCAATATTTTTTCCCTGTTCTCTACAGAACAAACCATCATTATTCAATGATTTGCCTTATTACCCTAACTAGCCTAATTAACCTAGTTAAGCCTTTAAATTGCACTTTAAGCTGAATACTTGTGTCTTGAAAAATATCTAGTAAAATATTATGTACTGTCATCATGGCAAAGATAAAATAAATCAGTTTTTAGAAATGACTTAAAACTATTATGTTTAGAAATGTGTTTAAAAATCTTCTTTGCGTTAAACAGAAATTGGAGAAAAATATATACAGGGGGATAATAATTCAGGAGGGCTAATAATTCTGACTTCAACTGTATGTTGTATAGATGTATGTAGTCATTTATTGATTTATTCATTCACTTTATCCAGCCTACCAGCATCAAGGCTATCTTCATGGTGATCTCAGAATAAATTACAGCATGTTTACAATTAACAATTTATAAAAGACAATTTAAAATAAAGCTAGACAAAAGTTCTAAAAACATTCAAGTAACTGTTTTTTTAATTAACTGTTGTTTACATTAAACACACTGAAGTCCTAGAGCGAATGATACATTAAACTGCTGTATTTGGGACAATATGCAGTACAATATTATTATTATTTTTATTGTTTACAATGGGAAAACATTAATGCAATATTCAATGTGCATTAGGCTAGCAAGCTGAAAAAAGAACTCTACAAAGGAGCTTGTAACAGAACTTAACTTGTAAACAGAACTTAATCATATTTATTTTTAGAGGAATATAGGCAGAGCAAGTTTAAAGGAGTTTAGCACTGTGTAACACACTGACTGTAATAAAAAAAGCTTTCTGTCAAAACAAAAAACACGGGGAGAAACAAAGGATTATTAGCATTGTAAATAATGATGGAAGTAATTATTAAAGCATTAACTCACTTTTGCCAGCAGGTGGCGTGCATCACATGACCACAACTGCCGGTGTGTGTTCCTACAGCTAGATCAGGGGGCATGAAGACAGGGTAGTAGTCCACTGTTGTGCCCAAAAATAAAATAAAAAATTTTAAAGAAGAAGAGAAAACATTCGCTGAATTCATTAAAGTCAAGACACAAGCTAGCAAAAACATTTTTTTACATGCACCTGTCATTTTGAGATTTTGTGCTTTTTTCAGTGTTTTTTTCAGTCTGACATGCAGAAAACATGTTTCTTTTGTTGCACTTTATCAATTCGAGCCAGTAGATTTCAACTACAATACATATTTTAAAATGTTTTGATTTCTCAGAACATTTTTCTCCTCCTTTACTAAACAATAAATATTCACTTTCAGCAAGATTTGCATACTATAAACTTCACAGCTGTATTCATATGAATATCCTGAAGGTTTTTACAGAGGAATCTGCTCATGCATCATTTCATTTCACAAACAAATATGATTCTGAATGATTTTCTGAATTAAAGAGTGATAAAAATCTCCTCTGTAAAAACCGTTGAGAAATAATCAACAAGAATATTGAAAATGAAATTTCGGAAATGTTTTCAAATGAGTGCATATTTAATTAAATAATGCCTCATTTGCATATTTAAACAACAATTGTGACCCTGGACAACAAAACCAGTCATAACCAGTTTTTTTTATTTTTATTGAGATGTCAAACAATGTTTTTATTTAATTGAGATTTATACATTTGAAAGTTTAATAAACAAGCTTTCTAGCTTCCTGTTTGTTAAGATAAGGACAATGTTAGGCTGAGATACAACTATTTCAAAACCTAAGCTTTCAACAAAATCTAAATATTAAAAGGCTTTAAAGTTGTCCAAATTAAGTTCTGATTAAGAAATGGACATTACCATTAAAAAATTAAGTTTTGATAAATTAGCAAACGTACATAATATTTGAATTATTTTTTGACATAAAAGAAAAAAAAAAAAGTATAATTTTGACTCATACAACACATTCATTCTGCACATGCATTCTTGGCTATTCCTACAAATGAAGGGTTCACATGTAAAAACTGCAGAAATTTTCTTCTAAAATGAGCATTTTTCTCAGTCTCCTATGTTTACGTTCAGTCATTTCACATTAAAGGCAATGAAGTACTGAGTAGATAACATAGAAAGCCAATAAAAAATCAAACTTTTAGAAGAAAATTTCAGATTTCAGAGTTCTAATTTGCATCTGAACTCTTCAAATATACTTAGGCAGCATAAAACTGGTTTTGTGGGATCACAATTTATTTTATTTTTGCAACATTTATATACGTTCTGTGTCAAAACTTTCTGCTTATTCTCATGTGACTAAAAGCACTTCAGAGGTAAAGTGTGCAGTGTGGTTCACCTTTGGGGGACAGGGTCTTTCCTCGGCTCTGCGTGAGAACTGTGGATCTCTGCACACATGCTGTGAGCACCATAGCTGGAGCTTGAGCCTGAACCTCCTGCTCCTCCTGACACAGAATACAGGTGAGAGTCTCCCAGTCTGAGGAACAAACACCATGCCGAGGCCCTACAGCCACTCGATTCTCATCCACTTCCATCACAAAGCTGCACACACACAACAAAAACAGACAAATATTTGATACACAATTACATAAGCGCTAATGTACAAATGAATTGAAAACTGAATGTACATGTAATTAAAGACAGAGTGATGAAATCAAACAAAAAGGACAAAAGAGAAAGCAAAAGAATGAGAAGTGAAAGGATAAAAGAACACTTTCACTTTTTTGCTTTTCGCTTATGCAGTAGTTGTTATACGTTAAATGTTAAATAGTATAATGAAAAGAATGAAAAAGAAAAAGCACAGCAATTCAATTCCATTTAGTTTACTTGTACACAGTTAACCAGCAGTTATACAGTATATAGGGAAAAAGGCTGAATTAAAGTGAAAATGTAAATGTGGGAATGTGAAAGCAACTGTAAAAGAAAATTAAAAGACAAACAAAAATGAAAGAGTGAATGGGCAAAAACTGAGAATAGTATAGATACACAAACAGAGTGTTAAATAAAGAAGTGTGAATGCAAGTTAAAAAGCCACGAAAAAGAACAAATGAAAGCGAAAGGGCAAAGTGAAAGTGAAAGAAAAAAAAAAGAGAAAAATGGGAGAAATTTGAATAGGGGAAAATTAAATGGCAAAAATTGTTATGATATTTTCATTTCATTTCCTTTTAATTCTTTTTTGTAAAGTAAAGAGCAAAAGAAAACAAAGTGTAAGTAATAGTAAAATGAAACGGCTAAAGTAAAAGAATAGTTATTTATTAGTTTGTGAAATGACAAGAGTAATTGTTAAGAGCTCAAAGGACAGAGTAGAAAAATAAAAAGAGTGAAATAAAAAAAGCATAATAAAGTATTACATTAATAACGTAATAAATGTTTGTATATGTCGATTTTGGACATCCTGCTGTTTATTTATTAAATTGCTGAGTGTGAAACCATCTGTGTTACTTGCAATAAAAAATAAAATAAAAATTTAGTAGAAATGACAAATGTTTAATTAACGCATTACAGTTTAATAACATTTTTTTTATTTTTACATTAAAATGTTATTATATTTAATCTAAAACAAAAATAATTCAGACTAAAAACATTTCAGATGACCACTAAACTAAATATGCTTTGACAGCAAATTTTGTAGTGTTGCGAGAAGAATTTTGTAGCAAGAAAAAATGAAAGAGCAAAAAAGAGAGAAAGCAGAAATTATATATATAAAAAAAAACCCGAACTGGTTTAAGGTTGCTTTTACACCTAGACATCTGTTTCGGAACCTGGCGTGTTTGCACCCTTAGGCTTTTTTGGTGATGGCAGCTTAAAGACGCCTCTCATATGAAAAATGAAGTCACAGACTTCAACAGAGTGTAAAAATCTTGATGGTTCTGTGGGTCTCGTCTATCAAATCTGATCTTTAATTTGTATTTTATATTGGATTCAAGTCAGGTGATTGGCTGGGCCATTCTACAGCTTGATTTTCTTTCTCTGAAATCATTTGAGTTTCCTTGGCTGTGTTTTATATCATTGTCTTGCTGAAATGTCCACCTTGGTTTCACCTTCATCATCCTGATAATGTAGATGTTAGACTGAAGCAGCTAATATTTATTTACATTGACGAAGGGCAGAGGGTTGCTGAATAACTACTGAGAGATTTCAGCTGCTGTCTGGGCTTTCACTGCCTTTCTACACCTCCCTTTCTTCATGTGTTCAATAATTTTTCCCTGTGTCATTTTATTACGCATAACTTAATTAGTAAACTAATTATATTTGTTTTCTTTGCATATATAGATATCTTTGGTTGTTGCCAACATTCGGGCAAAATTACAGTGCACCTTTTCGCTTATAATGTCTCACTTCTCATTGTCATAAATTAAAATGTTGACGTATGATAGTTGAGTGGAATCCCGGAAAATAAACCAAACTCTGACCAATGTGAGGACAGTTTACTCGCACGTGACTTGTTTCAATATTTTTGGTCCATTTAGAAACATTGCCGCACAAAAGTGAACCGCACCAAGAACAAAAAACAACATTGTAACAATTTTAATCCCTGTTTCGGAACAAAACAATAGATCTACAGGTGTGAACGCATCCTCAAACAAAACTAAAACAGAGCAGCAATAAATAATAAAAGCAGAAAGAAAGTGAAAGCAAAGAGAGAGTCAAAGCGAAAGTAAAAGTATAAGAGAAAGTGAAAGAAACTAAAAAGCAAAAAAGAAAGAATGCACAAAAGAGAAAGCAGAAGACAGAGTAAAACAAGAAGAAGAAAAAAAAAAAAAAAAAAAAAAAAAAAAAGTTGACCTGTCCAGAGACGTTGCAGTGTCGCTCTGACTGGAGCTCTCAGGCATATTTTCATAAAGGATCTTATTGGACTCAATGAAGTTCTTCTGCATGGCTGACATCTGAGCCATGATCTTCCGCCGGTGCGCTTTAGCGGCCTCAGCTTTCCTCTTCTGCTCTTTATCCTGAACGCTCTGAGAGAAAGCACACACTTTAAACACCTCAGAGACATGGGGCATTAAGACTGAGGGTCCCGAATGAATTTGTGCGTTTATTTGTACCTCCTCTGACTTGCTGTGATCCATGGCGAATGAAGCAGCAGGGCTGGATTTCTCCCGATGACACTTCACCACCTCAAACATCTTACAAATACAGACATTCGGGTTTTAAATCTCCAATAAATGAATCAGGTTTACGTCAGATCTTCATCTGCATACCTGCAAGTTCCATGTGATCATGTCTTTCAGAGCTTTCAGAGAAGGTAAAGACTTCATTTTGGTCAGGAAGTGGAGCAACGATTTGCCGTGTTCAGAACCAGTTTCTGAAAATAGAAATGTATCTGGATAAATTCAAATATATCTGAGAAAACAGAAATATATCCCGACAGTAAAGCGTTTATGGAGTTTCACAATATATTGAAATAATTGTGAGGTGGCTTAGGATGAATTATCAAAAATCAAATGCTGAATAATTGAATGATTGCATGCAAGTAAGAATGGCCTAGGTTTATTTAATATTATTATGTTTGTTTATTTTTGTATTATTTCTCTTAATAAAAATGTATTCATTTATGTTTGGTCTTTCAAAGTGTGAGTAATTTTGAGTTTATGCATTATTATTATTATTATTATTATTATTATTATTATTATTAT
>CAIGQV010017386.1:2964319-2990975 GCA_903798115.1 Danio jaintianensis
TTTGTCTGTTTCGTTTAGATTTTGTTTGTCTGTTTTGTTTAGATTTTGTTTGTTTTGTTTAGATTTTGTTTGACTGTTTTGTTTAGATTTTGTTTGACTGTTTACTTTTTTTATTTTAATTTGTTTTGTTTTGTAAGTAAGTAATGTGTATTTATATAGCGCATTTATTGTGTATGGCCATACACCCAAAATGCTTCACAATCATGAGGGGGGTCTTTCCACACCACCACCAGTGTGCAGCATCCACTTGGATGATGCGACGGCAGCCACAGGAAAACGGCGCCAGTGCGCTCACCACACTCCAGCTATTGGTGGACTGGAGAGACAGTGATAGAGCCTATTCGGTGGATGGGCTGATGGAGGGAATTTGGCCAGAACACCGGGGTTACACCCCAACTCTTTACGAGAAGTGCCATGGGATTTTTAATGACCACAGAGAGTCAGGACCTCGGTTTAACGTCTCTTCCGAATAAGTTTTGTTTTGTGGGTGCTCCAATCAGGATTTTGGGGCTGATTGCCAATCACTTTATGCTGGAAGCAGTATTTTTTTAATGCATTTTTGCATACAGTATTTTTTTAATGCATTTTTGTATACACATTTTTTGTTTGGATTATTTTTGCCTGTTTAGACCATGAGGGGGGCTGATCACCAATCACTGTTCTCTAGAAGCAGTATTGGCTGTGAACGTCTTTTGCATTGTCAACCTGAGGCTGGATTATGAATGAGATCACTAATTGTGTAATACACTTCTACAATTTACAATGTACATGACATGCCTTTTTCACTGCTCTCTTGGGACCTTCTCTCCTTCTGAGCTTCTTCTGCCTAAAATGAACAGAATATTTACAGTCATTTCAACACTAATATGCTACTATAGTTCATAAGATAACAGGCACATTGTGTACCTTACTATGCTGTGGTCTGGAGTAATGATAGAAAAAGGGGTTAAACTCTTTCAGACATTCCTTCTTCACTTTATACAAGCCATGACCTGACACTCCTGGTTTCCTATACAACAAAAAAAAATGTCAACATGTTTGCTTAGTATTTCATAGTAAATAGAAAAATGTATATATCATTAATAATAGTGTAGTAACTGTAATAAACTACTAAATATTTGGTGAAATTAACTCACTTGAAATTGGCAACCTTAGCGATGACTGTTTCAAGACCTGTTTCATGGCTTTCCTGTGACGCAATTAACAAAAAATGATTCATAAAGTCACTTACTTAATGGAATTTTGTCAGTTAGAGCTGGCCACTACTAAACTTAACTAAACTAAACTAAACATAAATAAAATAACAATAATTAAAAATATATATATATTTATATATATATTTTTTTTTTATAAAAATTAAATTAAATTAAAATTAAAACAAAATAAAATCGTACATTTTCAGGCAGGCTTTTGATCAGGGTGCTGTGGGCCATGGGTTCAATACAGAGCAGATGAATGACCTCCCTCATAGTGACGTCCTCCTTAGTCACATTACTGATTCCAGGTACATACCGCTCACCTGCATATTTCACATACAATATATATATACTAAAATAAAACAAAGGCAGCACCTCAACTCATTTCCATAATTAATAACACATCAGTGAAAGGCAGCAAAAGATAGCAAACTGTGACGGTGAACAAAATCAACCATAAACTAAAAAAGCATTTAATGGAAACAAAAAGGTCAAGAAGAGAGAACTTGCCTACAATGATGATTAATAAGTAAAGCATCTCCTCTGTTAACCTGTTCCACTGTTTCAGTACTTCCTGTGAAATGGAGAAATCACCAAAACCAATTATCAATGACAAAAAAATTATGATATAAATTATAATAATTTAAATAAGTTACAAAGCATACACTTGCTGCTAATATTACCATATCATAGTGCAAATAAGACTTCTACTAAATATACTTAATACACATATATATTTACCTCACATTCTTTTACTCACCTGATCTTTACTGGAGCAGTTGCCATTGAAAATGTCAAAAAGTTCAAATCTCAAAAGTACAAGCATAAGGAAATGATTGGGGTCCATTTTGGAAGCAGCAATCTGTGAGGAGTTAGAAAATGTAATAATTAAATAAATAAATGTTATCTCATCATTATATTATTAGTTGTTATATAATTGTTTTTATTCAAATAAACATGTTTGATCTATATCTTATTTTATGCCCATACCTGCAGCATGATAACATCCTTATCAAACATTTCATCCCTGCATTTAACGTCCTGATAGTAATACACCTAACAGAGTCAAACACGAGCAAAAGTTAGAATGCATTAGTAATCAACATGCGCATTCAAACATACAGATAATTGTTTCAATGATTTTTCATCACTCAAAAAAAACAATACATTTATTGAGAAAAGATTAAGAGGCCGGATTTTAAATAAGAAACTGGATATTAAAGAAGTAAAACTTAATTTGTTGTTTTATTCTGTCAATTACTGATGATATAAAACAAAAATGTTGCCATTAAATTTTGCATGCAATAAAAAAAGTGCTGTAAATGACAATTTATCTTTGCTTGAAATTTGAAAGGAATGTTTTCAGGCCTTATATAATAAAAAAGTAACATCTTACTCAAACTCCAAATTAATCTAGAAAATTGTCAATAGTGCTGCATCCCAATTCCCCTGCTTGTACTACATCCATTTTAGTGTATTACAGAAGAGTATGCAAGCTTTGGGACATAATACTTCCTCATGAACGGAATGTTCTGTTGCTTAGTTACGTGCCCTGTCAATCATCTTGTCACTTCATTTACATTTCTTTCATCTTTAATGTCCTACCATTGGAAATGCAGAAGCAAATTAATCTGCCATTCGCAGGAAAAAAAAAATCCCTTCAGGTGTTTGCATAATTATGCATTCAAAATGACCAAACACGTCTTTGTAAGAAGGTCACATGGTAATAAATATTCCATTCCATTAGGTCAGATATTAATTAACAATTATTCAAACCTCTTTATCAGAGCGTCTCCACTTAACTATCGGTCTCTCATGCGTTTGTAGTTTGTCTTTTTACCCAATGCATTGTGGATAATATTAGACACTAAAGTACGTACACTCACCGGACACTTTATTAGGTACACCTTACTAGTACCGGGTTGGACCCCTTTTTGCCTTCAGAACTGCCTTAATCCTTAATGGTATAGATTCAACAAGGTACTGAAAATATTCCTCAGAGATTTTGGTCCATGTTGACATGATAGCATCACGGAGTTGCTGCAGATTTGTTGGCTGCACATCCATGATGCGAATCTCCTGTTACACCACATCCCAAAGGTGCTCTATTGGATTAAGATCTGGTGACTGTGGAGGCCATTTGAGTACAGTGAACTCATTGTCATGTTCAAAAAACAAGTATGAGATGATTTACACTTTATGATTCACACAATGTCGCAGCAGAAATCGAGACTCAACAGACCAGGCAATGTTTTTCCAATCTTCTATTGTCCAATTTTGGTGAGCCTGTGCGAATTGTAGCCTCAGTTTCCTGTTCTTAGCTGACAAGAGTGGCACCCGGTGTGGTCTTCTGCTGCTGTAGCCCATCCGCCTCAAGGTTCGATGTGTTGTGTGTTCAGAGATGCTCTTCTGCATACCTTGGTTGTAATGAGTAGTTATTTGAGTTACTGTTGCCTTTCTATCAGCTCGAACCAGTCTGGCTATTCTCCTCTGTCCACTGGCATCAACAAGGCATTTGCGCCCACAGAACTGCCACTCATTGGATATTTTCTCTTTTTCAGACCATTCTCTAGAGAAAATCTCAGTAGATCACCAGTTTCTGAAATACTCAGACCAACAACCATGCCACGTTCAAAGTCACTTAAATTCTGATGCTCAGTTTGAACTGCAGCAGATCGTCTTGACCATGTCTGCATGCCTAAATGCATTGAGTTGCTGCCATGTGATTGGCTGATTAGAAACTTGGTTTAACGAGCAGTCGGACAGGTGTACCTAAAAATTATGCAAACTGAGATGCAACATAGGTCTCTGCTGTTTTTTTTTTCATAGCTGTATATTTTCAAAATCAAAACCCAACACAGACTGCATCAATAACAATTAATGAACACTGTTTTTGTGACATCTGACGTGTGAATGAGCTTTAAAAGAAACAGACGCTGCTCTCACCTGGCTGACAAGCGACAGGCCGTTTCTCCTCCACATGTCGGCACAAACCTGAGCCGCCAGAACTATACAGCGCAGAGGCTGCTCTGCGAGCTCAGTGAAATTAAGCTGTGCCTGAAACACACACACACGCACAACACACCAGTAAACCACAGAGCTACAGATTCACACATTGCACATTTAATTTTTTATTATTAGAGGGATAGTTCACCCATAAATGAAAATCGTCATCATTTACTCATCATGTTTTAAACCTGTTCAAGTTTCTTTCTTCTGCTGAACACAAAGGAATATATATTGATGAATGATGGGGAAAAAAAGCTTCAATAGTAGACTTCCTTAGTACTTTTTTGTTCTTACTATGGATGTCAATGGTTGAAGGAATGGTTCAAAAGAAGACCGAAATTGATCAAATTTTAGAACTACTTGAGTGTGAGTAAATGGTGAGGAAATTTTTATTTTGGGGTGAACTATCCCTTTAACGTTATACTCACAGGATCCACAAAATCAGGGAGATATTGGATTGCTCCAGTCTGGCACAACAGCACATATAAACCTGAGAGCAGATACAGACTGGGATTAAAATCAAACACACTGCTGTTCAAAGCTTTTGTTTTTTTTATAAAGGGCTCATTCACACCGAACTTTGCTTCTAAAAACGTGAGATGCAACGCTTAGAAATTGTTTAAAAAATAAACTAATTACATTTTTTTTAAACATAATAATAATAAATCACTACATAAACACGAGGGCATTCAGACACAGCCTCGAAGTGCCTGTAAAAAGAAACTTGCAACAGTTGTTCCGCCTCCGAGCTCCTCTGATTGGTCCACTGCTTTGAAACTTACAGTGATGAGCAGTGCTGTGTGTGGAAGTTGCCTTTTTTTAACTTCATGGCATCTAAAAAATGCAGCATTCATGTGCACAGTGCTTCAAAAGATGCAAGATACAAGGGTAACCGTCACACACACATCCGCATGTTTACATTGAAAAACAATAGAAAAGTAGTGAATTGTAAAGTAAAAACACGTTCTGTGTGAACCGTCCCACTGAAATCTGCTCTTCAGTGTAAAGATGGTGCCACATTAAAGTCTGCTCTGACTCTCCTTTGCCTTTAGTATCACAGTATACAGTTGTAGTTGCTGTGAAAATACATTCATGCCACCTATGAGCTGAACCAAATAATCTGTGTTAGACACCTAAATCCAACTTCAGACATGCTTCTGTGCCACCTTCGCAGTGTAAATAGGTCTAAGATTGCACTGAATCTCAAAAATAATAGTTGGTTATAATTGTTACATAAGATTTGCATTTTAAATACAGATATGTTACTCTTTTGAACTTTCTAATTAAAGAATCACAAGAAAATATTACAATTTCCATAAAATTTTGGTAGCACAAGTGTTTTTAGACAATGTTATCTGAACACCTAATCGGCCTATTAGAATCAATTATAATTAGATTACTGCCTCATGACAATCATGTTTATGACAGATTTATGACAAGCTACGTAGTTTTGACAATGTAAAGATGTCATGACAAAACAAAGACAGGTTATGATGCATTTATTTAAATCATAATAAATGAATGTCAAGATGTCATGACAAAGACATCTCAAACAGGGTCATCTTTGCATTTAAAATGGCATAACTGAGCGAACGACACTTAATGACAACTGTCATAAGCATGCACAATATCTCCTTTTGTCCTGTCATGATTATAAAAGTGTCATGACATGTCTTATGAACACTCCCTTAAAGTAAAGTTACTAAACAGATATACGTCAAAAGCAGACAGAAACCACAGGAGTTTAAATAATGTTGGTTACGTCTGCAAAAGAGAACAGTTGGGAAAGAACCGTCACATTTATCAGTATATTAGATGAGTGAAACAACATCAGGAATTATTTGTATTATTCTAGATCCTATGAGGTGCACACTTCTGGGAAGAAAACCCAGGACTACAATTGAGATGTTGACTCCATTTAAAGTCAAATTTGTGCTTTGTAAGTTTAAAAATATTAGATTTATTAATTGTTAAAAGCGTACAAAGACCTCTTTTTGAAAACCCTCAAATGTCTTCTTTGGATAGATAAATTGTGCTAACCGGCCAGTAGTCTGGAAATGGGCGTATGGATGGAGATGGGCTCCTGGGACACTTTATATGGCCGTGCCTGGAGGATCTGCTTGCACATGTAGCTGTCTTTTGGTTCACTCCGGAAGGGTTGGTTTGTGCAGGACATTAGAGCTCTGTGACACTCCTGAAAGGCCAACAGCAGAACCCGCTCCTGTGGGTAAACAACACACACACAGTGTCACGTTTCCAGGTCATTCATTAACCAGTGGATAAACAAGATTTGTAAGCTAATCAGCCATGCAACAGTAATAGCTTTAAATGTAGACTGTAGGCAATTCAAGTGATTGGGCTAAGCATCACAATGAAGAATCCTGTAGCCTGAAGATGATTTTTTTTATTTGATTGTGGGAGAATAATTTCCTTTCCATGAATAATGTTACAAAACACAATACAGCTGTGTAAATAAATCGAATCGAGACATGATTCTGCATCGATTCTGACATTTTTGGATTGCTTGATTTTCTCTCAAATCAATTCAGAGTTTAGCTTAGTTTTTTGTGTGGTTAAAAACTTGACAAAAGCGCCACCTGCTGTTAAAAACGAAACTGCGATGAATTCTGAAAAAAAAAAAATTTTAATTAAAATAATCGGTGCAAAATCACTCCTTGATTTGATTAATCACCACAGCTCTAATTGATTGCAATGAAGCGCAAGTTTTTTTTTGTATATTTTCACTTATTTTGTATAGCTATAGCTGAGAAAGTAAGAAATAGGTTGACTTGTGCGAGTGTTGTGTTGTTGTTTGTGGTGAGTGAGTTGTTTTGATGTTGAGCTTGCAAAACATTTGTCTACTGGTCTTTGAGCAACACATTTTTCAGAAAAGAAATGTGATTGAGCTGATGCCTAAAAAAACTCTAAAAGCATTTAACACTTGCTATTTTGGCTAACATTTTGGAATTTATCAATGTGAATTACAAGTTTTGCACTGCAAAAGTTCTTTAGAAAGAAACCTGATTTTTACTGGGCATTTGGTTCCTGACTGGTTAAGAGCTTGGTATATTTCAGCAGGATTGTCAGGATGTTAACAAATGAATGCATGCAATTAACTCAGAATTCTTAAAGTGTTGCAATTATTTAAATGGAACTTGTGTAATTTCACCATACTGCTAAACCATATGAAATGTTCATTACACCAATTTACAAACTAAATTAGTATTTGGCAATATACTTAAATTTACAGATCGCCATATCATCTGCTTCTGAGATCACAGATACACAATAATATAACATGGAGGTGAAGCACAGTTTTTGTTTACTTATTTGCTCATATATTTAATGATTCTGAAGATATTTAACACATTTCTCTACTCATTTATTTACTTCCCTACATATTTTACTTAGCTATTTTATCATCTACTTAATTTAGATTCATTTGTATTTTGGGATTGAACCAATAAATATCTGACTTGTCCATAATTTTTCAAATAAATATGGAGTTGGTCAAGAAAAATATCATGTTGCCGATTTGGCTTTTTTTTTTGGTTTTAAACCAGATGCGAAAGGTGAGCCAGAAGACATTAATCAAGCAATCCTCAAACACCAAAGTTGTGTCTTTCATTTGCATACATTATTGGCAAATATGGTGTCTCCAAATGTTAATTTTTTCATATAGACACTTAAATTAACCTTGAAGAAAGCTAGAAGAAAATATTGTTGTATAACATTTTTTCAGTTTTGCTCCAACCCTATTCAAACACAGCTGATCCAAATAATCAAGGTGTTCAAGAGTAGTTTTGAACACCGTGATTAGTTGAATCAGGTGAGTTTGAATAGGGTTGGAGCAAAACTGTGCAGAGCTGCGGCCCTCCAGGAATTGAGTTTGAGACCCATGTTTTATAAGAATACTCCTTCAGTTTACTTCGCTAGATATTCATAAAAGAAAAGAAAATCAACATGATGAATGTCATGCGCTTAATTTCACCATAAGTGTGTACAAAAAGCACGCAATAAATTAGGCAAACAATATTTTACAGCCGTCAGTTATAAACATACCTAATATTTCTGTAGAAACTATGATCCTTTATTTAGAAATGTTGAATTATTTGATTTACTTCTAATACCTCTCATTGTATATTTATATTATATAATCATGTTATTTCATTAATATTCCCTTATCACCAATCTCTCATGGGTGCATGTCTCCCTGAAAAGCATTGAAGAAAGCAAGATCTCTGCATAGCCGTGACTTACGTCAGAAGAGCACCAGTCCTGAAACATAGCGAGAATGTGGCGTAGCTGCATCTGGAGTGTAAATCCAGCCTCCCACTCAGGCTCCACCTCCACGTGCTGACCGAACTGCCTCTTCACCTCCTCCATCCCCTGACAAACAACAACAGGACATTCAGCTACAGATCCAAGCGAATTAAAAGGCTTTTGGTGGGAGAAAGCATTACCTGCATACAGCCAAGAAAGCGAAGAAAAACACAAAAACCTTCGAGGAACTTCACTCGTAATGCCTCGGTCCACACAGACGGCTTGCTGATTAGAATGTACCTGAAAAAATCAGGATGACACAAACCTGCATTGAGCCAAATTATAAAAATGAATCACTGTCCAGAATTTAAATGGTATTTATGTAGACCTGAGATCATGGAAGATAACTTGAACCCGGAAGAACTTGTCAGGATTGTGGCCCTGGAAGTGGAAGCGGTGGTTGTTGTCCAGATGTTCCCTCATCATGTCCATTACAGTGTCTATAATGACCTTGATGACGGTGCCCTCCTCGATCAACTGCCTTGCCTGAAAGAAAAAATTGAATCAAATGAAATGCTAAATTATGTTTCTGCCAGAATATTTGGACCTGTTCCCACTTAGTTTTACCATATGTTTTCAGTGATCTGATAAGAACTAATGAGCCATTAGCATCAGCAATTCTGCCTAATATTAAAGGCACAGAATGTAATTTTCGCCACTAGAGGGCGCATAATCACAACAAACAAAAGCGGTCCACCGCATCTAGTTGTTTTACTCAGAATCACTTGGAGAAGCAGTGCTGTTTTGTCATACTAAACATATTTTAGGGTTCAGTTATAATGCTGTTCTGTGAATAAAACACACAACATATTAAAGCATCTTCCCTCTTTTCTATAAAACCAAACCAGAAATCAAGGGTGTGTGATGTCATTAGCATGGCGACACAGGGCACGGTCTGTGTCACTAGTTAAAATTGCTAAAGTTAAAATAGTTACAATTTCTCAATATCCCTCCTGCCATTTTCAAAAACACTAAAACATGTAGTCTTCAACCAAGTTTCTGCCTTCCTCACCCAGAACCATCTCCTGGACACTGACCAGTCGGGTTTCAAAAATGGACACTCCACTGAGGCCGCACTGCTCTCAGTTGTGGAAGCTCTGAGACTGGCAAAAGCTGCATATAAATCCTCTGTGCTCATCTTACTCGATTCATCTGCTGCTTTTGACATGGAGAACCACCAAATTCTCTTGGCTACCCTCAAGACAATGGGCATCTCAGGAACCGCTCTCCTATGGTTCAGCTTGTACCTCTCATATAGGTTTTTAGGGTCTCTTGGAGAAGTAAAGTACAGTATCTGAGCCTTGCCAATTGGGTGCCTCAAGGCTCTGTTCATGGACTGCTTCTCTTCTCTGTTTACTTGGCATCACTTGGGTCTGTCATTCAGAAACATGATTTTTCCTACCACTGCTATGTTGATGACATCCAACTCTACCATTCATTCCAACCGATCTGACGCTTCCCGGATATCAACATGTCTCACAGATATTTCCTGCTGGATGAAGGACCACCACCTTCAACTCAATCTCTCCAAAATGAAACTGCTGGTAATCCCCGCCAGCCCAAAGATTAGCCTCAACTTCTTTCACAACTGGTTCCTGACAACCAGCTGAAATTTACAGACCACATTACTACAACTACCTGATCATCCAGATCTGCTCTATATAACCTCAGGAAGATTAGATCCTTCCTATCAGAGCATGCTGATCTACTGCTAGTCCAAGCTGGACTATTGCAATGCTCTCTTGGCTGGCCTCCTAGACAACACCAAGCCTCTGCAGCTTATTGAGAAATCAGCAGCGAGACCAAAAAGTGCACATCCCACCTTTATTCATCAGTCTATACTGACTGCCAATCACAGCTTGAAACAAATTCAAGGCGCTGTCACTCACCGACAAACCAACTGCTAGTACTGCACACATTTACTTAAGCCCACTATTTCAAGCTTATGTGGATGGCAGGACCCTGCATTCATCTAATGAACGCAGCTTCTTTGTAGTACTATAACAAAGGTGCACAAAATCTACTGCAAAGACATTCACCTTCAATGTTCCGTCATGGTGGAACGACTTATCAAATTCTACGCGAGCAGCTGAGTCTCTGGCATTTTCAAGAACCATCTGAAGACTCATCAATAATTAATCATTGAATTGCCCAACAACATTTCTGCAAACGAGTGTGCTTCACGCAGGTAAGTAGGGTTTTAAACCACCTGTCGGACACTCTCTGTCCTCTCTGTATGCATCAGACTGTTTATCAACACTCCATGCTTCTAAAAACATTTGCCAATTCTTAAGTGTGCCTCACTGAGGTGAGTGGGCTTTACAAACCACCTGTAAATGACACTCTCTCTCCTATCTGCATGCACCACCAGACACTTTCTTATCAGCTTATGCAATTCTTATAACAATTATAACAAAGCATTTTTGGGTTCGGATTTCGGTATTTTTTATTATTGTATCCAGAATTTTTGGATTTGGACCAGAATTTTAATTTCGGGGCATCCTTAATGAAAAGTGTATGGATTGTGTAATTACTAAGTTGCAAATACAGTAATTACTATGTAATAATTATAATAATTGTAATTAAATAATTACTAATAAATAATTTATTATCAATGTAATTTGCATTAGCATACACATAAATCACAAATGCTTTGAAATCCAAATCCTCTAAAGGATTGTTAGGTTGCATTAATAAGGGCAACCGGAGCCGGGAACACTTCCCAAAAGACATCATTTGAACAGCATCTACGCTTATGTTAGTCTATTTCTCCTTATCCCAAGGTCTCCATAATCCTGGACCGGGCCGTATCCTGAGCAGATACTGTGGTGGTCATGGAGGAGTAGACAGCGTGAGACTGATTCCTGAAAGACCCCAGTGACAGACGAGTCTCCGCATTGATCCCGTGGGCTTGCCTGAACACCCGCCGGTGACCTACTCAGTCCTTCAGCTTCTCCAGCCTCCGGCTTCTCTTTGCTACTGTCGCCACTGGCTTGCTTGGTTTGGGACTTGTGGAGCTGTGCATCGATGGATTTGATTTTCAGTGTTTGGACTTTGAGCAGTGAAATTTAAACTGCACTGAACTTAACTAAACTGAACTTCAACTCTGAAAACTAGACTGACGCCGTCTCAATTCACTACAACTTCTATGTTAAGCTGCTTTGACACAATCTACATTGTAAAAGTGCTATAGAAATAAAGATGAATGTAATAAAAAGTACTGTATATATATATATATATACACACAAGCAGGAAAATCATAACTGTGTTGAGAGTGTCATAACTGCAGTGAGAGCAATGGACGTATAGTTATGAGGATACACGTAACAGTTCAGAGGATACACACATAATTGCTGTAATTTCGCTCATACCAAAGTGGGTACAGTGAAGATTTGTACAGACAGGGCTGTGATGGAGATGTTCCTCTGATGGTCATCACTGATGAAGTCCTCCTGAAGCTGCTTATAGTGCTGAAACATGAGGTGACATTAAATACATTCAACACACATTAAAAACAAACATGAAATACACATGAAACTAAATACAGCTGTAAAATGATACCTCTGTGAATTTCATGGCAAACTGCCTTTTGTATTCCGTGTCCATCAGTAAACTACTGAAAACTAACTCATGAACAACCTTGCGGGCTCCTAAGGAGAGTTACAGGAAACCTGTTTAGATTCAGTGCCAAGCATGTCAATTACTATTAAAAATTCATAACCTAACTGCCGAGATTGCAATACTGACCTTTATACATTTTGGCGTCGTGCAGCATTAATCGACTGATCAGGCAGAGTTTATCATTGTCGGTGGTCGGCTCTAAAGCCACCTGGCAGAACACATCCCTGAAGCCAACTACAGAATAAAACAGAAGAATAAAACTTCAGAATTGTAAAAAAAAAAAAAAAAAAAAAAGGAAAAAAAAAAAAACAAATAACAAATAAAAAAAAAGAACAAAATAAAGTTTTAATATGCTAATTAACATATAAGTTAAATAAGAAAGCAAAATATGAGCAAAAAGCATATTTCTGGATTTTACTTTTTTTTTTAAGTATTGATGTTTATAGCGACCACTATTACGATTTCTGTTTTTATGCCATTCGTTATTCTGTTCTGAATATCATAAAATTTAAAAGATCTTCTGTGTAGCGAGGGTAACCAAAAACTTGCTTTTGACGTTGAATTTATTTTATTGAGATTAACCCCTTGAGATGTACCATCTTGCTTTTGAGGGGGTCCCACAGTGTATGACCATCACAACAAAATAATAAACATAATAGCAAACACAAATTAACATAACAACAAAACACAAAGAGAAATAAAGGGGGGAAAAATCTGATAATAAACAAAACGTAAAACAAAACATGCAGATCAGTGAATCTGAAGTGAACATAACCAATAACATCTTCAAGATGTACAATCCAAAGTAAAATATGATAGTAAAGTTTGCTTAAACATCTTAAATAATGTAATGGAGTGAATATCAGCATGTAAATTATTCCAATCTATTGGAGCTAAACATAAAAGCTCTTTCACCAATAGCTTTTTTTAACATGAGGAACAAAAAATAAGTCTGAACAGAATGTCTAACTTGATAACTTAATGAAAAAGATACAGCATATTGTTTTAAATAACAAGGACATTTAAAATGAATACATTTAAACGTTATACTTTGAAATATTTATTTTAATTTAAAGCTACTGTAATAAATGTAATAAGTATCTGAATGTGATTTTAAAATGTGACGCGTACATAAGTGCAAACTATTATAAACATTTGTATTATTAATTGACAAAATAAACATATTATTGTGACCTATAATAAGAAAAAAATTCAAACAATTTACAAAAAGACCCATTCAAGAACAATTCATTAATGTGTGAATCACTAACATTTGCACTATAAGGTTCAGTGGGACAAATTTTTTGTCATACGTTTTAATCATATCTTAAATATCCTGAAAATTAAGGGTGTCAAAATTAATCGTTTCTTCGATGCACCGCGATGCAGATGTGAAAAATTAGGTATTGGTTCGGTAATAATCATAACCGGTTATTATGTACTGACTTCATTTATCACATATGCGTTACATGGCGGTAGCTTACTATGGTGAGGGAGGAAAGCGCGAGTAATTAAAATTCTCCAACTACTTAAAAAGCAGATAACTGTGCACAATTCACTGCTTGTGAGTTTGCTACAGTCTTTCACTGACAGGAAAGTACATCACAACCCAGCTAGGAAAAAATGAAAATGAAAGCTGTAAACTCTCTCTCTCTCTCTCTCTCTCTCTCACTCTCTGTGGCCCCTTTGACCTGCTGGTGTGTTGGTAAGGTAACGTTTTATCTCCTCTCTCAGCTGTTACAACAATAACATTACTTGTGAATCCAGACACAAGCGTGTCTGCAGAGCGAGTTTTCTCCACCGTGTCGCCGTCTATAATGGATCAGCTGATTGCCGTGGCCATTTAACATCAGTGTCTGTGTCACTCTTTGCTGAACAGCGCCAGAGCCGCGCTGACCGTTAGAGCCTTTTCTGTTGAACGCATGATCAATTATAGGCGTTTAAGAACTTGCTTGACAACACTCAAAAAGCTAGCGGGATAATATTTACATTTGTTTATTTGCTATAAATGCTCATGTTGTTCTGTGCATGTACTTGAGTTTTCTTTGATACATTCAAAAAGAGTGTTTTCTTTGAGCAGGTAAAATTAAAGGTACAGTACATATATCTGACTGTTTGTATTAAAAGGACAAAATTGTATTACAATTAATATAAAAAATATAAATATATAATAATTATTGTGTTGCTAAGTAAAATATTAAATTGTTTATGGAAAGCATCGTCAATGCACCGTGATGCACCGAGATATCGAATTGAACCGAATCGATGGCATGATAATCGTAACCAAACCGAACCATGAGACCAGTGTAGGTTCAAACCACTACTGAAAATTATGGAAAAATTTTTATAATTAGAAAAAGTTCTCAGTTAATGTGCCATCAGTGCTTCCAATAGTCTACCTGAATAGCCAATGATTTTCTGAAACCATGCGCCAAGTCTGAGAGCAAAAGTCTGATGAGCCATAACCGCGGTATGAAGGACCTCCACACGCAGGGGTTTCTGGATAATGTGCTCTGAGTTGCGCTGTAAATGATCAATACATTACATCCACATGAAGCATACACAAAATGCTGGTATTTATGTAAAAAGTAAAAAATTATGATTACCCTGATATTGTCCTTGGCTTGTTGAGAGGTTCTGAGAGTCCCTCTTTTCACTGCTCTTCGCCCCTGCCATCAGAATCACAGCACTAATGAAAAGTCTCTTGGTTGACCATGTGAAACCATGTGGAAACAGATGTTCGGGATACTTACTTCCTTGTCAATAAGAGCAGTGTAGACTTGAGCCTGATTCTGGTCACAGGCGATAGCTCGCTGAAGTGTGTAGATGACATGGTCGTATGAGTGATGCTCATCGTTGTAGAGGATGCAGAAGTAGCTGTCTTCCTTCACTCTGAACACAGCACAACATTAACCTTTAACCTTTTTTGAAAGTGTTTTCGAGACAGCACCTCACAAAACTGTTCTGTTATGATGTCCTTTCAAAAAAATGTTTTTTATACTTTAATTTGTACTAAAACTATTTGTATTTGTTCTACATTTACATCCCTCTTGTGGTGTTTTTATTATATGTATGCACCCAGGGTCTGAGATAAACAACCCAGGGTCTTTCGATTCTCTGCATTTCTGTATGTGGAAGAACTGACAAAAAAGCTGACTTTGTCTTTGAATAAACTCCAAAAGCCAAAAGAGATAGTTTGGAGTTTATTTTTAGGAACTCAAAATAGATTATTATTACCAACCTTCTGAAAAAATCTGCTCCATGTTGTAAACACATTTGAGCTACCATTGGTCAGTGGTTAATATGATGGGTGCACCAAATTTTAAGCCAGAGAAAAATAGCTGTAAAAGGCTACGTTGCCGTGTTTAGAGGTCAAAGTTCAAAATAACTCAATATTCCTCTCAGCTTATATTCTGCTCATGTACACGTATACTTATCTATGAATGCGCTGCACATGCTCAAAAGCACTGGAAAAGCAAAGTCCATTAAAATAACGTGGTGACAGGTCACTTCTATGCAGTATACTTGTTCCTGCTGCTTGCAAAGTGCTACTGTCATAGCAACGCTGGTAAAATGATGCCATTCGACTCTGTCAATATAATTTTACTCCTAATAAAATGTAGTTATTGTATTGGCTTGTGTGTGTTTTGTGAGACAGAATCTTATATTTCCATTGTTTATCTATTGTTTATTTTTCATTGTTTGCCATTATACATCAGTGTCTTCTGCAGCACTTCGCACCGCATTTTTAGAGGGCGTGTCAAGATAAAACTTTTACACATGATCCCAATCATCACAAATACTCCAGAAGACCTATTGGAACCAGCATGGACCCAAGACTCTCACAGAAATCAGTCAAGTTTGGTGAAGGAAAGATCATGGTTTGGGGTTACATTCAGTATGGGGGCTTGCGAGAGATCTGCAGAATGGATGGCAACATCAACAGCCTGAGGTATCAAGACATTTGTGCTGCCCATTAGATTACAAACCACAGGAGAGGGCAAATTCTTCAGCAGGATAGCACTCCTTCTCATACTTCAGCCTCCACATCAAAGTTCCTGAAAGCAAAGAAGGTCAAGGTGCTCCAGGATTGACCAGCCCAGTCACCAGACACCAGATGCACATCTGGAGTAACTGTATTCGTCATCGGAGTGCATGAATCAAACCGTCACCCCTGTACCGAATACAAATAGCAGTACACCCCTTCTATACCCATATTTAGCTGGAGAAAACCACTTTCCGTGTCTGTTGTGAAAGCCGATTCACACCACGCAGTGATGACGGCTGGAGAGAGAGTGAAACCAGCGGGCTGAACACTTCTGGTCAATGCGGCAAATCAAATCCTTTTTTAGGCTTATATTTTTGGCCATTTTTCTCTTTCGGCCAAAACCCAAAAATGTCATTTTTGACAACAAATTTAGACAGCTGAAAATTCGAAGCATCCCTAGCAACTGTCAGTTGCTATCTTCAATTTTTAAGCTCAACATTGATCAAATATTTGATCAGAAGTCTATGTAAAGTGTCTATAGAAAGGATGTGTCAGGATCATTTAATTCAGACATGCCATTCTGTCTTTCAGACACGCATCGCTTACTTTGGCTTGAGCTCTTCTGATAGTTCTTTGCTCTCCTCCCAGATCAGCATGTCTGTTGAGTACTGCAGCAACAGGTGGAACAGCATCTGAGCCCTTTCCTGAAGGCCTGGATCCATCACACACTCATCCTGCAACACACACAGACACACACACACACACACACACACACACACACACACACACACACACAGACACACACAGACACACACACAACAACAACAACTTTCACAGAGAGCTATGTAACATTCATGATTTTACTTGTTTGTGCTCATCAAAGGTCAAAAGGTAAAATTATTAGGTAATGAATTATTAGTAATTTTAATTCTTTTTCAAATATATCTCAAGTGCTGTTTAATGAAGAGATGATTTTTAACACATTTTTAAACATAATTGTTTTAATTAACTGATTCCTAATAACTCATTTATTTTGTCTTTGTCATGATGACAGTACATAATATTTTATTAGTTATTTTGTAAGACTTATCAACTAGGTTAATTAGGTTAACAGAGCAAGTTAGGTTAATTAGGCAAGTCATTGGACAACAGAAGTTTATTCTGTAGCCAATCGAAAACATATATATTTCTTAAGGTGGCTAATAATATTGACCTTAGAAATTATCTTGTAAATGTAAAATTATTTAATTTTATATTCCAGTAAAATAAATAAGACTTTCTCCTGATGAAAAAATACATTATAGGAAATAATGTGAAAATCATCTTGGTTTGTTAAACAGCGCTTTGGCAAATTTGAAAAAATAATAATAATAATAATAATTCAATCTCAAAGGAAGGCTAATAATTTTCCCTTCAACTCTACATTAATTAATATGGGTCTGAATATTCTCCTGGCTCACAATTTGATTCTTTTCCACAATTTGATTCTTTTGGCTTTATTTTTGATGAGAACTATACTAATGAATACTTTAAATGCCATATTGATAACCACTGCAGTTTTTGTTATTCACTGTTCTAAAATCACTGTTATAAAATAAGAAGAAATACGCAAATAGCAAACTTTAGATAGAATACAGTACATAATTTTTTTTTTTTTTTACTTAAGTATTCAAGTAGAATATAACAACATTTATAACAGAATATGAGTTTAATATCACTAACCCTTTGAAGGCTTATTTCACTTCAGAATAAGTTTTAACAAAGTATTTCTGACATATTTTTTTAACGAACACACAAGGAAAAAAAAAATGTGTGTCATTTGGCAGTTAATAATAATATAATAATAATAGGGTGACACGGTGGCTCAGTGGTTAGCACTGTCGCCTCACATCAAGAAGGTCGCTGGTTCGAGTCCCGGCTGGGTCAGTTGGTATTTCTGTGTGGAGTTTGCATGTTCTCCCCGTGTTTGTGTGGGTTTCCTCCGGGTGCTCCATTTTCCCCAAGTCCAAAGACATGCGGTATAGGTGAACTGAACAAACTAAATTGGCCTTAGTGTATGTGTGTGAATGAGTGTGTATGGATGTTTCCCAGTACTGGGTTGCAGCTGGAAGGGCATCCACTGTATAAAACATATGCTGGATAAGTTGGCGGTTCATTCTGCTGTGGTGACTCCTGATAAATAAAGGGACTAAGCCGAAGGAAAATGAATGAATTAATTAATTAATTTATTAATAACAATAATGCAATTATTATTATTGTTGTTGTTACTATTATTATAATGAATAAAAAAATTCACCCAAAAAATTTAAGTCGTAATGGTTTAAATCGACAAATAATTGGTTTTAATTTTATTTTAGTGGAGATTAGTTACTTAATTTAGTTACTTTATTCGCTGCTTCAAACAGAAACACATGATCTGTTTATATTCATACGTATATTTGTTCATCAATTGCAGTAACCTAAAAATCCTCAACAACACCTGATGATAAAAATCTGCATTATTTCATAAATCTTGTTAGACTAATTACAGTCCAGTACCCAAAAAAAGCTCAGATAATCTGACTGCGCATGAAGCGAAAACACAAAAAGACAGAAAACCCAGCAGGTCCTTTGAGCTGGATGTGATGTTTGTTGCTTTGGCCCATCTGTCATGTTCATTATGTGCGTGTTTGAGATCTGGCCTGAGGGTGTCAAACACTGAAAAGGCACCTGCTGTTTTCCCACAAAGGTGAGTATGTGGTGAAGTGAACATGAGCGAGTGTGGACCTGGAGCCCTGATCTTATCACAGCCGACAGATTGAGTTATCAGAGACTCGAGCACAACATCTGCTTTTCCAGAGCCCAGTCTCAGTCATGTCCACATCCAATATAGTCACTACATCATCACTCGCTGAGATACGGCATGGCATTTGCTTTTTATATGTCTATATAGCTTTATTCAGCTTTTATTGAGGTTTAATTTTACATTAAACTAAACACAATTTATATTTCCTGGGCAAAATGCTGAAATTTTTTTTTGTTTAATTTCTTTTATTTCCAGTTTATGGTTATTGTATTTCAAGCAACAAATATTATCCTGGTTTTATGGTTTTAGTTTACTATAATAAACCTGTTTATAATGGATGCCACATTCTCTCTCACTCAATTTATTTAAATAAATTAAAAATAAATTAAAGTAAAGTAAAGTAAAGTAAAGTAAAGTAAAATACAGTAAAGTAAAATTAAAAGTAAAATCTTTTTTGAAAAGCTTTTTTGGCATGACTTGTCAAGTATTGCCAAAGCAAAAGCATTGAAGATTACATAAACAATTAATCAAATTGTAAAGTGATTATATAAAATATATATACACACAAAAAACAAACACACAATTAGAAATTTGATAAATACATACACAAATAAAATAAAAATAAAACACTCTCTCTAAACAGCATACAATTTTGCCTTGGTCTGGCAGGTGCTGAATATTTTTTAAAACATTTTTAAAGCTTTTAACTGGGCATTTACATTTGCTTTATTTATTTGTTTGTTTGCTTATTTATTCTTTTGTTCATTCTTCCTTTATAGTTAAACTCAACCTTTATTTTGACAAGTTGTCATGAAGATGTTTGAGTTTAAACGACAATTTATTTTTCAATGAATAAATTGCTCATGAATTGATGATTTGGAGCAGTTCTGGAGATTCATTTCATGTGTTCATTCATGTCTTCTTTTTGTTAATTGACAGACATTAAATATATGAATATTAATATTCTCTGCTCGTGTGTGTAAGTTAACAAATATATGATGACTTCTATGGATGATTTCTACTGTGTGGTATGGTTCAGTACAGTACAGTATGGTACTCATTATACTCAGTAGGCTTACTTCCGTTTTTACTGTCAAAAGTAAAAATAAAAATAAAAAGCTAAGAGTACTGTACCACTTTTTTGGCATTAAAAACTGAATTATGCAAATCATAAAACCCTATACCTTACAAAACCTTAGGAAAATTCTGAATTGTCACCTTCATTTTAATGTTAAACATTTATGTCATTGTGTTAACAAATGCTTTCATTTAAGCCTTTCCTTCCTCTTCTCCCCTCTAGCGCCTGATTTTCTTTTCTAACTAGTTTTGCATACCAGGCCTCCAGTGTGTCATTTTCCCACACAAATGCAGGGCCAGATCTGCTCCTCTGACCTCATGGCAGGAAGTGAGTTCAACAATAATGTTCATGGAAAAAACTGGACAACAATCTAAACATGGAGAGTGCACTGTACCGTCTCCATAGTAGCTGCAGTGCCAGGGTCATGTTGAGAGCAGCAGGGTCCGGTTTTCCAAGCCTCCACATCTCCACAGTCACAAAAACCTCCTCCTGATGAGGCGTGCATCTGAGGGGGCAAGTGATTATATAACAATTATAAAAATTATATATATTTGTCAAAAAATGACAACTGTACTGTATTCTAATTCCAATTATACTATAATTTATTTCAATTTATGTAAACATATTCCAATATTCAAAATCCAATTTTCAAATAAAAATTTTATTTAGAGTTTTTTTGTTTTGTTTTTGCATAAATTAACAAAAATGTGTCATGTTTTCAGACATGTTTTTATTACATTGTCCTTTTTTTTTTTACTTAAAAAAAGAGAATAAATCAATATTTGGTGGAATGATGCTGATACTCAATCACAGCAAAAATTATCATTTAAAAAAAATATCGTTATCATTACCAACTGTCATTTTCTGAAGAAAGAAATCAATTACAAATAAATTTAGTAAGAAATATTATCAGACATTTATCAAATAAAACTAATGTTAAGATCTTATTTCACACTCATAAGTAATACATACAGTAAATCTTCATATAATTTTTTACCAATGTTAAAAATGTACATGACAAGGGAACGGATTGGCATTTGCATGTAAATAATTAAAAAACTATAATAAAAGATAAATAAATAAATAGTATTATAAATATGCCAAAACCAATCACAGTTTATTCAATAATATTCATAAAAATCATTAACAGTGCATGTACCTTGTAGCGGTGGCTTTTGTGCACACTCTTCTGGAAGCATTCTATGCAGAGCACACAGGTGGGATCTATTGCACAATCCCTGGAAATAAATAAAAGCACACTTCAAGAAAAGAAAAGCAATATAGGACAAATTTTACAGTGATGGCAACCAACACATTTCCATCTCCATCTAACTGGGCTTGAAAAAAAAGGCATACATGGAGCCCATGGCAAACACATTAAACTCAACACATAATTGATGAAGTTGCTGCTTTTACTGTGAATGGAGCCACTCTGAAACAATGAAATAAGCAGATCATGTGAGCAAAACACACACTTTGCTTAATTCTAGTACACTTATAATTATGTATGGGTATCGTTTAGATTTTATCAATACTGATTCCAAAACCAATTATCGATACTGTTATCGATACTATTTTCTTTAATCTGACAATGAAATGACACTTCCGAAACGCTAGCTGGCAGTAGTAGAGTTTCTTCGCGGGTGTATTGTTTTTTCTGAATTCTACCTTAATGTACGTAGCTAAAACTCGCTCTTTCAGAAACGGGAATCGGCGGACATGCAACAACTTTAATCATAAGGTAAACACAAAACAAAGGTTTCCATCTGGAGCTCCTTCACGGGACTTGACACTTGTAAACACTCGCTCCATCGGGCTCGCTGCTCTCAGCACCGCCCACACTCGTCACCGCTACCAAGCAGACCAATCTCAGAGCTTGTGCTACGCGTCGTTGCGACGTGTAGTTAAATTTTTTGACAGGTGCACGTCAGCGTCAGCCACGGCAAGGGCTATGCGTCCTTGCAAAGGCTGTGCCAGACCATATGCGTGCGCTTGACGCAGAAGTATAAATCAGCCTTAAGCAAACAAGTACTGTAGGTGCAAAAATAACTAAAAACAGATCATGTAAGCAAAACACAAACTTTGCTTTATACTTAGTACACTTATAATTAGGGAAGGGTATTGTTTAGATTTTATCAATACCCATAATTAATACCGTTTTTTATCGAGACTGTTATCGATACTTTCTATAATCTGATTCAATAAAGCATATTTATAAAAGCGCTGTTGGCTTGAAATTTTATATAAATATATCCACATAAGCTAAGAAAACAAAACTAATTAGTTTAGAAATTAAGTTATGCATAATAAAATGAAATGACACAGGGAAAAAAGTATTGAACACATGAAGAAAGGGAGGTGCAGAAAGGCAGTGAAAGCCCAGACAGCAGCTGAAATCTCTCAGTAGTTCTTCAGCAACCCTCTGCCCTTCGTCATTGTAAATGAATATCAGCTGCTTCAGTCCAACATCTACATTATCAGGATGATGAAACCAGGGTGGACATTTCAGCAAAACAATGATCCAAAACACAGCTAAGGAAACTCTCAAATGATTTCAGAGAAAGAAAATCAAGCTGTAGAATGGCCCAGGCAATCACCTGACCTGAATCCAATATAAAATACAAATTAAAGATCAGATTTGATAGACGAGACCCACAAAACCATCAAGATTTTTACACTCTGTTGAAGTCTGTAAAAAACTCACACCTGAGCAATTCATGTGACTTCATTATCCACATGAGATGCGTCTTTAAGCTGCCTTCACCAAAAAAGCCTTTTATATAAAGTATTAATTATGTTTCAGTAGTTCAGTACTTTATCCTTGTGTCATGACATTGTTATTATACATAATTTTTTCACATTTTTTTGGTTTTGTTTTATTTTTATGTTTGTATTGTTTGGGTTTTTACCAAAATCAAATCCAATTCCATATCAACATTCATTCATTCATTTTCTTTTTGGCTTAGTCCATTTATTAATCTGGGGTCGCCACAGCGGGATGAACCGCCAACTTATCCAGCATATGTTTTACGCAGCGGATGCCCTTCCAGCCGCAACCCATCACTGGGAAACATCCATACACACCCATTCACACACATACACTACGGACAATTTTTAGCTTACCCAATTCACCTATACCGCATGTCTTTGGACTTGTGGGGGATCCATATCAACAGCTCCTTTAGAAATATTATTCCCAGGAAAAAACATGACGTGTTCAATACTTATTACCGTATATTGATACCCACTGTGCTTTCTATCATGCGCATTGCCGTTCTACTAAACTAATTCATTGTTAAGTCTATAATCTGTCCTGCCATAGTTTCACCTTGTTCATAATGCAATGTTTTAAGCAGCGCAGTTTGGCTTGGTTTCAGTTCCAATATTTAAGTTCTGGACCAAGCAACAACACAACCAGTGCTTGCATGCTGTTGATCTGCAGGCATAAATACTTCCTGTATCTCAAAATCTGTCTTCTTCATAAACACAGTCAGTTGTGTCTTAATGGAACGTAACCAGTTGAGGAAGAAATCAGATATATTGATATCCATGCATTCGATATTAAAATGAGATCAGCCTAATACTGCTGCTGCTTTCTGTCAATATTAAAAAGACAGAGAGAAAAAAAAAAAAAAAAAAATCACCGTTAAAGCCCTGGTATACTTCAAATGAATTGAAACTGTTTACCGTTTTCAAACATTAAGACAATCCCGCGCTACAGGAGGTGGAGTTGTACATGTGTCACGTTGCTCGTGTGTACTGGTCTACTCATAAACACAACAACAATGGTGGCTTTAAGAAGAAAAAGTTCCGTAAACATCTGCTCTGCTCCGTAAAAACCAGCTCTGCTACTTGACTCATCGGTTTGATCATCTTGATGTTGTTGTTGTTCTCCTGTCTGACTTCTGTGAAAATGAGAAACGGAATTGGGGGCGAAAGTTAACGCACACAAAAGAAGGCGGAGGAGCTCCTGAACACACCCAACATTTCATAAACGAAACTGACCAATGGTAGCACAAAGGTCAAAATGTAATACTCCAAAGGTTTGCTTTGGTGAGCGGTTACGAACTGCCAAAATGAATTCAAAAAGAACTTGGCTTTGGCCAGATTTTGTTTGAAATTATGTCATGTCTGTTCTGTTTTCTGTTTCGTTTGAAGTATACCGGGGTCTTTAGACCTGCCTGAAGCACTTAAAGCCCTGTTCTCATTTATATCTTTATTCTATCTAATTTATTTAGGCTATTTATTTGCTTGTGCTCATTTTTATTACTGACTGTTAACTCGGCTTCAGTAATGTTTAAACAAGGAGTTAAAGTCAAAATTATTAGAATTATTATATTATTGAATTTTTTTTTTTTTCCTTTTTCAAATAGAATTTTTACAGTATTTCCTATACTATTTTTTACTTCTGGAGAAAGTCTTATTTCGGTTAGAATAAAAGCAGTTCTTTTTTTTTACCATTGGAAGGTCAGTATTATTAGCCCCCTTAAGCAATATTTTCTTTAATGTTTACAGAACAAACCACTGTTATACAATGACTTGCCTTATTACCCCAACTTGCCTAATTAACCTAGTTAAGCCTTTAAATTGCACTTTAAGCTGAATACTAGTATCTTGAAAAATATATAGTACAATAGTATTTACTATAATCATGGCAAAGATAAAAGAAATCAGTTATTAGAAATCCGTTATTAAAACTATTATGTTTAGAAATGTGTTTTAAAATCTTCTTTCTGTTAAACAGAAATTGGGGGGAAAAAAATATACATGGGGGGCTAATAATTCTGACTTCAACTGTATATGTTGTGCAAGTAATTTCTTTCTTGTAATACTGAAATTTGAACTGACAATTGTAAAAAATCATACATTAATAAACGAATAGAATGAATCCTCCTGATATGTCCAAATAATGGCATATGATTTAGCATTGCTAGTGAACTCAACATGAACGCAGACTGTTACAGACATTAATAGAAGCCAATGGTTCCTGCATTAGGCCTGAAGTACATGATCACAGTGGCCCTGCTCTCTAACCTGCAGGAATACACAGTTTCTCCCTCTTTGAAGACTCGTCCACACTGCTGAGCTGATGAGCTGCTGTTGTACTGCTGTAGTTTCTCCAGGCCGACACAAGGCTCTTCTCCGAAAAGAAAGTACTCCAGAGGATACAGGAGGCGTTGCTCAACCTTTTGCTCCTCCTCTGCGTGTTGAAGCTCCGCCTCCAGGCAGTAAATAAGGGGGACCTGCTCCCCCAAATAGCAGAGTATGGCAGATCCTCTGTTTGATGCCTCCTGCCATTTCTGGTGGCAAAACAAAAAAGGGAATAAATAGTACAGTAATAAAAAATGTCAACTAAATGTATCATATAATGAAATATAGAATACAATATAACCATTTTAAAGACCATATATTAAAATGAAGTGCAAGGACCACTTTTATGTTTTTTGGGACTTTTTTAAGTTTCTTCAGATTCAGTTACAATTTACAGTGATGTCAAGGAATAGAGCAATTTGCATACTAAACACACATTCTCCTTTACTCAGCAGACACTTTGAAGAGTAAAGATTATCTTAAGTCTAAATATTTTTTTAAAAAAACCTTTTTACAATCTTGATGGGCCTGATTTTCCAAGGAACTGGTTGGTACTACTAAGTGGTTGTTTACCTGAAAATGAATCTCTTTTTTTGATATACTGAATGTTTGTGCAAAAAAAAAGAAAATTGGTTTTAAAAAATAGTTAAAAAAAATTTTAAACTGCTTTTATTCTAGCCAAAATAAAACAAATAAGTCTTTCTCCAGAAGAAAAAATATTATAGGAAATACTGTGAAAAATTCCTTGCTCTGTAAAACAACATTTTGGAAAAATTTTGAAAAGAAAAAAAAATTCAGGATGCGGACATACACATTGCTTGTTGCTGGGAAACTTGTTGCATCACGTGTTGTTAGATAGTGTTAGTTATATATATACACTAACTAACACCATCTAACAACACGCGATGCAACAAGTTTCCCAGCAACAAGCAATGTTTATGTCCACATCAGACACAACATGATAGAACCATTTGGATACCACAGTCATTCAGAAATGCGGAATAGTACACTGCATCAAAATGGACAGGATTTAAGAAATTAACAACTTTTAACTCTCATTAAAACCTCAGTCATCAGTCACAGTTCTAATGGTCATATTTAAACTATATGTTTGCTAGTTGTTTTGTTCTCTAGATCTGAGGTAAACTATCTGCTTACACTTTCTAAATGGCAATAAATGCCTCATAAAATGGAATCAAACCCACAGTGGTAACATTTAACACTTAATAAATGAGGTGATCATTGTCATAATAGTTATTTATGTTTTTGTTAAGCCTGGACGTCGCAGAAATAGAAACCGTTTTTAAAATGGAAACTTTGCGCAATGTTCTCATGAGCATTCTGCAACTGTCAAAATAAAAGTCCTGCCTTGAACATATCGACAAAACAGAAATTGAAAAATATCAGCCGATATATCGGCATTGGCAATATGTCGGTCGAACACTAGTAATAAAGCAAATTAATGATTGCTTTCAGTCACACTGCTGTCATTTGAATTGAGGTGAAAAATAAGGATAGAGCAATCTGGCACACTACAGTACATCTAAAAGCGTTTTCTTTTTTTT
>CAIGQV010017386.1:2991075-3021861 GCA_903798115.1 Danio jaintianensis
TATATATATATATATATATATATATATATATATATATATATATATGTTCCTTTTAATTTTGAGCAGTATACTTGAATATGTTACATCATATATATTAATTTATATTTAATATAATATAACGTGTGTTGTATTTTACATTTATTTTATTCTAATGTAAATTTTAAACTAATAATAATTATTTTTAATGATTTGTTCATGTTCATGAACATAAAATATCAAATCACATGGCAAAGATGGTGAAAATGAAGCTATGATTGGTCTGAAAAGCAGCCTGCTGATGCTATTAGAGTTAGTATGTTTATCAAAACACAAAATAAATGCACCAAATGCAAAATAATACTTTGCATTAGTCAAATCAAACCATCTTAGAGCTACTTAATGATAGAGAAATCATCTCACAAATGATCTTTGACCCATACAACACAATCGCAATCATGATGCCAACCAATCAAACTGCCTGTCTGAAATAAATTCTACACCTGTCTGATCGAGTTAAGATCTGTCCAGGGGTCAGTCCTGAAGCTCCAACAACCTGACACTTATTTTCAAAGTGCTGGTTATTTTCAATGTCAAATGACTAACGAATGAGGCTGTTATGCAATCCAGTGGAATGCAACCAGTAACCATGGCATGGCTTGATTATGTTACATTATGAAAGCAGATTCACGTTCTGTCTCAGAATTTGTCTCAGGTTTGAACATGCATGATTGTCATACCGTTAATATTTTCATATCTACAGTTTAAAAAACAAAATATCTGCGCATATATGGAACTTTATGCTTAGGCACGGCTACTTACACATTCACTTTGCCACCAAAAATATTAATTTGATTACATTTTAAACCATTAACTAAAATGATAAGGTTTTATGCATTTATTCCACATCCTTTTATTTTAACAATACATTTAATAAACCATTAAACACAGAATCCATAAAGAAAATAAATGATTCTATTCAGTTTTTTTACAAAACATTTCATAGGGATCTTGTTAAATCTCTTAATTACTAAAAAGGTCACTCTTTGCCCAATCTACATTATATTTTCCTTGTCAGCTTAATAGTTACAAGTTGTTGTTTTTTGAATAAGAAATGTATAGCTTTAATTGTAATACTTTTATATTCATATTTTCTAGAAGGAAGATGTTGCTATTTTGAGATTTAGCTAACTTGAAATTGTTCTAGTTTATGATAACGAAGGATTTGTTTACTCAAAACGCCTTTTTATTATTCTTTTAATGGTCATTGTTAATGATTGGAATTTGTGTTTAATATATACCATGCCATGACGATTACCATAGCATGAAAATCTCATATTGTTACAACCCTAATTATAACTTGTATTTTAAATTGATACACTTATTTTGTGGGCGCAGCATTATTATACTTTTTCTATTCTATTTTTCTTGAAGTATCTTGTATATGTTGTTTTGGATTTAGTCTGTCTCAATTTTTTCTGTTTATTTGTCTTTTCAGACGACTGGATGATAATGAAAATAGATCATCATGAATCATCGTGTTGGCAAGAAACTCACTGGATTATTACAATTAGTAGAAAAATTTACCGACACACTACTGAAAAAAAGTAGGAAATAACTGACTTAACACCATTTTTAGCTGGGCAATACTAATGTACTTATACATTTAGCCACCACTGTAGGTCAATTTAGTCATCAAATTCATGTTCTGTGTACAAAATATAAACATGTGGAGCTTCATGTTCAGGGGCAGTCGTGGCCTGGTGGTTAGAGTGTTGGACTCGTGATCCGAAGGTTGCTGGTTCGATACTCGGTACCAGCGGGAATTGGGGGTGGGGGGAGTGAATGACCAGCACTCTCCACCACCCTCAATACCACGACTGAGGTGAGTCCCTTGAGCAAGGCACCGTTCCCCCCAACTGCTCCCCAGGCGCCGCAGCATGGCTGCCCACTGCTCCGGGTGTGTGTTCACTAACTGTGTGTGTGCACTTGGATGGGTTAAATGCAGAGCACAAATTCCAGGTATGGGACACCATACTTGGCCACACTACACTTCACTTCACTTCATTTAAAAATGACTATGATTTCATGAATCAGAGAAATGCAGAAGTCAAAACATTCTGATTTGTTAAAGTTGAGATGAGAATTCTTTTAAATTAAACTGAATCTCAGTTACTACTCTATGACTTAACTATGACTTAATTTTTACATATTAATATTTCATGTCTGATAATAGTTTTCATATCTGTACATATGCTAAAGTTATTTATCTAAACATAAAAGCATACAATATTACTAGTTAACCAAATATTTGGTTAGATTGCTTAGTTTAAGACTAAATCATGCACTAGCAGATCGTTAAAATAGTATTCTTATTTTGATTAACAAACATTTAATTACAAAACTCTGCTTTAAAGGTTGCTCACAGTCTGTGTTCATGCAAATACCAACGTATTTCAGTCAGGTAAAGTCCGGTAAACTTTCTCCTTAATAATATAATTTCAGAAAAGTATTCTTTGCAAAAAGTCAGACCGATTTTTTAAGAATAGCATGGTAAACAATATAGCGACCATGTTACAAATTGTCAATGTGCGAATGTAAAGCAACTTTACCTGAAATTCCAGACTAGGGCTGTAAAGGACTTTCCAAGCACATTGTTTAAATATTTTGTTCATATATGGTCTTTAAATAATTTAAGCCCTTTTCAAATACATTTCTCTAAACATGGTTGTTTGTTTATAAAGGTTTTCAGTATAGACCATTTCAATGTGGTCATGTCTTTGGCCCATGAACATTTCCTGCTTGTTCTCAAACTATTTCATAACTGTAACAAGAGGCAATTCAATCATAACTTAATGTTAAAACAGCTATTATAACATTATTTATCAATATGTGGCTCTGTTTGGATTATCAGAAGCTACAGAAATTAAAAATGTAAAACAGGAAATACATTGGGACCATTGTTTTTGTTTACATCCCTCAAAATGGTCTTAGATTTCAACAACTCAAACTCTAGTAATTTTAAGCACCTTGTATTCATCTTGAAAATGTTATTGTTTACTTTACTTGAAAATGAAAATGAAAGGTGGTTGTTATGCAAATTACAATTTTAAACAATTGTCTACTTACGTAAACAAGCTCAACTCAAACATCAGCTCCAAATTCAAAATACAAAAATCAGAAAACAGTCAACATAAAATACCAACAGCTCGTGTTACGAATAAAACAAGACAAACATATTATGAAACGTTAATAACTGTCATAAATATGCGCGGTGACGCAGAATAAAGCATACATTTAATGCGCATTAAATCTTTTCGTGTTCACAAGCTGAATGATCAACAACCATCATGTCAACAAAATCTATAATCTGACCAATATGTTCAGCATTAAACCGTAAATAACGCAGGATCTGCAGGTCTACCGAGCATTTTCAGAACATATCTTTTCCTGCTGGAATCATACTCTTCTGCAAAACCCCTGACATGTGATTGCATTTGTATTAGAAGTGAGTAAAATCCACATATTTACCGTGCTCAACTGTACAGCGCTCTGCGACTCCGCCATGATCCAAATGCCGTAAAGCGTCACCACAGTAACAGAAGCAGCACGGATTTGCAACAGTTTAAAAGTCTCTCCGCAGCATTGAACGCAGCAAAAGTTCACACCTTTGTTGGTTCACACATTTGACATATGTACAAATATAGGGTATTATTATATGCCAGACAGCGAATGCATAGACATAAATATGGAAGTGTCATGGAAATAGTAGTAAAGAATTTGCTTAATTTAAAATTTGTATATATATATATATATATATATATATATACATACATACACATAGGAAAAAGAAATTCTAAATTGTGTTATTCTATCACTAAAATATAGAGATCCTAAATTGTAATACACAAATCTTTGAACAAATAATCGCATTAGTAATAACAAAATAATCAGTTCATCCTTGTAAGTCCACATTTCACAATATCCCAAGTAATAATGCTGTTAATATTGATTTTGGGCTCCACAAGAAACATTGTCACGAGCTGTTGGAGCAAACATTAGCAAATCTTTAATTCTGTATAAATAGCCTATTATTTTGTGACGTAGCGTCCTCTAGTGGAATGTTGTAAGGTAATGATAAAATCCCAATAACAGTGAGAACTAATTGTTTGCAGTTGACTATTGCAAGAAAACTGCGAATTATTTTATTCTTTTAGTTTTGTTTTTGTTTTGTTTAGTTGTCTGTTGTTGTCACCAGCCAACCATTTTCACCAGTAAAATGGCTACTGCATGACTCAACAACATGTATGGGAATAGTTTATATCACGCTTAGTTTCATTCACCAGTTTTATACAAATCAGGTTTATTTGTGGTTAATGTGACAAAACCATGGTTATAATTTATGTTATCATTGTTCAACTAAAAAACAAATATATATATAACAATAGTTTAATACTACAATATACCATAAGTTTACTGTAGTAAAATCTATGGTTTACTATTTATTACAGTTCATCAGTTTACTATATTTAATACTGCAGTATGCATAGCATTAATTAACAAAGAGTTGTAAATTATATACAGTATAATACATTTGCGCTATAACACTTACTATGGTAATTATTTATTTATTCATTTGTTTATTCATTCTTTTATTCATTAGTCAATCAAACGTATTTGCATATAATGACAACCTACAGTTTCCTCTCAAACTCGACGTGACTGACAGCATGGAACTGCAGACGTGTGTATGAACACTTGCTCATCATTATCACTTCCTTCGCCTCAGGTGAGCAGCTCGACGCTGGCAGCAAGACCTTTTCAAAGTTCACGAGGATTTAAAAAAAACTGCATATGGGCAGATTTGATAAATACAAGTAGAGGCTGACGATGACATGAGTAGAACTCCAGGATAAACTTGTAGAGGTAATTCTGTTTATTCGTTTTATAAGTACTACAGAATGGGGGAAGAATGGAAACTTGGCACTGTGATGTAAACTATTCCCATACTGTTGGGTTATGAAGTTTTACACAGGTTTTACACTCTCAAGAAAGGTTCCAAAACAGAGTTTTCACAGTGATGCCATAGAAGATGCATTTTGGGTTCCTTATAAGAACCTTTCATTTATCAGTTCTTCCCTTATCCAAATTGTGGTTTTGTCGTTTTTAGTTAGCTTGTTTTGTTGTTGTAGCTATTCTCACATACATATACAAGACACACACACAAATAAAAATAAAGTTATGTAGATAAACCACAACCACGAATAGCCATATTTTAACCATTGTATTTGTAGTACAACTGTGGTTATACAACTGCCAATCAATACATCAAAAGTGTGTTTGCTGCACTGTAGCTAATAAAACAACATTTCATTTTTAGGTTAGAGTTAAATGATTTTTTCTCTTTTTGATGTGTAGAACATTATAACAATCTATAATTTATTTCACTGTAACAAAACTTCTGTGGTATGCAGAGCTATTAAGTTTTCTTCAACGATTCAGTTTCTTCATCGATGCTTTATTGTTCATTCATTCTTTTATTTTATTTTCGGCTTAGTCCCTTTATTAATCTGGGGTCGCCACAGCGGAATGAACCGCCAACTTATCCAGCATATGTTTTACGCAGCGGATGCCCTTCCAGCTGCAACCCATCACTGGGAAACACCCATACACACTCATTCACACACATACACTACGGACAAATTAGCTTACCCAATTCACCTACAGCGCATGTCTTTGGACTGTGGGGGAAACCGGAGCACCCGGAGGAAACCCACGCGAACACGGGGAGAACATGCAAACTCCACACAGAAATGACCTAGCCGAGGCTCGAACAGCTTCTTGCTGTGAGGCGATCGTGCTACCCACTGTGCCACCGTGATGCCCTGCTTTATTGTTATAATAGCAAAATATGATTATATTGACACAGCCTACAGTGTTTAAAGTTTATCTAAGAGTCAGTGCCTAATGTGGCACCCTCATCCCAGCAAAGAATTAAGCAATTAATCGTTTTTCAACATTTATAACAACATTACACAAACATACCTTCTTATGTTGCATGAAATATGTGCAATAATGTTGAAAGTATTTTTTATTGGACATCAAAAATAAAGTATAAAATGTCTTACAGTCACAACAATTTATATATCAGCAGATTTATTAATAAAAGTTGTTTTGTTTAACATGATACTAGTCACAATATAGCCTTAAACATTACATTTTAAATGGAAAAAATCATCAGATAAACATAAAAAAAACATTTTGAATTAAAAATGTACAGTGTTTATTTTGCTGGCGCACTTTGTTAGCCTTAAGGTAAACAGTTAATAAGTTAATCCACTAAAAAGAGGTTGTTTTGGGACAAATTTGCTTCCACTTTTGAAACAGCAGTTGTTCTCTGATGACATCAGTTTGATGGCTTGGGTGAAATATGCTTAGCCACGCCCCTCCAACCGTTAGTTTGCTGGGAGTGAAAGAAAGCAAAGAGAGAAAGAGCACATGAATAAAACCCCACCCCCTACTCAATTTTTTCTTTCAAATGATACATCACTAAATTGAAATAAAAGTCTGCAGCAACTTCTTGTTCACACTGACTTTTAATATGTTTGTGTTTTACGTTGTTTCACTTCATTGTAAAAAGAAACAATATAGGTGCAAACAAGAACAACATAGTCTTTTTAGAATTTACTATTGCCGTTACCTTTGTTTTTGATTTATTATAAAACAACTGTAACTAAACTATGTTCTTCTCCCCCCATCATTTTATGTACACCCTAATCTCAACTCCACAGCGACCATGAACGTAACCAGTCCACCAACCGCTCCTTCAAACCACACAAGCAGTTGTGGACCACTTTACGATGAGGAAAACCCCCTTCCACTCGTGGCTCTCTACAGCACCGTCCTCACTGTAGGTCTGCCGGCAAACCTGATCACAGTCTTCCTCACGCTTCTCGAAGTGTGTCGGAAGAATGTTCTAGGAGTTTACCTCTTCAGCCTGACACTGTGTGACCTCATGTATCTCAGTACACTTCCACTGTGGGCCATATACATCCACAGAGGCCATCGTTGGGAATGGGGCTCTCTGGCCTGCAAGGTCACCGGATACGTGTTTTTCAATAACATGTACATCAGCATTTTCCTGATGTGCTGCGTTTCTGTTGACCGATTTGTGGCGGTGGTTTACGCCGTGGAGTCTCGAGGGTTGAGGAGAATGAGACATGCCGTGATCATCTCGGTTACGATCGTGGCGGTCGTTGCAATTGGACACGTGCCAGTTTTCACCATGACAGAGGGAAATTCGGAGGAAATAACGGAGAAGAGATGTTTCGAGCCGAGCGATCCTTCTTCTGTAGTGACAGGACTCAATTATGCTCGATTCTTTGTTGGTTTCTTCATCCCGTTGTGCATTTTAACTGTTACTAACTTTGCGATTCTTGTTAACGTTAAAGCAAGCGCAGGCCTGAAGACGAGAACCAAAGTCAAAGTTCGCAATCTGGCTGTCGCCGTTGTTTTGTTCTTTTTGGTCTGCTTTACGCCATACCACGTGATTCTTCTGCTGCGTGCCATCAACTTCCACGTTTCGGATGGGAAATGCGACTTTGAGAGACGTGTCTACACGCCGTACACCATCTCCTTGGGATTGTCTACAATCAACAGCGCGTTGAACCCTGTTTTCTATGTGCTTGTTAGCAGTAGTGCACAGAAGAAGATATACAAGGGCCTGCAAGGGTTACGCAGCAGCTCAAGATCCTCTTCTTTCGCGTGATTTGTTTCATGTTTTCAAATGGGACTTTCTTAGGCATTCAAAACCAAGCAGCATTATGGATACTCTGTGTTAAAGAGTCTTACCATTAGCAGATGGATGTTATTAATGTTTTCGATGAAGGCCTGAGGGATTGTTTTGAGGTAAAAATAAGTTTGAATTAGCTTATTGTTAGTGAATATCCCAACACCGACCATGTGCTGCACATTTTCCTCGATATAACAAAACCAACATACAACTAATATTACAGCGGTGAGAAAACAGCTGTGAAGAAAAGGTGCTCTGTGTTCAAAAGGCTCGATCTGGTCTTTTGATTCTTTCTGTTTATGAGGGGTTGGGTCAATGAAAATTCGTATAAAAATTGAGACACTGTTGGCAGCGAGGCCTTGTGGGTAAGCTGGCATGTAGCACAACTGTGCTTTGGGCGTCCAGAGTTCGAATCCCGTCCACTCTCTGTCTCTCCAACTTTGTTTCTTGTCCAACTACTACTGTCCTATCACAATAAAGGCAAAAAAAATGCAAAAACAAAAGAGACACATCTTTACCCTATTCAGAGCTAAAATGATGATCAATTTCAGCAGCTGTGCATTTGTCTTTAGTAGACGACCAACCTTTTTGACACTAACTGACTTGGATCAGTTAGTGTCAGTGTAAAGATTCAATATTCTAGAAATTAATTCTAGAAAGGTTAATCCCTTTTGCCTTCGTCTGAACAATCTGCTGTCAGAGGGTTTTGGAAAATGATGCTGTCTGTTCAATAGGGTTTTTCAGATAACCACCAGATTCCAGATTTACAGCAATTTCTGAGAAGTATCTGAAAGTGTTTTCAAATTTTGATCTGTGTTCCTTCTCATATATGTTATGTATTTTGTTTTTATACTGTGCTTCATGTATGTAACACAATATATGCTTTTTTTTACTCCACTTCAAACTTCAAATAGTACTAAATAGTGGCCTCACATTGTAGGCTGTTCATTAATTTTGATCAGTGTTCCTTTTCAATTATCTCATGTAATTTTATTTTGTCAAAATATATCGTGCTTCTTGTATGTAACACATAATAAATGGTTTAAAAACGACTATTACTTCATGTATATCTTCAAAAAAGACTGAGTAGTGATTTCAAAATGAAGGACATTGTATGGTAGGCTGTTCTCTTAAGTTTATTCTCCACTGCATGGGTCACCAAGCTCGGTCCTGCAGAATCTACAGTAACTTACTGTTAATCAATTACAGCAAAAATACTGTATTTACATTTACAACACCATTTATCTTGTTTGTAGAGAATTGTATGCACCTGCATATATTTACAGTAAAACATACTGTAATTTTCCCAATGCAACTTTAAAATACAGTAAAATACAGCTCATATTAGTTAAATACTGTGTAATTCACAAAAACCGTTAACAGTGTCATGCAGTTTAGCTCCAACAACAAACACAGCTTATTTGGAATGGCACTTCAATATGGTGGCCACGATTATTGAAGAGTCCTTCGGAGGGTGATATATCCCATACAGAAAACACTGATACTAGAAACTTGTAGTGTCTGGGAAAGTTGGAGCTGAAGTCTTCAGGGCATGGGCCCTCCAAGACCAAATTTGGTGGCCCCTGCTCTACTGTATGGAGAATGCTGTTAATGATTCATCCATGCTTGTTTTACATTACTAAACTGTATTTTCCATCCAAAAGTCAATCTCAATCTTCAAGTGGAACAACTCGTACAGATGTGGACACCATTGTTGGTACCCTTCAATTTTTGTCCATGCCAGTTTCATTAGTTTGCCTTTTTAATGCTTCCGTTGAACCACAATTTGATTTGTAATATCGGTTTAGTTCTCATTAGTTTATTTTCAGTAAGTTTGGATTAACCATGACTTTTTTTCAGTTTCAAGTTATTTCAGCGACCATAAGGTTGTTTTTCTTCTTCAATGGAAGGGTACCAACAATTTTGTCCACGTCTGTACAGCTGTAAGATCTGATTCTAACTATTAACAATATTGAAACTTTTTCTTCTTTTCTGATTTTCATGCAATTCTTTGCTTTAATTCAAAGATTATAATGTGACTTTTCTGATTGTTCATATCTTATGGTGTGTTACCAAAGACATTTTTTAACAATGACTTATTTCTCTCTCTCTCTCTCTTTTAAAAAAAAAAACATTTCTACAGTGGATGGGAACTAATGCACATTGTCATTTAGAGAACTTTTTCTCTCCCACAAAATGACAATTAGTCAGAACAACAAACATTTTACTTGTTGCGCTTGTAATTCATTGTTAATCCACCAAACATTGATTTCTTAATTTAATACATTGGCATTCTGTTGTCTAAAAACATCAACAACAGAAAAAAAATCTGTTAATGACACAATAAATGACAACGCAAATCCAGAGCAACGAAATTTAAGTGATCTCTTTTTTCATATACAGTACTGAACTAAGCAGTCAGTTTTGAGTTTGGTGTGAAATTGATTGCACAAAGCCACAGAAAGAAATGCTTTTTGTTTGGTTAGAAAGGTGCTGATGTGCAAAAAAAGAGGATGTCTGTCTGCTTGGAGGTGGCAGTCGAGACACGTACATACCTGCAATAAGACACGTACTTACACAATCAACACGTGCAGTTAATAAAGACCTGTGTTTGTATGGCTTAGTGTTACTTCATTTTTTGATTACAAATCAGAGGAGGACAAATATATGAGTTTGATGAATTACTGCTCTTCAGGACAACCAGAAGTGAAGAATAATGTTGATCTTTAAAATCTTTTTTTTTTTTTTTTCTAATTAAAAAAGTTTCTCCAGAATCAAAAATATAATAGGAAATACTGTAAAATAAATTGCACTTTTGAAATATTTGAAAAAGAATACAAATTTCACAGGAGGGCTAATCATTTATGCAACTGTATATGCATACAACAGCAACACATTTGCAAAGTATTACAAAAAGAGCCCTGCAATGCTTGTTTTCATCAGATGGTAAGTGTAAATAATCAGTGAGCTCTCTCTGAATAGACATGATGTTTCACACTTCATTGTGGTGAAGGCTTTGAGCATGGCAACGGAAGTTGTAAATGAAAATTTCGTGACCTTTAACAGTTTGTGAACTTCCCATTTGTTAAGCAGAGTTAGTTCTGTTTTGTGTTTCAACTCAAGCAGACTCAATGACAGGAAGTGTGGCAGAATCAGTATACGTTTGTGCACCTAAATCAGGAGAGCCACATAAAGCTGAATATAACATTTCAAGTCAATGGAAAGGTGTCCGTTTGCAAATTTAACCAGGTATCCAATATGTACATGACAACAATGTACTAAGTGGAAATGTTTGCACAGAGCAACATTGTCAGAACGATCTCTTTTTTTACACAGATCTGCAAAAACTATGGTACAAATGCTGTATTATGCATGCCAGTTGAAGATTAAAGAAGTGATAAGCATATCAGATACTGCAAGCATATCATTTTTAAAAACCTGTCCTTAAAGAGCTTGTATTTTCAGTTTTCTTCATTTTGTGGCATTTGTTATGTTGTCAGAAATGGTGCTGGTATCAAGTTAGCCCTACATTGAAATTAGTAACACGGGACTTTAGGTCTTGTATAAGATATTGTATAAAATATATTTTTTTTAGACTCCTTGACAATTCATAAACAAGTGTCATGCAACAATAACAAAGCTGAAAGGCTTGCATTTTTTATTACATTTGAGTCTTAATCTTTTTTTTTTTTTAAACAAACATCTCTAAAACTATTTGATCTGTATAGTCATGTATTTAAATATCTCCAATATAAATATGCTAAATACATTCAAACATTTCAGTTCATAGTTTCAGTTTCTCAGTTCACACCAAAAATAATGCAAGCAGGTAGCAGCAGCTTCTTCATTTTCTTATTATTAGGCACTTGTTAGTTCTGTTCTATTTGTGGCAAAGTGTGTTTGTCAAGTAACATTTCCCTCCTGAGCTTGTGCGCGTAGTGATACAATCCAGTGTGTTTTTCAAGTATGTTTGTAACAGATTTTCCTGGATTTATTTGTACTTGTTTGCATATACATTAAATAAAGCAGGGACTGTTTATTTTGTTCGGTAAAGAAACCAAAAAATTAAATTCAGTCCTCACTTCTAACCTATATGATTTTCTCAGAAATGTTGATGATTATACTAATAACTCATTTCAATCCAATCACAATGGGTTAAGCAAGCGATGACAATGTTCATGTGTGGCTGAATTTTTCACTGGAGATTCAGTCTTTTGAGTGTAACAGTGTGACTCCTGTGTGTGTGTGATGTTGATTACTGCAGTGGATCATTGTTGTGCTTGTTCAGGTTCATGTTGAGCCAGTGACGTGAGACCTGATAAAAGAATCCTGGAGCATTACGGCAGTTTGATGATGGCATCAGCTAAAAAAAAAACAAAAAAAAAAACAATTGTTGTCAATAAATTGTCAAAAAAAATCAGCATGGCTGACTTTATTCTTTGAGCCAAGTGCAGGATTGAATGAATGGAGGAAGGAAGGATTGAATAAAAGAAGGAAGGATTGAATGAATGAAGGAAGGAAGGATTGAATGAAGAAAGGAAGGAAGGATTGAATAAAGGAAGGAAGGATTGATTGAATGAATGAATGAATGAAGGAAGGAATGAAGGAAGGATTGAATGAATGAAGGAAGGATTGAATGAATGGAGGAAGGAAGGATTGAATGAAGGATTGAATAAATGAAGGAAGGATTGAATGAATGAAGGAAGGATTGAATGAAGGAAGGAAGGAAGGATTGCATGAATGAAGGAAGGATTGAATGAAGAAAGGAAGGAAGGATTGAATGAAGAAAGGATTGATTGAAGGAAGGAAGGAAGGAATGAATGAATGAATAAGGATTGATTTATTTATTTAGGTTTTAATGCCATATCAGCAGCATTGGCTATATTCATGGCAAAACATTGTACATATTAAATATACAATCATATAATCATATCAAATTCTTAACAAACATACAAAAACAGCAAAAAACACTGAAAAGAGTCATATACAATCTTTTAGTTTGATTAAAGATAAATATTCTAAAATTGCTCCAGAAGGCACCTTTTCAAGCATCTCCCTTAAATTATCTCCCGAATAAAAACATTCTCTAATATCTTTCAAAAATACACATTCTATTAAAATATGTTTTATCGTCAAAATATTCTTACACAAATAGGTTTTTCTTCCCCTTTCAATAAATATGTGTGTGTAAGTCTTGAATGTCCGATTCTACATCTCGTATGTACAACCTGGTCATGTCTATTTTCAAAATGGTAATTATTTCTTTCATTTACAAATGGATTCACTTCATACAATTTGTTATTTCTGCATTCATCCCATTCCATTCGCCATTTCTCATTTATATACATATTTAAAGCAGGTTTAACATCAGACACAGGAATTTTACATTCTGTTATTTGTAACTGTAGGGCTTCCTTAGCTGCTTTATCTGCACATTCATTTCCAATGAATCCCATATGACCAGGTATCCAGCAGAAAATAATATCAAAGTCTTTTTCCTTTAAAAGGTCCACTTTTTCTATTATGCTAAAAATCATAGGATGATCAGTTTTCATAGATTCAAGTGCTTGTAAGCAGGACATGGAATCTGTGCATATTAAAAACTGGCGTTGTTGTGAATGAAGGATTGAATGATGGAAGGAAGGAAAGAAGGAATGGATGGATGGATGCTCACAAACAAAACATTGCCAAAAGTTTTGGGCCATCTGCCTTTAAATGCACATGAACTTTAATGACATCTAAGGCATGTCCACATGTATATGCTTATTTTTATAAAGAGTTCCCCCCAAAAATCTGTCCACAAGAAAACTCAAAACCCCACGGTGATGCATTTTAAGGGCACGTCGAACCAACAGGCAGCGTTAAAAGCCTTTTATGCCAGGTTCACCTCAAATGCGGAATTAAGAACGACACTGAATATGTAACACATTTGCCGTGAACGTGCAGAATTTGCCTCAATCTTCTGCTTTTGGAGTGAACCCAGCCATGTTGGCCAATCAGAAAGGAAAAAACAGACATCATGAGGCAAAAACTCCAGTTGTACTGTCTACACGCCCACACTGTATTGGGCTTTCTGAAAATCTTCACCCTGGGCTGAGATTTCAGAAAGTTTTAGTCAAACTGATTTTTGTGTGGATAAACAGCCAAACCACATAGGAAAAAAATGTTTTTGAAAATACCCATGTTCATGTGGACAAGGCCTAAATCTTAAACCATAGGGTTTAATATGAAGTTTCCCATCCTGTGTAGCTATAAGAGCTTCAAAAATTTTAAAAGCTTCTGAAAAATGTGAAAACCCTGTGGTGTGAACTAGGCATAAGTAGTGGCAGCGAATGGAACACCTGAATTGAATGATTTGGAGAGGTGTCCCAAAACTTTTGCCATACACATGAATTACACACCAACCTTGGTTTGAATAAGTGCTCCAGGACAGTCTTCATGAGCTTCTAGTTCAAGATCTTGAACAGTGTTGGTCTGACACAAAAGAAAGTTGCTTTATTTTAACACCACAGTAGTCTGAATATGTAGCAACACACCTCTTTTCTTTAAACAGGCCACATGAGGTATGATTCACGTAATGTGTCTTTTTTTTTTTACAGCAGTCTTTACCCACCTGTGAGTGAGTGTTTGCATCAGGCTTTCTGAGCTGCAGTGTTTTTAGCAGTCCTTCCTGGGAGTGTAGTTTGGGTTTGGGACCTGACAATCTCAGCATTTTTGACCCAGACTGTAAATGACACCAGAAACTTGCAGCTTCACTGATGGAGAAGAGAGAGACTTTTCACAATGACAGACACTCCATCAAAACTGCATGAGTCTAGTTCACAGAGGACAAATAAACCACATTTTACTGTGCCAAGTCACTGCCGATACAAGTCACGTTCTTAAAAATCTATTCTGTAGTAAAACTAATACCATCATTCAATTTAAAGACTTATAATATAATTGAATGTCTTTCAGTCAGTGTTATGTTAGTATGATTAATATGGTGCTACAGTTTTTGATATTTTGAATACAAATTTATTTTTATTTAATTTCATTTTGTTTTCACTTACATTTTATTTGTGCCTATACGATTTATTATATTTTTTATTAAGTAGTTTTAACATTGGAAATAAAAAATGGCAAAAATTTTATTTCTTTTACATAATTTGAAAGTCGGCTGCCCAATGTGACCTTAATTTGCAAAAAAAAAAAAAAAAGAATTCTGATATACATTTATAATGCTTTAATAAATATATTTTTTCTACGAAGCAATTATAATAATAAAGATATTTGACAGGTCCTAAAAGATGTGAATTTAACCAGCTGTGTTTATGACAGGAATTTGTACCACATGGACAACAATTCTAGTCAACAATTTATAATTCTGTCTCTGGAATTTGTGTATGTGTATTTATAATATTTCATACATTTACGTTCCATATACTATTTTAACACATATGTTGTTGTTGTTGTTTTTTGAATTTATACTCCATTTGTTTCTTGTAATTAATGACCTTTTTTCCCCATTCCAAATTTATATTCCAAATATATTTATATTTACGCCATGACAGGAAATTCATCTATTATCTATTTTTTTTTAATTATACATTTATCAATGATATACAGCAACTAAGCAGAATGCTAATCTGACAGTGAACAGTAGCGATAGACTTGTACCTTGTTATTGCAGCAGACTGAAAGAGCATGTCTGTGGTGTGTTCTGGCAGCAGGGACAGTGTAGGGATCACAACAGGATCTATTTCTGCCTCCTCAACTTGAAAACAGTTGTTAAAAATGTACCAGGGATTTACCTCATCACCATTATCAGCCTGTAAAACCACAGCGTTAAATATCACAATAACAATAAGCCGAGACGTCACTTCCCATATGGTAAAAAAACTAATTCAATATATTTCAAAATATAAAAAAATAATTGAAAAATGAAATTATATATATATATATATACACACACATACATACATACATATGCAGTTAAAGTCACAATTATTAGCGCTCCTGTAAAATTTTAATTATTTTTTTAATATTCTATTTTATATATTAAATGTATTTTTAAACATAATAGTTAAAATAACCAATTTCTTTTGTCTTTGCTATGATGACAGTACATAACATTTTTCTAGTTATTTTGCAAAATACTAGTATTAAGCTTAAAGTGACATTCAAAGGCTTAACTAGGTTATCTTGGGCCGTTAGGTTAATTAGACAAGTTATTGGACAACAGTGATTTGTTCTGTAGCAAATCGAAAAAATAAGGGGGCTAATAATATTGACTTTACTTTAAAAAACAGATTTAATTCCAGCCAAACTAAAACAAGACTTTCTCTAGAAGAATTTTTTTTTTTTTTTTTTTATGAAAATACTGTGAAAATTACTTGCTCCGTCACTTGGAAAATATAAAGAAAAAGAAAAAAAATTACAGGAGCACTAATAATTTTGCCTTCAACTAACTCTCTCTCTCTCTATATATATATATATATATATATATTTTTTTTTTATAATTATATAATAAAATATTTATTTGATATCTAAAACATGTAAAACGTTTTATCTTTAACTTTTTATTTTGAATAATGGACACATAAGATGTCCATCTCTCTCTATTAGAAATGCATTTTCTTGACCCTGAAATACACATTTACATATTGTATTATATATTAGCGTTTTAGCCCAAAAGAAAAACTATATTTTAACTGTCTGTGCCTTAAAATTAATAATCCAACCACAGAAAACTGCACAACATACATTTTCAGGAAAGTCGAAAGTTCCTGTTTCTGCCACAGGCATGGTTGGTAATTCCTCTTTCTCTGTGTTATCCTGAAATCCAGCCCAGTCTGAAAAGTCATTGTTATTTTTCTGGGTTTCTGTCCAGTCTGCAGAACTAAACGTGGCCCAGTCGTCAAACCCTTCACAACTCTGAAACCCATCTTCTTCATAGCGGTCCAACACACACTCTCCCATTACACACGACAATGTAATCCAGTCAAACCTGAGAGCCCGTTACTCTTCTGTCTACATCTATTTGTTCTTTTAAGCTACAGGTGATTCAGCAGAGGGTCGATATGCCTCTGTAATGACCTAAATTCTGTTGTTGTCGTCTGTGTAGTTTGTTCTCTGGTGTCCCAAAGGAGGCAACGATTGTGATTGTGTTCCCATTGTGTTTCAGAGGAGGATTTGAGGACATGCGCTTCCTTCCAAACACATTTCCTCAGCTGCTTGGCTTCAATGTCTAGGAACAGGACCAAAGTGAAACAAATTTATGCCTGCAGGGCATAACTGTACCTTTTTATTTATAGAATTTTAACATTTAAATTAACATTTTAAATTTGTGTATATATACAAATTGTTTGACTGTCTACTCCATGTGTTCCTTGAAATGAATGTCCTTTTCTATTTCAAACTAAATACTCTATTACAATTTAATATGTCCTATCCTATGTGTCAAACAAATAAATAAATAGGCTAAAGTAAAACAAAACACATTTTATGGTTATTCAATATATTTTACATAATATATATTTTAAATACTACTTAGACGTTGTTGTTGCTACCTGAATTTACATCATAATTACTTTCTCCTATTCCAAATTTAAATTCAATATGTAAAACAAATTGTTTAAACTATTTTGTTATATTTATTATTTTAACGCCATGTCAGCAACTGTTATCTATTTTCAAAATATTTTAACCCATAATTTACATCTAAATAAATATTTTATAATCATTATACTTTGTAAAAGTCAGAAAAAAATGTATATAAGCAACAACGCGTTAATGAAAATAGTCTGTTTTAATGTTTACACAGAAAATGTTACTTTTCATAACATTACTATTAATAATCCCAGTGTTTGTCGACAGACAGAGCAGAGGTGTGGATCTCTTGAGTCTTTAGAAAATACAAAATATAACGCTTGTCTGTTGAGACAAATATATTATCATAAATCTGTCAAGTATCGACAGTTGTGTCGTTTAAAGTAATGTACAGTAGAGGTCAGATTAAAAGATGATCAGGTAAATACACCATTTTGTGTCAAACACTCGCTAAGCCGCAATAAACGCCTTGTGTAACAAAGTAACGTTAACAAGCCAATAAAAAGACAATATTCCACTTACCTCATAAACGAAGAGCAACAGGTTTATTGAGTTGTTTGAAAGCTGATTATTGATTATCCACGTCGTGCTTCCGCAGTTTTCTGCCGACTGTCTGACGTTACATAAACAGGAGGAGCGAGCGATGCGCGTACCTGTGCTGTACCTCTGACAACACGCCCAAGACCAGCACGTGCTCGTCGTTTTGACTGCTAAAATCTCGCGAGATTACATGACTACGGCGATTGACAAAATGGCAAGCATACAAAATAAATAGAATAAGTTGTACAAATTATGAGTTTCACAAACATAAATTCTCAAATGAACAAAATGTATCCGTGATTTTATTTCTAATAGCGCAGCCCTAAACACAAAAATATAAACTCAGACAGTGTAACGTTAATCCACTTAAATATCGCCCCATGTTCTGCATTCACTTTCCATTAGATTCACTCAGAATTTACTTTGTGAATTTTGCACTTTACTAAACTAGTCTGTAAATATACAACTCATTCCAGAGTTAAGTAACTTAGCTAACACAATGTACAGAGAGAGAGAGAGAGAGAGAGAGAGCGAGCGCGCGCACATCAGAGACACATTCTACCCCAAACTCCAGAGCATTTGCCCTCAATTCACTGAGTCATGCCACAATACAACGCAACTTCAATATTTACTAGGGGAAAAAAACTGACTGTATCCTTCTAGCGGCACAAAACATTAATGCCTGTCACAAAAAGAGAGAGGAGACCAATAAAAACATCAGTGATGCGCTTGCAAGCACACGCGCGCACACACACACACACACACACACACACACACACACACACACACACACCTAGATTATTATAATTGAATCATTGTAAATATACTGATTATTATTGTTTTTATTACTGTTTTATCCTAAAATGTTGATTGTTAAATGTACAGTTTATTCTGATCTATTTTTTTATTGATATATGTGAATAAGATGATATATTGAATAATAATATATATTGAATAATATAATATATTATTTGTTTTTTATTGAATTATATATATCTTTTTTTTTTTTTTACTACTACTACTATTTACTGTGTTTTTATTATATCAGTATGTTCTTTTTTTTAATGTAAACTTTATAAATGCTTTGGCAATACATTTGTAACATTTGTCATGCCAATAAAGCAATTATTGAATTGAATTGAGAAAGAGAGAGAGAGAATTGAAATGGACATTTTCATTGTACTACCTGTCCTGCAAAACATTCATCTTGATTGTACTCAGAGCTAGAATCAAATTAGAAACCAATTTTACACTAGCTAGAGAAATGGCTTCGACACATTTAACCTTCACTACACCATTACATACTGTCATCAGTTTTAGCTGGGAGTTCTGAACATACAAGCATGACCTAATAACCTAAGATAAACACAGAGCCCATATTTCCCCACACAAAAAAACCCCATACTAATAACACAAAAATTATAAAACACTATTACAAGCGTACCATGGTGAAACGAGATGTAGAGTGAACACTGGCTGGTCATGTATTGCTCCAAAAAATTATTTTGGATCATTAGTTAATTTCTGTGTGAAGAAAAACAATAGTACGTTTCATTATGATTTGCTCTAATATTGTTTCTAACCAGTGGCAGACTGGGACGCTATTTTTGCCTGGGACAGTTATTGAACATCAGGCCACAGTAGCAATCGGTATTTGCAGGGGGACTCCCTATGGCCAGTTCACCCCGGTTTCTAACCCATATTCATTTCAGAAAAAATGGTGAAAAGGGCTGGTGGTTAATGAAGCTGACACCACGGAAAATATTACCGTGGCAGATGACAATCTCACTGAGGATCCTTATCTCCTTTCAGATAGCCTAGTGAGGTGTTTTGACACATTAACACATCAGCACTTTAACTGCATGTGATCCGAAAACACACATATGACTATCACAGTGCTGAAGCTAGTCCTGAAAACTGCATCATCCCCAGATCAATGCATTTGTATGGTAGGCACTTCATCCACCTCTTCTTCCTCTGATGTGCCATCACTCTGGAACAGGGTAAATCTGGACTCATCAGACCACATGACCTTCTTCCATTACTCCAAAGTCCAATCTCTATGCTCCCTGGCAACTTAAACCTTTTTTATTTCAGATCAATTCACAAAGCATGTATTTATTCTGAATGTAAACATAGCAAATAAAGTCCCACAGAAAATGATAGAAATTAAGAATCCCTTTATTACAGATGTTTAGTTTATTACAACTGTCAGATATTTATTTAGGACAAAGATGTGCAAAGGTTTAGCACGGCCGCATAGAACATCTAAACTCAGCCCAACACACACGTACCTGTCAGCTAGTAAAGCTGTGGCCAGAAAAATAGAGGGGATTCCTCTAAAATATATTAAAAAGCAGTATTTTCGAGTGGCTAGAGATGATGACAGAGGTTTTAGAGTTATCCTGCAAGTGCATTTAATAATAAGTTTGAGGACGTGGTCTTAGTAACTGCGACCGAACAGCGTGTAGTATTGAGCGGGCTCTTTGCCGCTGACGCACATCTGACCGGCCTGGAGATTCTTTAAGGGCTTGAAGGGGATACACAGGCTCTTGGCTCCCATTGAAGGAGCGCCAGGCTCCAGGTCTTGATCCCTGAAGACACAGGAAATAAAGAGCGAGTTAAAGGTAAAATCTTTTCTCTCTGTTTTGGCCTTCTGTTCACATGGAGACAGTGAAAAACAAAGCATTTTGAAAACACTGCACAGTGGATACATTTGTTGTTTCATTACTTATATTACTCATATTTGATATTGTACAGTATTGATACTAACACCCAATACACTAATGTAGATTTCACACATACTTTAATAGCAAAAAATGATCAAGTAATAAAAAAACTGAAATTATAAATTCAAAAACCACAGTTAATATTTTTGGAACCATATTACAACATAGCCGACTTTATATTCTAGAAAGAGGGTCTGATTGTGGGCATTACTATATATAAGTGTTTTGACATGAAAATTGATTTCAAGCCTGTGTTATGGTAATTGCATAATGGTCATCTATGAATAACAACACAATGAATGGAGAAATGGATTAATGTCTTACTTGGCTGTGGTCTTCTTTATCCAGTCCTCACAGTCAATGCCTCCACAGAAGGGAATCTGTACGATCTGTGATAAAATTACTTCAATTAGGCATATTCTTGATTTTGATGGTAAAAATAGAACCAAGATTTTTTAAACAGTTCACTTACTCTCCCCTGGTCCAGATCTTTCTGGAATTGTTCCATCGTATCAGCCACAACCATGTGTTTGTTCAGATCATCAGAGGCCCTATGGCGAGAAAACAATCCTAAATTATTCTGCATCAGACAGAAATGCTGACCTGAGAAGACCTGAAAACCAGGTGTCTTCTTCATACCGTTTGAAGAGGTTATTCTGGATCTCTTCCAGAAGGTTTGGGATTTTCTTCTCTGCATCAGCCTCTTTCACAGTGATCTTCTCTCCTGTGTCTCTTCTTACAGCTACAAACTGGCCCTGCTTCAAGTCCTTTGGGCCGACCTCGAACCGTATTGGCACACCCTGCATTCATCACAACAGGATGTCAGACATAAAACCTTTACACATTGGTGCGATCACACAGAGATGAACAACCTCCATACCTTCAGCTCCCAGTGATTGAACTTCCATCCAGGGGAATAGTTGTCCCGCAGATCAGCCTTAACCCTGATGTCAGCCTTCTGAAGTCTGGAAAGATATTTGGAGCACAGGGCCAACAGAAGGTCTTTTTCTGCTTCGGGCAAAGTGGCTGTGATGCCACAAGGAATGATGATGACCTGCCAATCAGAGTGTAAGTTTGCATTCAACATTATGATTCATTCTAAACCAGAAGAAAATGCTGGTTCTCCAACGTACCTGTAGACATGCTACTCTGGGTGGCAACACCAGACCCATGTTGTCTCCATGAACCATTGTCAGGACTCCAATGGTGCGTGTGGTGATTCCCCAAGAGTTCTGATAGGCCAGCTGCTTCTCGCCTGGTGTCTTAGGGTCTTCAAAAACGATTTCAAACATCCTGGAGAAGTTCTGGCCCAGGTGATGAGACGTGGCACCCTGAGGGAATGATACAGAGTGGTTTAGATCTTACAAGTTCTCTTACACATTCAATTGGCACATTTAGGGCTTTCACACTATCAGAATCAGAATGAGCTTTATTGCCAGGTATGTTCACAGATACGAGGAATTTGTTTTCGTGACAGAGCTTCTACAGTGCAACAGAATTACAGAGACAGGACAAAAAACAGATAATAAATATATTTTTAAAATAAAAGTTGTAGTGAATGCAAATATACAAATTGACAAGTGTATGTACAGGAATAATACTATATACAACGTTATATGGGAGCTGTTATGTGCAAATTGGCATGTAAAATATGTTGTTAAATAAGTGTTTATGTGTATAAAAAGTGTATAGCAAGTAGTGATGTTTGTTCCATAATTACTATCATTCAAGTGTTCATAAGATGGATTGCCTGAGGGAAGAAACTGTTTCTGTGTCGGGCCGTTTTGGTGCACAGTGCCCTGTAGCGTCGACCAGAAGGTAAAAGTTCAAAGAGGCAGTGTGCTGGGTGTGAGGGGTCCAGAGTGATTTTGGCAGCCCTTCTGCTTGCTCTGGATAAGTACAGTTCTTGGAGAGTAGGGAGGATTGTACCAGTAATTCGCTCAGCAGTCCGAACTATTCGACGTAGTCTTCGGAGGTCGGATTTCGTAGCTGAGCTAAACCAGACAGTTATTGAAGTGCAGAGGACTGATTCAATGATGGAAGTGTAGAACTGTTTCAGCAGCTCCTTTGGAAGGTTGAACTTCCTCAGCTGACGAAGGAAGTACAACCTCTGTTGAGCTTTTTTGACAATGGAGTCAATGTGAGTGTCCCACTTCAGATCCTGAGAGATGGTGGTGCCCAGGAACCTGAATGACTCCACTGCTGCCACAATGCTGTCCATGATGCTCAGTGGGGGGAGAGCAGGGGGGTTTCTCCTGAAGTCCACTATCATCTCCACTGTTTTGAGCGTGTTCAGCTCCAGGTTGTTGTGACTGCACCAGACAGCCAGCTCCTTAACCTCCTGTCTGTAAGCAGACTCGTCACCGTCCTGAATGAGGCCGATAAGTGTGGTGTCGTCTGCAAATTTCAGGAGCTTGACAGAGGCGTCCTTTGAGGTGCAGTCATTTGTGTACCGGGAGAAGAACTAGAGGAATGTTTCATAGTTTCAGGAACTACTGGTGGAAGTACCCACTTTTTGGCATGTTTGCACTACGGGAACTGGGAATGATTTTAGTTATTGTTATTTCATAGGCTCTTACTTCAAGGGTTTCTGCAGGTTTCACAAAGTCAAATTAAAGACTTTTAAAGACCTTTTTAAGACCATTATGAATACATTTTCAGACTTATACAGGGCTAAATGTTAAGGATTTTTCTAATGGCCTGGTTGGACCAATGGAAAATATTTTTACTTGACTGATCAACATTTTTTTAAATTGAGTTATTTCTTAGCCACATATTTTAAATAATGCGTCAAAACAAGCAAACTCGAGTTGACAAGTTTTAAAAACTATAATAAACTAAATATATGCACAACCGTATGTCCAGGTCAGTGTCCTCACCAGGCAGCTGTAAATACATGGAGATCTTTTAAATAAATGTTATTTTAAGGAAGATTATTAAAATACAATGGTAAATAGAGTTAATGAGTAAAACTATTGTTAAAAGTTTTATTGAGATGGATTGTTGGGAATTGGATGTGCATCGGCCCGATTGGGTACACTTCCATTACATGGTAAAAGTGCTCTAAGTAAATTTTGCATAAATATGTTGATAGATGAAATCACGAAAGAAACATGCCCAACAAATACATCCATATCCAAACAGGAATTTGCCCAATTTTTGACATTACTAGACACACCCCTTACTGCTGATTGCCTGGTTGAAGTTTGTTTTGGAACTTTGGTCTGAATAGGGTTGTCAAAAAGTATCGACTTCGGTACCAATCCATAAAAACATCCACTTCCGGCTAAAATTTGAGTGCTGAGTGAACACAGACACTGAAGCATTTAAAAACAGTATGTATTTGCTGATCCGTCTAGAGGCAGATATACAAGAATCCACTGATGGATCAGTTGATAGGCACAGCTTTCAAATGCTCCAGCATATCTGTTTTGCTGCTTGGTGAACAGTCAATTCTCCAAACAAGGTCACATTTGTTGAGAATGTAAACACAATGGCCAAACAGAGGTGTTTAAGAATGTACTCAAAATTGCAAAAATGTTAGCAAGAAATGAAAATTTTTAAAAATGTCAGTATTGATTGGTACCAAAGTCGATAATTTTGACAACCCTAGGTCTGAAACATTGGCCAAAAGTGTTTTTCAAATACTGCTTAGTGCACTTTTAATATCAGGTATAAAACCGGGACTCTGACCACTGTACTCGTGTCTGATGTTGTTTGCAGCATTTCAAGTACAGTACTGGCCAAAAAGCAAAGATTATGTAAATATATTTATACAAAAATCACACTGGTTCACTGATGTATTTGCATGCATTGTTAAGACATCATGGAATAATAAAAGTAGTGCTGCTTTTAGTATATGTCTTGAGACATGCTATAGATATTGACTATTGCAAAACATAAAAAAAATATTTCAAAGGCTCACCTGAATAGCTCTGCCGCTTGCTGAGATGAAAGCCTCCACAGTGGTGGTGTAGTCTCCTCCTGCAAACTTCTCTTTCTCTGTTTTTCTGCCCTTGACCACAGGGATGGCCATCAGCTCCTCGTACACCCGAGCATACAGATCCAGAATCTGCAACACCTGTGCACATGATGTACAAAAAGAGTAGAAGGTTCAGAAACATGTCACATTTAGCTCTGCATAAGAATGCAAATAGCAACTTAGGTGCTAACAAGGTGTTATAAAACACATCTAACCTCCTCTGTAGCTTCCTCTTTAGTGGCAAATGCTGTGTGTCCCTCCTGCCAAAGGAACTCTCGGGTCCTCAGGAAGGGCTGCGGATGCTTGAACTCCCAACGCTGAAAAAGCAAGACAAGGAATGAATACATGCACCCCTAATTTAGCAATAATTGAGGTATGACTGAGGGTGAAACTGACCACGACGTTGCACCACTGGTTAAGTTTGATTGGCAGGTCTCTGTGCGACTGAACCCACTTGGCATAGGCAGGATACATCACTGCAACAATGCAAGCAGAAAGTGAATTCATAAATAAAAAAACATAGAAGATGAGAACGCAGTCACTTTCATATACAACTGCTTACCGGTTTCGCTAGTGGGACGGACAGCGATGGGCTCCGCCAGCTCCGTCTTTCCTGATCTCGTCACCCAAGCAACCTAAAGACATTTGCAGATAAGAGTTGTCATTTATATTATATTTACCTGTTATCCACATTAATAAGCCCCAAACACCACCCTTCCTCCTTAATAATTTCATCCTCACCATATTGTAATATATACTCTAATCTGATACACTGAGATCCTACAAATATACTGTATCATATAATTAGATTAGATGTATTATATTAAACCTCAGTATAAATACATAATATTATCCATTGAGTCTTTTATGTAATCAGGTTAGGATAAATCTATATTTTCAAAGTCTGTATATGTCTCTGTAAGAAAAAAATTGCTTATATAATATATTTATTCATTTATTTTTGTACCCCAAATAATAAGCTTTAAATAGCATAGGGACATAAAACATCTTACATCATTAAAATCTTTTTTTCCATTGTAGATGGACATGTTTAATTTATCACAAAAACACAAATTACTACTAGTAACAACTTAATACTAATTACTACTAAAAGTATTACTGCTGTCAAGTATAATTTAAAAATGAATGAAAAGTGTCTAATCGCAGCATTACATTAATTGGTAGAGCTGAGCATTTTACTCAATCACATTCATTTCTGTTGAGCTTAAGAAAGCCGTATCTAATCGGATGCATTAAGTTTAGTCACCACTGAAAATGCCAGGGTTTTGTTTTGTATCTGACCGAATTCTCAACGCTGTACTGTAAATAATGTGCTGAAACCAGATAACAGATTCATCTACAGTTATTATATTGGGATTTTTTAATAACTTGTCAGAATATGATGTACCATTCCAAAAACGTACAGAAAACAAGTAGCTCGCTCTTGACTATTCTTCACAGTTATTCACCTCGGGTGCAAAATCTGCAATGTGTGTTTTCTCCTTCTCCAGTGCAGCCTGAGACACAAACATGGGGAAGTAGCAGTTCTCCACACCCAGCTTCTTGATCTCTCGGTCAAAGAAGTCTTTGATGGCGTCCCAGATAGAATAAGACCAGGGCCTCAACACGTAACAGCCGCTGACATCATAGTATTCGATCATCTCAGCCTTTGTGATAACCTGATCAAAGCAAAAACAGTTTCAAACACCTCAAAAATAAGAAATCTGTAAATAATAAAGTTTTTTTATAATATGAAGTGAATCGAGTGTACCTGTGAGTACCAATCAGCCAGGTTCTCCTCTTTCTTTGCCTCCAGCCCTAACCTACATTTGAGAAATACAAAATAGCCTATTGAGATCCTGTTTTGCCAATTTTACCTAACAGACAACCTAATATCTATCAGAAAAGTGTTCACAAACAGCTTACAATCTGAAAAAGGAACTCAGACTGAACAGACTGTATTTGCAGTTTACTCTTGGAGGGCATAACCAGTTTTGTCAGTACTAAAATGACTGCAAAACTTTCTCAAGCCTCCATTCATAATTTCAATACCTTGTGGAAAAAAATAAAGGCATTTGACACCATGTGTGATCTGGCTTGGCTACCGAAACCCAGTGCCAATATAGATCAGAATGTAAATTTCAGTGCCTCAATTTGGTGCCACTTAAAAGCCTGACCTGTCAAATAAAGATGAGTAGAGGATTGATGCGTCATTATACATAAATGAATTAACTGGGTAGAATTTAAATCAGTAACCCATAAGTGCTATATCTGTTATTAGTAATTATTGTTAAATTATTGTTAAAGAGCCAAAAGCCTTTCTGTTTTTAAATCTAGTCTTAAAACTTATTTCTACTCTTTGACTTTTAATACCATATGAGAGTCTTATGTCTGTTTTATTTGTCCTTTGTTTTAGATGGTGTATGCTTGTACAGCACTTTGGTAAACACTTGATGTTTTTAAAAGCACTTTATAAATGACTTTACTTGACTTAAAGCTGCTTACTATACTTGCACATCCTGACTTTCTAACCATACACATTATGTATGAAAATCTCTGAATCATTTTTGAACTGCTTGGTTTGTAAACAAAATATAAATGATACATTTTGGAGCTATCGTCCAGCCCTAACCCAATATGACGTTGCTTCTCACCGTGTCTGTTTCTTTGGCCCCTGGCCCTCTCCTGCTCCACCTGCTCCAGAGTCTTGACCTTGTTGAGGCTTCTCTCCTCCTTTCTGCTGCTTGCGTCCTCCTCCGCCACCTCCTCCTCCTCCCTGCTTCTCAGACTTGTTCTCCCGCTCTTTGCGGCTCTTGTCTTCTCCTCCAGAATTTCCAGGAGTGGTCACAGGCTTGTACTCTTCCCCGGTGAGAGCCTTATACTGACCCTTTAGCTCAAGCAGAGTCTTCACTGATTTATCGACCTGCTCCTAAAAACATATTAGAATCACATGAGTGCTAATGAGCGTTAAGGACTAAATGATTAGCAATTATTAGAATGTGTTCTCAAACAAACCTTAGGCGCTTTCTCAGTTTTAAGTCGTCTCACTTGCTCCCCCTGCTGGGCTATGTCTGCAAACAGCGCTTGAGCCTGAGGGGAGGAGCTGGACTGAGGTTGGGAGGAGCTAGATTGATGTGGGGTGGGGTTAGACTGTGCAGGGGCAGAGCCAGATGAAAGAGGTGCACCTGGTTTGTACTCCTGTCCGGTTTGCTGTTTGTATTCAGCTTTAAGGCTCAGCAACTGTTTTACAGCTACATCTATCTGATCCTGTCAAATTGTACAAGTATAAATCAGGTATATTGATCAGTTTAGAAACATATTTTAATGACTAGATTTAAAAGATTTGACCAAAATAAGATGAGTCATAAACCTTGGGTGCCTTTTCCGTTTTCAGTTTCCTCACTAGGTCTCCTTGTTGAGAGACACGGTCATAAATGGTTTGAGGAGAGCTGTCTGATGGGGCAGACCCTGCAGGGGTAGAGGCAGCAGCAGGCTGAGCTGAAGATGATGATGATAGAGAAGCAGCAGCAAGAGGGAATCCGGGTTTGTAGTCCTGCCCTGTCACCTGCTTATATTCAGCCTTCAGAGCCAAAAGTTGCTTCACTGCGGCATCAACCTGGTCCTGAGGTAAAAACAAAAAAGGAAATTAAGTAGCTTTACAAACAAATAACACAACAAATATTAGGGTTGAATAATATACCATTTGAGCATCGATATCGCAATGTGTGTATCTGCAAGTCACATCGCAGGATTAGATTAGTAAAGATTAACAGATAAAGATACTATTAGGCCTATATAGTATTATTTTTAAAATTATTTATACAATGACGACTAGGCATGGGCCGGTATAAGATTCTGACGGTATGATAACCTTGGATAAAAATATCACGGTTTCACGGTATTGTGATTACTGCTCTAAAATATATTATTTTTAAATGTCTGGGTAAAAAAACTACAACTTTTTTCCCCCCTTTGAACACAGTATATTTTATTTTGAGAAACATTTAAAATATTTTGGAGCAGTAAACATGTCAGGCTAAATAATGAAAATGAATCATTGACTTCTGCTGTCTTCATTTGTTTCAAAAACACAGATTTCTTTACAATTTAAAATGGCATCTTTGGATATCTTTTCTGCTAGAGATACTGTTGTCCTAAAAAATATTTAATAAAAAAATCTTACACATACCTTAGGAACGGTATAATAGAAAATTTTGGTGGTTTTAAAACCTTGACTTTTCCAAAGCGCGGTATACCTTGAAAACGGTTATCATCCCATGCCTAATGACGACCATGTTATTTTACATTTGATTGTACTTGAATACTGTTAGACTCCCCAGAAATCCATAAAGCACTGTTCATTTATTTAATTTTGCTTGTAATTTATTATAATTTATGCAGATCCACAGCATAGAAAAAAAAAGACTGGATCATCCCAGTTGATCTAAATTAATGAAATCTTTCCAAATAGAGCTATTCAAATCATCTGGTGAAATTATATTCAAAACAGCAAAACAAAATATCACAATGTCACATTTTTCCAATATTGTGCAGCCCTAACCAATATACTGTGCTACCTAAAATATCTGTAGCAAAAGATAATTCAATAAACTGAAGTATAATAATAAATATTTATTAAAATAATAATAATAATAATAATAATATTTTACACAAAATCTAAAATAATTGGTCACATTTTACAAGGTTTCATTAATTAATAATGAACAATACTTGTACAGCATTTATTAATTATAAGTAAATTAAATAGTTTTGCATTATTAAAATCCAAATTCATGTTTGTTACATTAGTTAATGCACTCTGAGTTAACATGAACTAACAATAACATAAATAAATACTGTAATAAATGTATTGTTCATTGTTTGTTCATGTTAGTAAATACATTGACTAACATTAACAACTTTATTCTAAAGTGATACTAAATAATCAAATGTATAATATTATAGTTTAAATGTATGGGGGAAGCAAAAAAATAAATCCTAAACAAAATAAAGGTTACACAATCTACAGAATAAAAAGAAAGTGATCTCACTTTTGGTGCTTTCTCTGCTTTTAGCTTTCTGACCAACTCCCCCTGTTCAGACACACGCTCATAAATGCCAGCAGGGGAGGAGTCCAATGAAGGGGCGGGCTTTGGGGGAGATGCTGTGGGAGGAGCCAGGCCGGGTTTGTAATCTTGACCAGTGAGCTGTTTAAACTCAGCTTTGAATGCCAGGAGCTGTTTCACTGCGGCATCTATTTGCTCCTACAAAATGGAAAACGGTCAATTACTTAACTTAAAATTAATTATTTTATCCATAATTTATTAAGCTGATTGCATACTACATTTTAACATGCAGCTATGACCTAAGGAGGCAGAAACATTTTTTTTAACTGGTAAAATTCAGTAATTTCAACAGAAATATGTGCAATCAGGAGTTCTGTGAAAGGTCAAGAGAAAGCTATTTATTTGAATGTGAATTTTACTAATGATGCAAAAAAAAATTGTTTGGATCTTTGGTTACAATTGTTTGTTGCTGAATTAAAAAAAAAAAAAAAAAAAAAAAAAAAAAAAGAAGAACGAAGAAGAATGGAGAATAATATATTTAAGTTTGTAAAAAATTTTTTTATAAAACCGTTACTGTGTAATCATTTTATTATTATTATTTATATTATATGAAATAAAAAAAAAATATTTTGAATTAAATTGAATTAATTGTAAATTTAATTTTAACATTGAAATAAAAAAAGTCCAATATTAATACAACCAATTATTCAAAATAATTTGTAGAAATATTAATTTAATAAACATATATAATAAATAATAAAATCATTTTTGGTTTTGGTGTTCATTTAAATTCATCCCGTTTGCAGCTTTAACAAGGATTGTGTTTAATTATTTATACAATGGAGATTACACAGTGTTATTTTTACATTTAATAATGGAATTTCTGTACCTCCAAACCACCAAAAAATAAAGCGTTTATTTAACATTTATCTATGTGCTATTGTTTTCATCTGTGCTTTAATTTGTTTATTTTATTAAATATTTTTGGGATAATTTTGTATATTTCATGCAAATGCACTTCCCTATAAAATCTATGTAAAATCATGAATTCTTCTCAAATAGATTCATCTTTTGAAATTATGTCGCAAAATATATATACATATATATATA
>CAIGQV010017386.1:3022261-3043830 GCA_903798115.1 Danio jaintianensis
ATATATATATATATATATATATATATATATATATATATATATACACATATACATATATATATATATATATATATATAACATAAATGGCCTTAATACAGCATCCTAAATGTACCCATTTTAAGAGATTAATTGGAATGGCATAAGGTTCAACACTAAACACTTAGCTTTGATTAGTGAATGTATCTCCTGCATAGCTGGCAGCTGATTAAGTAACAGCCACTAAAACTGACCTTGGGTGCTTTTTCAGCCTTCAGTTTTCGCACCAGCTCGCCCTGCTCAGAAACACGAGTGAACGGACAACCAGTGGAGGCAGGGCCTGGAGCTGCTGCCAGTGTCGGGGCAGAACTTTTCTGCACTGGGGCGGAAGCAGGCAGGGTCATGCCCGGTTTGTACTCCTGTCCGGTCAGCTGTTTGAACTCAGACTTCAATGCCAAGAGCTGCTTTACAGCGGCGTCCACTTGCTCTTTAGGGGCCTTATCGGTCTTGAGCTGTCGGACTGCGTCTCCCTGAGCCACGATGTTGGACAACACGGCAGAAGCGTCTCCAGGAGCGGATGGTGTGGGGCTGGAGGCAGGAGCGGACTTCGCTTTGCTTGGAGGAGCAGGTTCAGCTTTCACCTGAAGGAAGAACCATATATAACTTTGGGATGCAAATGATTCATCGATTAATTGTCGATGATTTTTTAAACCTTCTGTTGTCTTAGAATTCGGTATACCCTGTTGGCCATTTTGGTCAAAAATCACCCGCCTTCAATAAACTTCTAAAATAAAGCAGCTAAATTTTATTTTAATTCTCAAATCTAGTCTGCAAGAAGAAACAACCTTCTTTTTTTGACTAAAGTAAAGGGTATTTTTCTAATGCTAAATGTACCTGCTAAAAAATTTTCACACTTATGCAAGGAAGTATTCATAAAAGCTAGATTCTTATTCTGTTTGTGTTGGGATGGAAGATGCCTGTAGTATTTGTGGTATAAATACGGTTTTATAGGAACCGTTGTATCCTAAATGTGTACAACCTTCACGATTTTTTTTTTTTTTTTTTTTTTTTTTTTTCTAATGTCGGGGTTTAGAAATTTTAGAAAAAGTCATGATAAAAAAATTAAGTTAATTAAGTTTGTTTTCTGCTGTTAAAATGGTGCATTTTTTTAACAATAAATCAATACACCTTATCAATGGTTGATTAAGCATAGACATAATTAAAGTGCATAAACTGGATGTGCAAGTTTGTGTGAGGCAAACACAAGCACACAAGATAAAAAAAAAAATCTTCATTACTCATTCAACATTTGAAAACCGGAGAATGAAAAGATCCCGTTCTGAACTCACAGGTTTGGTTGTCTGACTCTTACTCTTGTCTTTAGAGCCAGCAGTGGGCATCTCTTTCGTGTGTCCGTCTGGGATGTAGAGCAGGACACAGGGACTTTCCCTGCAGCTGTGAGGGCTACATAAAAGTCAAATGAAGCACAGAATTACAAACAGACCATAATCAGACACAGTTTATATTGACATCTCTATAGTTACAACAGGTTCATACAAAGATTCAGACTTTATTGTTGAATAAATTAGAGGTGTAACCTGATTGGCTCGTAAGGCTGATCACAGATATAGAAACCCCGTCTCTGCAGCTGTATGATGTCACCTTTCTTCAAGTCTTTCAGACAAGGGTCTCCTATCATCTTTTCCTCTATCTGGAGACAAAATGTATTTTAATACAACATTTAAACAATATATACACTACTGTTGAAATGATTGGGGTCCTGACACTGCAAAAAAATGCTTTTCATACTTAGATATTTGGACTAGAAACAAAAGATTAACTTTAAAACTTCAAGTCTTGTTTTCAGAAATATGTGAAAACGTGATTAACTAGCTTATCCTGTTGGCAGATTATTTTGCTCTTTTTTTTTTTTCAAAGAAAAACTCACTTCATTTTGATATATTATTTCTGAAAACAATAATTTGTTGGCTTGTCTATAAAATGCTTCTTGATTTTACTAACAAAAACTCGAAGAAAAGCATTTTTTTGCAATCAGTAAGGAATAATTAAAATTATCTTTTTTTTTTAAAGAATTAGTAATTAAACGGAGTGTAATTTAAGACATTAGAATGTTAATCAAAAACAATGTATTCCATTTTGTCAAATAAATGTTTCCCTTACTAACATTCTATTTATTAAAAACCCAGAAACAATGATCATGTCGTCTAAAAAAAAAAAAAAAAAAACGTACAAGTGTAACAGCAACAACAGTTTTTAATATTGTATGTAATAATAAATGTTGTTTGAGCAGCAAATAAGCCTGTTAAAATAATTTCTGAAGGATCATGTGAAAACCAGGGTTCCCACACTTTCATGAACAGCAGATTCAAGGACTGTTTAAAGCACCATTCATCAAGCACCTTTGTAATTTGTAATAGCCCAGCATATGTAGCACCATAAAAGTCTTTACTGTACTTAACATTTCACTTACACTGAATATTCACGCTAAAAATGACAGTAATTCTACAACATTTTTAAAGAATTTTACTTAATACTGGTAATATTCAAATGCGGTTTCTGAAATATTGATAAAATATGCATTATTTATCAATATTATTGTGTAAGACTTAAAAATACCCGTGTTCGCATGGGTTTCCTCCGGGTGCTCCAGCAAGTCCAAAGACATGCGATATAGGTGAATTGGTAAGCTAAAATTGTCTGTATTGTATGTGTGTGAATGAGAGTGTATAGGTGTTTCCCAGTGATGGGTTGCAGCTGGAAGGGCATCCGCTGCGTAAAACATATGCTGGATAAGTTGGCGGTTCATTCCGCTGTGCCGACCCCTGATTAATAAAGGGACTAAGCCGAAAAGAAAATGAATAAATGAAGATTCAAATATAAGAATTTTCATTCTGTTTGTTGACAAATGAGTACAACTGTTGAAAGAAAACCATAAACAAATTTAAGTTAAAATTTAATTCAAGCACTTTCCAGGCCTTGAATCCATATGTCTGAAATTTAAGTACTTTAAAAGTACTTCCAAGAAGTGTGGAAACCCTGGAAAACTCAAATATTGAAGCTGAAAATGCAACTTTGCCACCACTAGAATAAATATCCGTTTTCTATTTTTATATACACACTAAAAATTGCAACAAACAAAATGTTTCCAGAGAAACAGAGACAACATCCCAGCAGACTTGAGTAGCCCACCTTGCTGTTCTTGTTGATGTAATCCTTGAAATCGTCATCTTTGCCCAGGACTGGTTTGGTAATGAGGTGCTGGTAGTTGACACACACTGCAGGCACGAAGGAGGCACGGCTGGATTCAGCAAGCCAGGTGATCTTGGTGGTCTTTTTATAATCGGTGTTCTCCAGGTTCAGACGCCCGTCCAGAGACGAGATGGCTCCACTGCTGTCCCTGCACACATTAAGACACAAGACATCAGAAGTACATCAACACGTAACTACACAGACACACATGCGCGAACACACACATATTTACGAGAAAAAGTGCGTCATAGCTGCATAGCCATAAAAAATACAAAAATTTAATTTCTGTTTATAGACCATTTTGAGGGATGTAAACAATAACAATGGTCCTAATGTATTTCCCGTTTAACATTTTTAATTTCCATAGCTTCCGAGAATCCAAAAAGGTCCACATATTGATAAATAATGTCATGATAGCTGTTTTAACGTGAAAATATGATTGAATTGCCTCTTGTCACAGTTATGATATAGTATGAGAACAAGCAGGAAATGTTCAAGGGCCAATGACATGACCACATTGAAATGGTCTATTGGACTAAATGAGATAAAATATTAAAGTTGAGATACAGTACTAAATGAACATTTATAACCAGGGTGCGAATTATACATTGATGATAGTGGGGGAGTGGAGGTCAACTTTTACAGTAATGTTAGTTTATGTAATACATGTAGTTTTGTAAGGTGTGAAATTTACCAAATGCCTTCATGGAACATGATATTTAGGTAATATTCTAATGATTTTTTTAAATAAAAAACATAATACATATTTTAACTCATATTATGTATTTTTGGCTATTCCTACAAATATAGCTGTGCAACTTAAGACTGATTTTGTGGTCCAGAGTCAAATATTAGGATATTTTCTGACAGACCATGTGACAATGAATAAAAGAGATTAATGGCTACTGACAATTCAGTACAATACATTTGAATATATGTTAAAACAGAAAGTTAGACAGTAATAGATGGTTATTTTAAATTGACCTGAAACTGTTTAATTTTTGTTTGATAATTTACACATTTGAAAAGAGCACTATTAGTTTATTGAAAGTAATACTTCGTAGTAAAAAGTACTGTTTTAAGGCTTCCCATGCCTGCATTCCCAGTTGTACCTGTGGATTTTGGTGATGATGATGTTTCCCCAATTGATGAAGGTGACGATCTCACCCTCTGTGAAAGTTTCAGCATCAGCACCCTCAATAAACACCTTCGGTCCATACCACACCTGCTTCAGTCCCACATCTGCATTCTGAGAATGCACAAAACATGTAATTACTCTTCTTACACCCTTACACATAGGGTTTTTACACATTTTTCACAGTCAAATTTACACACTTTCAGCATATTCCAGATGCAGTTTTAAACAATTCCAGCACTTTACAAGCGTGTCAAATTACATATTTACAAACCTATACATAGGTCATACGACATGATATCTGAGGCTATTTGTTTTAGTATTCTGTAGTATAATATAGTATTCTTTTGCCCTAAGAAATACTGTCATTTACTCTTAAATGTCATTAACTTGCACCTTAAATGTGAAAAAAGACAGCCGGGTCATGCTACGGGCATATGCAACATGAGTTCGCATTATATGCAAAAGCAAAAATATTACATTTTATTTAAATAATTAATTATTATTACCTATTTAGTAACAAATCAACAATCAAAAACACACACACACACACATATATATATATATATATATATATATATATTTTTTTTTTTTTTTTTTTTTTTTTTAAAGCAGTTTCAGGCACTTTATCCAAACTCTTTATCAAACCTTGAAAATACTAGATTAAAATTCAAGCATTTTCAAGAATTTGTAACACCTGTAAGATCCCTGCTACTTGACAAAGCCCAATTTAAAAACCTGTCTCTCACTCACATAATACCAACTCACAGATGAATTGATGACAATGAACATTTTCCAAAAAAAAAAAAAATGCTACAGACAATTCTTCACATGTGTGTGTATGCACAGAATTAAGAGTGGGTTAATGCAATCCTACAAATCCTATGCTCAGAAGCATAAACATAATTTAGAAACATATTTTATATTCTCCTTTTTAGTACTATTCTTTCTTCAAGCATTTTTTCTGTCACTTTTCACCATTATACTATGCCAAATAAGTTGTACCACAAGTTATGCCCAAAACTGATCATTTTGTATATTAAAACATTAGATATATGCTTAACAACCCTCAAGAAATTCAATAAAACTTGAACAGAACAAAACAAACAAAAGTTGAACAGAACATAATGCTTAACAATACAAAAAACAAAACAAAAAAACAAAAGTTGAACAAAACAAAACTACAGAAGTTGAACAAAACAAGTTAGACAAAACAAGTTGAACAAAACAAAACTTAACATGAACAAAAAACAAACAAACAAAAAAGTTGAAAAAAAAAAAAAATCTAGTTAATAAAAAATAAAAAGTTGAGCAAAAAACAAAACAAACCCTGAATACAAAAAATACAACAGTTGAACAAAACAAGTTGAACAAAAAAACAAAAAGTTGAACAAAAAAGTTGAAATTTTTTTTAAATAAAACAAAGTTAAACAAAACAAAAATTGAGCAAAAAAACATAACAAATGTTGAGCAAAAAACAAAAACCTTGAACAAAACAAAACAAAAATTGAACAAAAAACAAAAGTTGAACAAACTACAAGTTAAACAAAACTACAGAAGTTGAACAAAAGAAACAACAAAATTTGAACAGAATAAGTTAAACAAAACAAAAAAGTTGAACAAAACAATCAAGTTGAACAAAAAACAAAACAAAATTTGAACAAAACAAAAGCTGAACAAAACTACTAAAGTTGAACAAAACAAAACTACAGAAGTTGAACAAAAGAAACAAAACAAAATTTTAACAAAACAAGTTAAACAAAACAAAAAAACAAGTTGAACAATACAAAACAACAAAAGTTGAACAAAACAAAACAAAAGTTGAACAAAAACGTTGAATAGGAAACAAAACAAAACAAAAACAAAACAAAAGTTGAACAAAACAAAAAACAAAAGTTGAACAAAACAAAACAACAAAAGTTGAACAAAACAAACAAAAAAAATTAAACAAAACAAAGTTCATTCATTTTCTTTTCGGCTTAGTCCCTTTATTAATCAGGGGTCGCCACAGCGGAATGAACCGCCAACTTATCCAGCATAGGTTTTGAACAAAACAAAAATTAAACAAAACAAAAAAGTTGAACAAAAAAGTTGAATAGAAAACAAAACTTGCACAGACAAAACAAAAGTTGAACAGAACAAAACTTGTAGAAAACAAAATAAATAAACAAACAAAATGTGTGGATGCAGTTTTAGTACCTTTGGATGTTTGGGAACCTCTTTCATTGTCTCCTTGGCGTCAGAAACACAGACTGGAATGACCTGTGAGCTTAGCAGGGCGGTGAATCTTGGGGCTACTGGATCAATGACCTATAGAGTGAGATTGAGATAGAAATGGAAACACAAATGACTTCTTAGAAAAGTGTCCACCTAAAAGCAGCCAATCTCTCACATTGCTGTGCACGGACAGACAGATGAAACAAGATGTGAGAACAGGTACAAACAAGTGACGTGAAGAGCAGGGAAAGCCAAACACTGCACCAAACAACTCTAACAGCCACTGAGGTGCATAATTACTGCAATAAATACCAACCGTTTCTGCATTAATGACTGGGACATAAGGGACTTGACCACCATCATCAGGTTTTCAGAGGAAAATCAATAGTGAAAGCTTTGAGACGTGTCACTTGGGAGAGAAGAAGTTAAATGAGTTTGACTGAAAACAGTAAACTGTTCTGAATTAAAGTTTGGATTTATTTATTCCACTTTCTATTGAATCTGCCAGAAGCTGTATGAGGGGAGGAAATGAGCGAAAGCACAAACACAGACAAGCTGCTGATGGGAGGAAGAGGGAAAGAAAGAAATTGTGCCATAAATAAATTCAAAATGCATGGTTGTCAAAAAATGGCAACACTTCAGTAGATGATACAAGTACCTAATTTCACAGTTCAATTTTACAGTTTGATTGCATCATAAAAATGAGCATAAACCACTGTCCAATAATAGCGTATCAATATATCTCCAAGGCAGATATATTGACTGATATCAAGAACAATCGATTCTCTAAATCAGAGATGCCCAAACTAGGGCCCGTGGGCAAAATTTGGCCCATGCTATCCTTAGATTAGGCCCACCATCACATTTGAGAAGAGGGGGAGAATGATGAGGAGGGTTGGTTGGGGCGAATATCTCTGACAGTGATCAACATTTCGAATTTAAATGTAACCTTTTGTTTATTTTGTAAATGAATCTGACTTTTTAAAAGGTAAATAATACTGTCACTCGACGGATAGAGGGCAATGCACAAGACATCGGGGAGCAAATCAAATCAAAGGCACGTGCAGCTTAGTGTATTCAGCATTGAACTCCATTGTGTTGTTAATGGGATTATGTTTTTACTGTACAGGAAGTGAAGTGGGAGAGAGAGTGGGGTAGGATCAGGAAAGGTCCACGAGCCGGGATTTGAACTCGAGACGCCCGAAGCGCTGCCGCACCATATGTTAGCGCATTAAAAACTGGGCTAACACGCCGACGTTAATATAATTTAAAGCAATATTTTTTTGTTATTTTTAAATATTGGGAAATAAATTAAGAAACAATTCGTGAAAAATTTAATGTAATACAGTTTGGTGTGTTACCTTCGACCCACAGCTCTCAATCAAGTTTGGTTTTTGGGACTTCATAAGGAAAAGTTTGGGCACCCCTGCTCTAAATTGTACATCAATTAGATTTTGCTGCAACTTTTTTTTATTTTGCTGGTACCTTGGCATGTTTAGGCTGATTATGAATAAATAAGTATGACAACAAGCCAGTAGATTACACAAATTCTGGTCTTGAATGATTCACTGAAAAATTCAATCTATATTTTTAAACAGCTGATTCACAAACAGAATGACACATACTAATGCATCCTTCCTAGAACAGCCCTTGTATTTTTATTTCCTGCTATAGAAGTCAATGGTTACAGGATTTTAGCTTTCTTCAAAATATCTTCTTTTGTGTTCAACAGAAGAAAAAAACCCGCAAACCACTTGATGAATAAATAGTGAGTCAATTCTCATTTTTGGGTGAACGATCACTTTATAAACTAGAATGAGATCTCTAAGAAGTGTGCATTAAAAGGGTCCACCCCTGGGGTCATACTACTATTAAAATTACAATTAAGAATACTTTATTTAAAGCCTTTATATTAAATGACTTTCTACTAATGCAAATAAGGCGAATGATGTTAGCCTGTGGTCTCCAAGTGGAGACAAAACAAAAGAGAAAATAGCTTTCATCTCCAAAATCAGTTTATTTTCAATTATGCAATAAAATTGAACTTGTTCAGTGATAATTTGTTTTTCCTATGAATTTGAATGTGTGGAAAGAATTGTGGGTCATTGCAGAATATAGGGCTGCACAATAAAATCACATGAACCAGAAGCTGCGACTGTTTTTTTTCTTTTTTCTTTTCGTGTTGTGACGCAGTTCTTAGAGAAACTAAATATTAAATGAGAAAACAGGGCGTGGCTTGTTTTTTCTACTTCAAGCTGATTGGATGTAGTAAAGTAGGGATTTCATTCAGAAGATCGAGAAAAGAGTTTTGGGAGAGTTATTACAACCTAACAGACACCTCCTTCTCACCATTTCTGTTTGCTGTGTAAGAGCTGTCAAAACTGACAGTTGGAGGGGCGTGGTCAACATACTTGTTAGATTTGATTTCATGTGATCTACACTTACAGAGTATATCAGCCTGGAAAATGGCAACTTTTCATATTCTGTAGGTCTTAGAACACAGTGCAACTACAGAGGAGTCAAGATAAAAAAAAAAAAAAAAGAAGAGTTTTGATAATTTTCCTATTTGAGCAATATGCTAATGGTCTAATCTGATTCAATGATTTATGTTAGCTAAAAGTGGTCCCACCAGACATGGAGATTGAGTGAATGGATACATTAATGGTAAGAATAAACTGTTTAACTCTTGGACGAAGCATATTTTCAATATTTTTCTTCACTGAAGGCCAGAGGCCACTCTTACATGAAAACTACAAACACCCATGAAGACACCCCAAAAAAAAATCCCTTAGTGTTGGCATTATAAACAGAAGATTAGGACTATGGAATCAACTGAAAGAAAGATTCATTTCAAACACTTGACTGAAGTTATGAAGTGAGTTTTGAGTGACATCATGTTATTAAACGAGATGTGCTTTCAGATGTAGCAACAACACACGTTGCATTCCATACACAGAGGTGGGACGTTCAGCAGTGAAATGTCCCACTTCCGACCTCAATGCACAGTCGCATTTTCACCATACGAGATGTAAATATTTCATAGCATCTAGTAAAACAAACCTAACACAAAAATAATGACTTTATCCAACAGTTTATTCTCCTCTCTATCAGTATAGGGCAGGGGTCTCAAACTCCCAGCCCGTGGGCCATTTACAGTCCCCCCTCCTCCTCCCTCCGGCCCGCAACTGACATAAAAAATATTATGAGATTAGGCCCCCCAAAACATATGTTTTTGAATCACTTTCATTAGCTATGTTTCCATCCAAAAATGCGAAATAACTTTATGCGCTAAACTGGAATATCGCATAAAAGATGTACGAATAAAGCAGCGTTTCCATCCAACGAGTCAAAGAGAACAAAATCGTCACTTCCTGATTAAATGGCGCCAAATATCAACAGTAAAAACGGAATTTGCTGAGGTAGGAGAAGCTGCGTGAATCTTTTCTTCATTTAATAAATGACTTGCGCCTCAGAAGGCAATGCTGACGCGCAGTGAACGCGTGGTGGTGTTTGAAGGCGTGAGACGCGGAGCACAGATGCTCTTAACAATTCTGGAGGTCATTAATAATATAATAACACTAATACTGAAATGGTTACGGCATTTTAGAATGACCAAAACAACATTTCAGATGTTTTACAATGTGGTCAGCCTGCTGTTTGTCCATTTACACACATTTTTATCATCACATGATCTCTTATAACCAAATCACATGACCTTTTTTTAATGCGTATACTGGAATTTGTTTGGTAAAAGTGTTTCCATCGCAGTTTATGCACATCTTTTCTTATCGAATAAAAAGTTTATCCTACTCAGTTATGTGCATACATTTTTTATGCGCATTTCCAAAATTTATGCGCATCTTAGCGTTTCCATCAACCGATTTTTTATGCGCATATCCAAAATGCGCATAAAAATAGGTGGATGGAAACGTACCTATTGTTGTGCTGTTGCGTATAGCCACTTGTGGTTTTGACTCCCACCTATTGGACGTTTAAAGTACTGCACTATATTATACTATTTTAGTTTTACTTTCGTTTTTTTCTTAGCGTGCGGTCGAGAGTAACTCACATGCAGATTATTTCAGGGGCTGATTTAAACGTTTAAATAAATGTGCATTAGTGTACTTTTAGTAAAGCTCTATTTTTGTAAATATACAACGGTCATTTGTTTATTATTAGTTTTATACTACCTGTATTTTGTTGAACAAACACTTCTTCATCGCTTACACGTTATGCTGATGGTGTAACAAATATGCTAATTTTGCTAATATTCGATTCAATGGTCTCATTTATTAGATTTTCCTCATATGCGTATTGAGATTTCTATGAAAACTATGTACATTTTACTGCTGGTTGAATTGAACATGTTAAAGTAAATGTGAATATATACTTACTTTTCCCCTCTTTTAGTTTTACAAAAAAGAAAGATACTAAGAAGAACAATTGGCAGTAAAGTCAGTAAAGTTACCCAAACTGCTTCCTGCTGTTCTTACGCTATCTGTTAAACTTTTGGTAAAGCAACAATTGGTTGGGACAGAATAATAATAATTATTATTATCATTATTATGACTATTTAAATGTCAAAATGCTAATTTAAACAGCCACAGATATATTTCAGCAGTTGTGTGAAGCAAAAAATGTGCTAATTTTTTGATTTGTGACAGGTAATGCTTGAATTATAAACATGTCTGTTGTCCTAAGATGCACCAATTACGTCACTTTTTTTTTGTGCTTGAATGTTAAAACGGCCCTCCTATGAATTGTCAGTTACTGAAATGGCCCCCCGCCAATTTGAGTTAGAGACCCCTGGTATAGGGCGTGACGACGCCTGTTTGAAAAAAGTACAGGAACATCTGAGGTAATACATAAGAGGCATGTCCAAGCCCGATATATGAACATGCACCCTATACTGACACTGAGAAAGAACTGTTGAATAAAGTCATTATTTTTGTACAAAAGAATTATCATAGCTTGATATTTTCCTGATTGAGCCACTGAAGGCACATGGACTGTCTTGAGGATGTTTTTGGTACCTTCTTGGACAAATCGGAAACCTTGCTATCTATGACGAATGAGGGAGCCCTAAGATTTCAACCAAATCTTAAATTGTGTTTCGAAGACAAAAAAAGTTGTTAGGGGTTTGGAACACCACAAGGGTGAGTAATTAATAACAATTCTCATTTTTGTGTGAACTAACACTTTAATGTCTAGAATGACTACATATGATTGTTTTTATTTCGGAGTGAAAAATCGTCTGCCAGACAAACAATCTTGACTTCCATGAAAGCCATAGATCGGGAAATAGAAAGTTAGAAGGAAAGAAGGAACCAACAATGCAGGAAAGTGCAGAAGCGTGAGGAAGAGGAACAAGAGGAGTAGAAGTAGGAATACCTTTTTACAGCTAACTGGCAGCTTGTAAACAGAAGAGTGAGATTCTTTAATGTAGAAAAGGGGACAGAGAGCTCAGAGAGAGACAGAATGGGAAGTGTTTCATTGTGATCACAATCAGTCACTCAATTACCACAAATGTGCAAACCTGTCTGTTAGTAGCTGAGAGCCAGTGTGTTAGCGCATTAGAGCCAGTGACTAAAATCTATAAACAAACTAGGAATTTTTAAAGCTCCTTGCTGTAAAAACAGTAACATTCCTGCTCTTAGATCAAGTGTTTCAAAGAGTTGATGGTGTTAGGAGAATAGTTCATCCAAAAATGAATTAGATGGAAATGATGAAAGAAACTGTACTCTCAGTTGGACTGTTCCAGTACAGAATGGTTGAAAAAACAGAGAAGGCTGGAGCTTGCAGGTAATGAGCATTGTGTTAAAAAATTCTGAACGTGAAGTGTCAGATGGAGAATTGCAAACGTGGCAGGTTTTGAAAGATGATGGTTATATGAATTTTAAAAAAAACATGGCAGCACATTTAAAAGCAACACAGAAATAGTGGTTCCTGTCAAATTACTGCTAATTAATATTAAGAAAATTAAGTGATGTGTTCTGACTTCAACAAAAAAACTAAACAAGTAGATTTAGCCATCAGAACAAAGAAAAAGAAAGATAAATGAGAGGGAGATAGGCATGCAAATGTAAAAGGAGAGGCTGATTTTGAGCATGCCTGCGGTGATTGGGACATTACAGGGTATGGTCTGAAAAATTAGTTTTAAATGACAATTCTGCTCGACGGAATATAGCTGAGAGAGTGCAGAGACGTTAACAAGCTGTTTGGTTTATGGCTTTTAAATTAGTGAATGAATGGGATGACAAGGACCAGCTGGAGATCAGGTGCAGCCATGAAGGACATTATATGTGGTTTTTACATTTACCTTCTTGTTGAATGCCCAGATTTTGTCCCACTCCATATTGACTACAGATCTTGAGCCTCCCTGCAAAAACAAAAACGAACCATTCGTTAATTAAATGAATAAATATAATTGTTTAATGAACCAATGCTGTTTCCAAAAATTATGAAGTGTACAATTAACAGTAATTTGTTTTTTCCAGTTCCATTACTAAGAACACAGTTAAGGTGGTTTATTTATGATTTAATGACATAAGGCAAAAACAGCTCAAATTCAGTATCAAAAATTGTATTAATTAAAATAACAATAGTAATATAAAATCTTTTAACTTAATGTTTGATAACAATTCTAATATTATTCCAAGAGAAACTTTTTCTAAGATGTCCATTAACACATTGCATTGTATGACATCACTTCCCCTTACAGTGGTAAATTCATAACACACAACCTCAACCAAATCATAGTACATGCAAAAAAAGACACATACCTGAGCTGCAATGAATTGCTTGAGTCCATCGACAGTCATTCCTCTACGCAGGACTCCTCTGACTGTGGGGAAACGAGGGTCATCCCTGCAGAAAGAAAAGAGTTAGTGAAAAAAAAAATCACCATACAATCTCTAAAAGTTGTACATATAAAGTGATGATTGTGAGAGCTCTTCTTATACTCACCAGCCGTCCACATAGCCCTTGTCGACAAACCAAGTGAGTTTCCTCTTGGAGAGTACAGTATTGTTCAGATTGAGCCTGGCGTACTCCCAGATGTAGGGTTTACGGAGACCGAGGGCCTCTATTACCCAGTAGAACTGCTCGTCTCTGTCGTGGTACTCAGTGGTACGCAAGGCGTGCGTCACCCCCTCAATACTGTCCACAATGGGGCATGCAAAGTCGTATGTGGGGTACACTCTGTATGGAGGGAGTGAAAAAGAAAGAAGATGATGCATATTAGTTAGAGAAAACTGTTAATTTTGCAAGGGTGGGGCGTCTATGACGAAAAGGTCTCCATTTTTTAATTTTTGTAATTGAACAACTTTGTTAAAAAAGGCCATATCTCTATAATACCCAGACTTTTCCTAAATGTGTATACATTTCTTTCTAACATTGTCATTTTATTAAAATTACAAAACACAAAAGAGCTATGAGTATTTCTACCTTTAATTACCATGGCAGTCAAAATGACTGCATACATTTTAGTCTCTGCTACTTTTCCCGTTTGACTTTGAATATGCATGCCTCTGTTGCCCAGCAACTTCATGCTAACGTAAACATAACATTCTTATAGCAAAAACATAATTTTACTTCAGACATATCTTTCCAAACAGCATATTCAGTGCCACAAAAACGTCTTTTCTCCTGCTTGTGAAAGTGAATATGAAAATGAGGCGCAGATATTCGTGGGGTGGTGTCTAGTAGCCTAACTACACATTTATAGGCTGTATTATCAAAAAGGTTGTATTTTTAGGGTAATAACTTTATTAATGATGACGACAAACATTCAAAGCTTAATTTTAATATCTCAATAGAAGCTCTGAATGTAAATAAGACGTTTTATACGACAATGGTCAGAATAACCGCTATTGTATTTCTAGTAGTTATAGAATTCTGGTAGTTCTAGTGTTAAGTTGAGACAACCACACATACATTATTAAAAGCTAACTGTGAGTAGAACAACATGCAATATGTTGCGAAAATGACAAAAATAATACAGAATTTTTTTATTTATGTATTAAAACATCTGTGACGAAACAAAATTGCTAAACTGCAATTTCAAGACTTTCCGCCAACTATTGACCTTATTCTTCAATGCGGAAGTGCACTCGTTTTTGCGATTGTTTTAGAACTTTCAATTCAGTTACCTAGGAATACTAAACGGCAGAAAACGGTCAAACTAGTTGCTCGACAAACAAGTGTTGCATGACTATACAAAGTAGAATAATATAATAAGAAAATATCAGTTTGCAACATCAAGCAGCAGAACGAGCCGTTTTTAACGTCTAAAAATGAATGGAAGTGAATGAGACCGGAAGTCTCGAGCCAAAAAGATTCAAATGGCTGTGCCCGCTCGTACGTGAAGAATAAGGTGAATAATAGGCTTAATAAGAATGCTTTAATGTAATACAATTTTACAACATAATTTAATAAAACGTGCTATAATAATCACAATGAAGTACTTTAATTCTTTTCATTACAAATATGCAAATAAACAATAAAAACAATATACATTTTTATATTTTTTACATTTAACAGAAGCATTCAAGTAATAAATACAGAAACTGAAAAAATGTAAAAGAAAATAAATGTAATAAATCATAGCATAGTCTTTAGTAATTACAAATAAACGGATTATAATTAAAATTTACTCAGTGAAGATCAGTGAGTAACCCCTATCTTTTATTTGAGTCAGTTCAATGATGCTGATTAAGATTATATTCCATAGCATAAAACAAAATATAAAGAATATGAAAAATGTAGGGCGACGCGGTGGCGCAGTGGGTAGCACAATCACAGCAAGAAGGTCGCTGGTTCGAGCCTCGGCTGGGTCAGTTGGCATTTCTGTGTGGAGTTTGCATGTTCTCCCCGTGTTCGCGTGGGTTTCCTCCGGGTGCTCCGGTTTCCCCCACAAGTCCAAAGACATGCGGTATAGGTGAATTGGGTAAGCTAAAATTGCCCGGAATGTATGAGTGTGTATGAATGTTTCCCAGTCATGGGTTGCAGCTGGAAGGGCATCCGCTGCGTAAAAACATATGCTGGATAAGTTGGCGGTTCATCCCGCTGTGGCGACCCCAGATTAATAAAGGGACTAAGCCGAAAAGAAAATGAATGAATGAATGAAAAATGTAAATAAATTAAAGTGGCAAAACAAACACTAACACAATCCTGACTTACTTGTAATTGGTGCCGGTGCGAGGATGAGCAGCATTCTTGCATCTGAAAAGTGCAGGGTCTCGCAAGCATCCATTGTTGGAATTCATGTCAATCTTTGCCCTCATGCAGCAGGTCTGGCCAAACTCTGTGCCTTTCTTCATCTCCTCCCACATCTGCATGTTCTTCTCCACAGCTGAGCAGAGACGAAAACATGTTTAGCACAAAACACATATTCTGTAAAGAAGACACATAATAAGACCAGCTCTGGTGATGCTCACAGTTGTTGCGGTTGCGAGACTCAGCCCTTTGCTCTCTCTCTTGTTTCATGAGGTCTGGTGGAGTATCATCTATGTAGGCCTTGCCCTCCTGTACCAGTTTCTCTCCCATGCGCAGGATAGTGGGGAAGTGATCGCTTGTGTAGGTGAACTGGTCTGGTTTGATCTGCAACATGGCTACGTCCTCCAAGATGACCTGATGCAAAGAGATGTCAACAAATAACTACTTGGAAACTGCATTTTCTAACTGTACTGAGGCTTTAATGCAGATACAGTTGAAGGCAAAGTTATTAGCCCTCCTTGTGAAATGTGAATTCTTTTTCAAGAAGATATTTATTCCCACTGCTATTGTTTTTTTTTTTTTTTTTTAAATAGGATGTTGAAATAATTGTGTAGGTGTATTTATGTTTTGCTGTTGTGTGTGAGCCTCTGTCTAAAGACAATATTTCTAACCCCTGTGGGGATAGACAATAAAGTTTGAGTTTAACTGAACTGAATTTTCAAATATTTCATCAGGTTTGTTTAATGGAAAGGAGATTTATTCAGAATGTTTTAAACATAATTGTTTTAATAACTAATTCCTTTTGTTATAACCATAATATTTTACTAGTTATTTTCCAAGATAATAATATTCTGCTTAAAGCGCAATTTAAAGGGTTAACTAGGTGAATTAGTTAACTAGTTAAGTTCAGTTAATTAGGTAAGTCATTGGACAACAGGGGTTTGCTCTGTAGCCAATGGAAAGAAAATAAGGGGCTAATAATTTTGACCTTACAATTGAAACCTTCAAAACTTTAAAAACTGTTTTTTATTCCAGCCAAACTAAAAGAAATATGTTTTTCTCCAGAAGATTGAAAAATACTGAAAAATAATCCAGCGCTTGGGAATTTTGTTTTTTTTAAATACAAATTTTTCAAAATATAATAAAATAAAACTTTCATTTTGCCTTCAAATGTGCAGTTTGTTTTCATGTGGTGAAATGCCTTGCTTTTAAAATGTTACCATTTTTTTTATTCTATAAAGGTCTGATAACACTTCAAGGATTCAGATTGAAATATTGGAGAGCATTTTTTGCAGAAATAACAATTGGTGAAAATAAGCATTTTGATTTGTTATCAACTCTTTAGATGTAAAAGAAAAATTGGTACTGTGTTGTCCAGAAATTAATATAAACATGTCTGGAAACATGGCATCTTTAGTGTCACTTTGACCAATCATATTTTTATGCTATAAATGAGAACCATTTATATGCAAGATTTGGAATTTGGATCTTTAACTCAAACATAAATTGTAGATATAAAGAATTTTCAAAAGCTCTCTACATTTTTTCCATAGTTATATACAATCAAGCTCAAAATTATTCACACCACTGGCAAATTTTGCCTTAGTTTTTGTTCAAATGTAAATAATAGCTGACAAATGTATATATTTTTCCCAAAATTATGCTTCTTCTATGTTGTCTTACTATATTTTGGGAGAAGCTGGTTTCATTTCTAGTAAAAAAAAATTAAATAATTTTAGTATTAGAATGTAAGGGCCAAAGGTTTCTATGAAAGGAGTAAAAAAGTCATACTTTCTCAAAGTCCTCTTTCTCCTTCTCAGGATTGGTATCATCAAAACGCATGATCAGCTTGCCCTTGAAAGTGACCTGATAATGCTGGTTGAGTAGAGCTGCCTTGGCATGACCAATGTGCAGGTATCTGAGGAGATGGAAAAATAAATGACATGCAAATATCAACGCTACCATTGAAAACTAGTGAAATCTAGAAATGATAAAGTGCAAAGAAATATGTAAAGAAAAATAAATCCCTTTGTTTATTAGTTTTGCTTATTCTTTGTGAAACAAAATACTTAACAACTGAAGTGCTTAATATTTCACATCAGTTATATGTTTTATTTCATGTAATGTAAATTTATTAAAGTGACAAAAACTATTTTAGTTTGCAAACAGTACAGAAATGCCACCTACCCACTAGCCTCAGGAGGAAACCGCACCACTACTTTGCCAATCTCAGCACCAGGGAGCTCCACAAACTTTCCCAAATCCTGTTTTTTATCTTTCTCCACAGGCTAAAAACAAAGTTTGGAACATTAAAAAAATTTTTTTATCTGATGCACTTCAACTGTGTTTTAAAGGTACTAAAAATTATGCAAATTATAACTTCATTAACATTACAGGTGTGCAAAGTGTTACTGAGAGGCTGTAAATATAATACCTTTTTTAAAACTCTTCAAAAAAACATATAAAACTGTAACAGTCTATAAGAAAGCCAATGGTATTTCCCTGAATTGCCACATTGGATCATAAACTTACAGCAGCTTTGCTGGCAGACACCTTGCTGGCCCATTTACTGCCCACCGAACTGAATGGCACCTGAGAGCTCAGGAATGAAAACCAGCGGCACAGATGCGGGTGGGAGTTTGGCTTGGCCTGTGACTCGCCATTTCCTTTTAAGAGTCATTACGTATGTTAAGTCATCTTCTCTTAGTGCATATACATGTATATAAAAAGAGTCTAATATACAGTTTTTGCTAATCACTGACCTTTGAGAGCAGCCCAGATGCAGAGGTCAGCCAGAGTCACACTGTGACCAACCAGGAAAGTTCTCAAAGCCAGAGCTTTATCCAGATCAGCCAGAGCCGAAGAGAGATCCGACTGACCACAGAGACGACGGGCACTGAACTCCAGCCAGTGATCAACCTGCAAACAACAGAACAAAAATAATAAACCTTTAACCAATGAGGGGGAAAAAAAATACATTTATGGATTGTAGAACGGGTGTAGTATGTGTAGAATGCAATATTTATGCACAGAACATTGTGAGCTAACATAAAGCATTCCCTATTAGAATGGATTTAAAATGCCCCTGTAATAAACAAGCTTTTTGTTATTATATATGTAACACATACGCAAAATAATGCTTATTTATCTAAATCACAAATGCGATACTGATTTTCTACCACTGTTCATAAAGAAGGTAATGTTGAGTGAGGTGTGTTGTTGTTGTTGTTGTTTTTTCTTGTTTTGTATTTGAAAATCATTCTGAAACAAAGCCTGAGTAACACATTTGTGCATCTTAGTGCAACATTGCAGTTCCTAAATGAATCTGCTTTTACATGAAACAATGACCTAATGAATGATCCAGTAAGACAGGGACTTGCAGACATCTACCATTGGTTTTAGAGTCATGCTTATTTATCCAAGACAGGCCTAAACCAACTAAGGTACCAGCACAAAAACACAGCAAAATACCATTTAACTGTCAATATAAATCTACTGATAAAAACAATATAAAGAAATATTAAATATATACAATAAAAAATATTTCAATATTTATATATGGTTTATTTTGTGTCACACACCTAAGGATATGATTTCCAAACATCTAACCTCAGTTTGCTCCATCATGTTAGAGCCGTACAGTCCCAGTGTTGGAGCCACTCGGGCAAGATATCGAGTGATGGAGTTCACATCACTGAACTGCACCTGACTGAAAGAGACAAAAAAACCGAGAGAAAATTATGAAAAAAAAAAAGTTAGTATACAATTTTTTTTTTCCATTTAAACTGTTTGATCACCATATTAGGTTACATTTTACTTTCAGGGGTTAGTTGCATGTATTTATTCATAGTTCATTGTCATTATTACAGTACATGGAACTTGTAAAATGAACACTGAAAAATAAAGTGTTAACCTATATTACAGTATCCATATATTCCAGAACAGTATTCCATATATATATATATAAACTATAATAATAAAAAACCTTGTGCATTTATAAAGTTTGCTTCACACAGGTGAGTAGGCTTGACAAACCACCTGTAGAAACACTCTTCTCTCAATATGCACCAAAGCACTTAATTCTCTGAGCACTAACAGTTCCTTTGTATAATTAGCACTTCTTGTGTAACTTCTAATTAACTGCTTGTGTGTATCTTGTTGAAACGCTGAATGCCTCCTCAATTGTAAGCCACTTACACTTACAAACGTACAGTTACGCCGGCCACAATAATCAATATATTGACTTATCGCACAACATATGGACATGACCTTTTTTTTGGTAATGCAATATATATCGCTCATACATAAAAACGAATTCTAGCAACACTTTAGCTGATTGTGCAACATCTCTATTGGAGGTCTCAGCATGATTTTTTAAAAAAAAAAACACTATAGTATTTACTATAAATTATTTTTGTATATTTTCATGTGGGTGTCTGACAACTGAAAACAGACCTGGTAGCAGATATCGCAACCTCTGTTACTTTTTACCTTGCACTTTTTTTGTTAGCATTTATTATTATTCATTTAGGATATGATTTTTCACATTCTGATTCCAATGCCTGATTATTTCATTGTTAAAATGACTATAATTAAATGAAATATTCTTAAGAATAAAATGTTATGTGTTCTTAGGAAGAGTGTGCTTGCATTGTGATGATATTATATTGTCATTCTGGCATTATATCATGAGTGGCATAAAATGGCCTTAAAAATGACAATAATTTAGTTTATTGCAATATATTTTGTTGCAATATATCGTACAACAAAAAAATAGATATCGTGACAGGCCTACGTACAGTATTTTACATGTTATAAAAATATATAACTTTTTACTATTTTATGCATACTTCTACACTGATACAGGCCATATACTCACTCAGAGACATGGAGCTTGGTGTCTTTTCCCTCCTCCACAGAGAGATTGATGCTGCCCTTCACATGTTCAGCAGTCAATAGCGCCCCTACAGGCGGAGAGGAAAATACAAAAACGACCACATGAGAATCTGCTGTAGTTCTCTACCTGCTGTATGCAATGCCATGTAAACAACTCCAAGCTGAAAATGACATGTCCTGCATTTGCTAATGTATTTCAAAATACTTTAATATTGCTTTACGCATACATACAAAAAGATATTAACACAAAAAAAGAACATAACCTGATTTAGCCTACATTTTGCATTCATCTCGTTCAACACTTCAGACCAAAAAACCCCCCCAAAAAACTGATGCCAACAAAAAAACCTAAAAGCTAACTGATCTATCATGTACATATTTGAATTGTGAATGCAGGGTGAGGTTGTGAGAGCAGTAAAAAAAAGTCAATCATAAAAACAGATGTGCTCTTATTGTAAGGTTGCTTTATTATGAGATTAGCTCTAATGGAAAACAACCTAAACAAACCAGTCCATCTAGATTCTGTACTTCTTTACTTTGCAAATCACTTATGCAGATTATCAAATTCAGTCTCTCAGAAACATCCTGTAACTAAACAGTAAAGCACGGCACTAGCCTTCATAAAATTCCACTTCTTTTGTATTCCAAATGCATAGAATTAAATTATTATAAACATGTATTACAAAAAAATGTGTGTGGTGCATTTTGTCTAGTAGAGACATGTTGTTTACAATGTTTGTTTCCATGGATGACACAGACTTTTCTGCTTTCTGCAGAACAGATGTGAAAAAATTTAAATAAACTAAAACCGTGAGTTCTGACAACTGCGAGTTACATATCTCTCAATCATGTTTTTTTT
>CAIGQV010017386.1:3045577-3060128 GCA_903798115.1 Danio jaintianensis
TCTTTCTTTCTTTCTCTCTTTCTTTCTTTCTTCTTCACAATAGTGATGATACCCACGGTCTGATTAAATTAGACAAAATCACTACATGCTGCCAAAAGGAGGCGCTAGAGCCTTGAAAATGCATCGACTTCAGTTTATACGAAATAGGCCTACTGTAATTTAGCTTTTGTTTCCATGGGATAATTTTGTAGTAAATAATTTTTCTGTCTTGATAAATTTGTGTAGCTTAATCTACTGAGTGACATGATTGTACAGTATTCAGATACACCAGTCATTTGATTGTTCACTAAGCCTGGTGAGAGTTTCACTTTCACTTTTTAGCCACAGGCTTTATGCAGCTTTACTTCACTTTTTTTTATCAAATGTAAAGTATTATTGATATATAAGTATATAAGATTTCCCAGTGATGGGTTGCAGCTGGAAGGGCATCCGCTGCGTAAAACATATGCTGGATAAGTTGGCGGTTCATTCCGCTGTGGCGACCCCGGATTAATAAAGGGACTAAGCCGAAAAGAAAATGAATGAATAAATGAAGTATATAAGATATTTTTCTAAAGAAAGATTGGTTAAATCTGTATTGTAGTACATTATAATGCTTAAACGCTTGTAAATTGTCGCTCTATCTCCCAGTTATGTGTCTTAAGATGCTATTTAGAATAAATTAAAAGTGAATAAAACTGAACTGAACTAAACTGAACTGGACTGAAGCAGTTTCAATTTACTAGAACTTCTATGTTAAGCTGCGTTAACACAATCTACATTGTAAAAGGCTATAGAAATAAAGATGAATAAAAAAAAGTCTTTAATTGTGGGAGGACAAAAACTAAAATGCTAATTTAAAAAAATAAAAAAACTAATATAAGTTTAATAGCTTATTGTAGGCTTATATACATCTGATTTAACATTATTTGGCCTAAGCCTAAAAAAAAGTTGTGTTTATTAGACTTTTAATTTGCACCTCCTTGTTTTGGCTTTCTGTAATAAAATATGAACTGATTTATTTTTATTATGATACATTTTGATTCTTATTTTCATTTATGTTTTTTTTTTTTTTTTTGCAAATAAATAAAACATATAATAAACAAATAATACAATAAACGAATAAAACATATAATAAATTAATATTCATATTGACGTATAAAATATGTTTTGCAAATATATGTGTTTTGTTTGAAGGCACAGACAAATGCAGATCCTCAGTACACCACTTTGGTTCCAAAGAGGGCTCTGTGACTCTTTTCACTATAGGATTTAAAAGGACTCAAATGAAATATCCTGAGGGATCCCAAAGTAAGAGAGAAAGAGAGAGAGAAAGAGAGAGATAGAGAGAGAGAGAAAGAGAGAGAGAACGAGAAGATACACATGCACCTGCAAACAAACATGCATTAATCACCAAAAATTGGGATTACTGATCATCTTGTATTTATCTGCACTTACAGTGGGTTTGTGTCATGCTGGATAAATCGTATTAAGTTGGATTTATAGTTCCATCAGATTTTTATAGTTTTATAAAAAATGACTGTAATTTCATCATTTAAAAAAAACTAAAACTGCTACAGTAAAAATCCATAACCTGGTTTACAGTACATTTTCTTAATATATACAGTTAATAACCGTAAACTGACTTTCCCAGAATGCCCTGCATGACACTTCACTTTTTATGCCGTTTTGTTGACAATACTATGGTTCTTTTTAGTTGTTTTTTTTCTCTCATCAGTAATGTGTGTTAGAGTTTTATGTTACATCTAATGTTGATAAATAATGTTTATTGTGTTATTTAAATTCTATGTGTGTTACCATGATGGTGTTTAGAAGCGTGAATGACACTAAACGCCTTCTATATATTAGCATGTTTCTGTGCTGATGGGAAAAGTTGTTTGTGATGAGCTTTGATTTATGACTTTCTTACCAGCATATGGTTGTGTTTTTGTCTGTGTAACAAATGCATGATGTGTAGATGTTCTACTTCAAAACACTGGTGTATACTATAAATTAATGAAAAACGGTAGTCTACAGTAAAATGTACAAAATGTACTATTTTTAACAGTAAACTTCTGGCAACTACAGTTGTTGGATTTCACCTTAAATTTTACCATGTTGTATTAAACTGTTAAACTATGCTGCATTTAAATCTTTTTGTAAAGTTTGTGCCGGCACAAGTGATTTTAATGCATTGACATCATATATGAATTGTCAAGTTGTAAGTACAAACTTTACAGGAGGATTTAAATGCAAAATAGTTCCATCAGTTAATAGTGCCATCACAGAAGTGCAAGTTACCTTTGCCAAGGGCACTGACACAACCCCATACTATGACAGACCCTGGCTTTTGGACTTGTTGCTGGTTACAGTCTGGATGATCCTTTTCTTCTTTGGTCCATTGGTCCATCCATTTCTCCCAAAAACTTTTTTTTATCACAGTACACGTTTCCACTGTGTGATGGTCCATCCCTGATGCCTCCGAGCCCAGAGAAGTTGACGGCACTTCTGGACACTGTTAACATAGGGCTTCCTTTTGGCACAGTACAGATTTAATGGCATTTATGGATGTAACTACATATTGTGGTACTTGACAAAGGTTTGCCAAAGTAGTCCTGAGCTCATGTGGTGATATCGCCTATAGATGAATGACGATTCTTGATTCAGTGCTGCCTGAAGGATCGGACACCACAGTTTTTCAGCTTAGGCCTGCGTCCTTGTCCTTTACGCACTGAAATTCCTCCAGATTCCTTGAATATTTTAATTATGTTATGCACTGTTGAAGGTGAAATAACTGTTGAACTGTTGAATAGGAAGAAATTTCTTCCTATCTTTCTTTGAGGAACTTTGTTTTTAAACATTTCAATAATGTTCTCACGTATTTGTTGGCAAACTGGCGATCCTCGTCCCATCTTTGCTCCTAAAGGACTAGACCTTTCTTGGATGCTGTTGACATCACCTGTTTCAAATCACTTCCTTATTTAACCAATTTACCTGATTACTAGCCCTAAATTGCTCCTGTCCCAACTTTTTTTGGAATGTGTTGCAGGTCTGACTGACAGTAAAGAATGTACATTTACAAATGAAATGAAGTTGACCTGACAAAACATGAAATATTTTGTGTTAAATTTGGATATCACTACTTTCTTTTTTATTTGCGTTTTCCAAACTGTTCCAACTTTTTCTGATTTGAGGTTGTACAAAAATCTTTAAGATGTCTGAACTAAGAAGTCTTGTTCTTGTAAAACTGAGTTGCCATTACTCAGGCTTCAGTAACCTCCAGTTACTGCTACTAGGTTTCATTAGTTTTATTAGTATAAATGATGAATTTAATAAAATAAAAAAATATGCAAATTTACTTGCTAAATTTACCTGCAGGGTCAGTTTTCACACGTTTCCTAAGTAAACTCGACTAATGACATTTGCAATGTTTGATAATAAAGAATATCAATTAAATCAGATGTCAAAAAGCATGTAATGCAACAAAACTTTTCTGATTGCATTTTTATTTCTTGCACGGTAATAAATAATGTGCAAAATGACAAATACCATTCAGTTACAGTTTGCCTAAAGATAGTCCATATACTTCTTTTTTCTTGTCAGTTTTGTTTTGGCTCAGTTTTATTTATTGATTTATTTATTTTCAACATCCATTGATTTTGCCTTAGCTAAAAGACATAATGATGCTGAGCGCATATTAGGTGTATACAGCTGACAGAAAACAGCATGCCAATAATGCCAAACCTCTATCCAGCTGATACCATAACTACCTGATTTGTTTTCATCCACAGTCATTAATCTGCCTGACAGTCCAATACCTCCTCGGACCAGCTCTCATACCTCTCCCGTCCATCATGGCAGATTTGTCGGAGTGTTTATGTGGTAAATTGTCGTTATTTTCCAGTGTTTTTCTCTCGGAGATTAATGAGATAAAGACATAAAGTGCTCTTCATGTGAGTTGGTAAGTCAGTTTCATCAATGAAAGTGTCTCTCCTACGCTGTCATTAGAACCCATCCAGCACATGCTGTATACTCCCACCTTCAAAGCTCTAACAGGTTGGAAGCACATTTGCATTCACTCCTAATGAGACTCTGGCAGTGAGTCGCGCATCAGATTAATTTTTTTCAAAAGCAAGACATAAAATCCCAATAATGCCTGATGCCGTGGCAGGTAGGCTACACCGCAGACTGATGAAATATGGAAATGCGACTTGTTTGTTCAGTCAGGTCTGCAGTTGCAGCTGACATTTTCACTCATAAAGCCAGTGTAAGCTTATTAATCTCCTGGACGATTCCATATGTGAAATCACAGAAGCGCTAGAGAGGAAAAAATCCCCTCTGAATTGTGTAAGACTGCCATGTAATGAATGCAAAGCTAATAGCTGCGAGACAGCTACAACTTATTCATGGACAGTGACAACAAATGGAATTTTTTTTTCTACAGTATAGGAGAAAGCTCAGATGTTTGTTTGTTTTTTAATGTGAACCATTCACAAGATTTTGGTCTGATGTCAGTTCCTTTTTATTTAACCCATGGAAATGATAACTATAAATTGTTGTGATTATTGTTGATAATGAAAAATTTGTAGATGCCACTTTTGCTACTTTTTTGTACAGTGTTTGTGTTTTTAAATGACAAACATATTTTTTTATTACTATTTAAAGGATAGTTAACCTTAATTATACATAGTATAATGCACTTAGTCTGTCTTAAAGATGCCTTTATTATTTTTTTTTTAGAACATTAAATATTCACATTTTGGGGCACTTTGAGAGTCAAAATTTCATATACAGGCAAAACAAAATCAATACTAGTTTCTCCACCACTATTCAACTGCTAGCTGTTTGCTGAGGTTGTGGATTAAAAATAATAATGCTGTAAATGTTCTGTTTCTTGAACAGACTGATTGTTTCACTTCATTGTGCCACAAGTATTAATTCAGTTTTGCCTGTATATGTATTTCTGACTCTCAAAGTACCTTTTGACTTGCTTTTTAAAGGCTAAAATTTACTTTAGTTTTCTTTTGAAGAAAAGGTAATCTGTAGGCCAACATCTATGGTGGCCAGATGTGATTAAAATGAAAGCAAATGTTTGTTTTTGGCAAACTAAATCTCTTTAAATCCATTTAAAGTATTGTTCACCCTAAAATGGAAATTTACTCACATCAAGTTGTTCTAAACATTTACATTTAGTCATTTAGCTGACGCTTTTATCCAAAGCGACTTACAATTGAGGTTCACAAAAGAAGCAATCAGTACAAGAGGAAACAAAGCATACATAAGCGAAATCGGACTAGTCTTGAGTAGGTAAAACACAATATACGAGCTAAGTGCAGTCAAGGTTTTTTTTTTTATTATTATTTTTTTTATTAGTGGGTCAGGTGTAGACATTTATTAGTGGGTCAGGTGTAAACATTTATGAGCTTCTTTTTTTCTGCTGAACACAAAGTAAGATGTTTTGAAGAAAGCTGAAAACCTCTAATTGACCTCCATAGTAGGATAAACAAATACTATGGAAGCCAATGGTTACAGGTTTTAACATTTTTTGATTGAACTATCCTTTTAAATACATAGATGAGCATTCTGTATTTTCCTTTGATACATCTGACGAGGATGCATTTTGAAACATGAAAAGGTTTGTATCCGTTTCTGTTTTTAGAATATCTAGAATCACTGGAAGACATCTTATTGTTTGCTTTTAATTATTTTTGATTGAACACAATAAAAAATTATAAATTTGTATTACCTTTGGGTAACACGGTGGCTCAGTGGTTAGCACTGTTGCCTCACAGCAAGAAGGTCGCTGGTTGGAGTCCCGGCTGGACCATTTGGCATTTCTGTGTGGAGTTTGCATGTTCTCCCTGTGTTCGTGTGAGTTTCCTCTGGGTGCTTCGGTTTCCGCCACAGACATACGGTATAGGTGAATTGAATAAACTAAATTGGCCGTAGTGTATGTGTGTGAATGAGTGTGTATGGATGTTTCCCAGTACTGGGTTGCAGCTGGAAGGGGATCCGCTGTGTAAAACATATGCTGGATGAGTTAGCAGTTCATTCCGCTGTGGCAACCCCTGATGAAGGGACTAAGCTGAAGGAAAATGAGTGAATGAATGAATTAGTTTTTTGGTGGAAAGAAAGATATTTTCCTTTCAATCTTTAGATTTATTTTTTTGTATTTTAATAGAATCGTTTTTGAAGTAATCTTTTCTTGCCTTTTGTTTCAAACGACATGCCTCTCTCAAACCATTATATTAACGGAAAACAATATAGGCCTACAAAAAGACAGTAGCATCTAAAGAAGAAAAGACATGAAAAGAAATTGTGAGAGGAGATTCTTTCTTCCTTTTCCCCATGTTAACTACATTGCAAGCTTGACAATATCTTCATTAGACCTCATATCAAGGATGTAATTACGGAAGAAGTGACGAGCCTTTTGAAAGATCAATCTTGGCGCCGTAATTGTCTTGTCATCTCATTCAGAGGGGAGGTCCATGTGAGAGGAGAGAGAAATTGCTTTGTCAGCTACACTTTGTCATTTTCTCATCTGGTAATAATAGAGTCAGTCGAAGACATTAATGCACTTGTTCACTTTCAAAATTTTTAGAAAGATTGAACACAAGGTTTCAGTTCTGCTTGAACGCCTGAATACTCAAACACGACCACCAGATGGCGGTGTGTGTCTTTTGGTTAAAAGGCTGTTGGTTTTCTTTTCTACACAGAAACGGCGCTTCAGCAAACTGAACCTGTAAGTATTAAAAAAGCCTATGTTTTGTTTCCTAAAAACCGCACTGTTGGTAGGCTAATTTAGAATATTACACCTAAAACACTAATAATTTGTCACGAGAGCAATTTTGTGTTCTTAATTCTTTATTTACAATAGCTTGTGGCAAACTTTTCTCTCTTTTTTGGTGGATTGATAGCCAAATGTATAACTAGTTTAGTGTAATAAAACCATAGACAGTTTGTTATCATGGCTTAACTACAATAACCTTTTATGTATTTGAAGTAAAACCATGGTTAAAGTCAATCTTAAATCAAAATAAGAGATTTAAGCTATAGTGAGCTCCAAACCAAATTCAAACTTCAGATTTAGAAGATAAACCTATAAACACTCAAAGCTTGCAATTTCTCACACGTGATCTCAAATGCTCTTTAAGTTCCACCTTCACTGAAATCAGTCTCTTGCATCAGTTCTGATGTAATGGCATTCAGACCAAAAATAGTAGCCAAGACAGTGTTGATCTGAACTCCTCCACGTTTATCAGTCATAACAAGGTAGGAAAGAACCTGAAAAAGGCATGCTGAAACACACTTCTATACAATATACATGGCAAGCCCCAAGGGGAAAAATGCATGGCAGATACAGAGTTAGCATACAGCTAACTAGGACATTCACAGAAAATATTTTATATGGATAATGGCAAAAACGGTGCACTATACAGGCGATAATACATTGAGATATGCTTTCCATTGGGTGAATGAAGTCTGGGTTCTCGTTAATGTCACACAAACTGCCAAAGCTCAAGCACACACACAGTCTGCTCTGGTCCAGAGACATGATAGCAGAGATGAGAGGATAAAATGAATAAGTCCACTCAGACCACAAAACTATTGGACTCCTCCGAATTACACATCAAATACTGTATTTTAGAGGAACAGTTAAGGTGGGACACACCAAAACGACCTTTGGCCATTTGAGCGTCTGTCAGGCTAGTTTGTTTGGTGTTTGCCACATGTTGCCTCTCGTTGGGTTAACGTTGGAGTGAGTTGGCCCGATTCAGCATGTAGAATTGGCATCAGCTGTCGAAAGAGAGCTCTCTAATTGGCTGTTCAGCCATGAATGAGAATGCAATAACAAAAACTGAAGTGGCGACACCAAGCAACTATTCAAATCAAGAGGGAACACAAAGACGGCTGTAATTTCACTGCATTTATTAAATATTTGCAAACAATATGGATTACGTACCCCTGTCTACATTTCTGAAGAGCGTGAATTATGTAGCCAGAGGTACGTCTGGCTATTTCGTCTTTAAAACGAACGCTACGGGGTGGTATGATGCCGCCGATGGCTTCTGTTTCTTTTATCGCTACCAGCTGACTGCTTACCTCAGTAAGGACGGTGTTACCAGTTTGCCCAGTGGCTCACCGCGTATGCCCATGGACTTAGGATGCAGAGCTGAGTTGACCGTGACGACAGAGTTCGAGCCTGGTGAAGAACAGTTCCAGAAACCGGGTAAAACAAAAGCAAAAAAATTTATAAAATAAACAACAGGCTGAAAACGTGATGGAATGACGGTGCCGCGACTGCTTTTCTTTTTCTAGATTGCTTTTGAAAACACTGTCAATTGGTCAGTCAGTCAGTCAGTCGACAGCAAGCTGGCCTGGTCAGCTGAAGTGTACATTGTGCCCTCTGGTGGATTTATGTGGGATGAGGACACGTGAGAGAAATTTGAGATCATCAAAAAGCGTACACAGGTCAAGTCAAGTTTATTTAAATAGCGCTTTCACAATATAGATTGTGTCAAAGCAGCTTAACATAGTTCTAGTAGAGTCCAGATTACAGAGTTGAGTTCAGTTTAGTCTAGTTCAGTGTGGTTTAAATTTCACTGCTGGAAGTTCAAACACTGTAGAGCAAATCACAAGAGCTTCACAAGTCCCGATCCAAGCAAGCCAGTGGCGACAGTGGCGAGGAAAAAAAACTTCACCAATTGACGAAGTGAAGAAAAAAAAAAAAAAAAAAACTCTAGAGAAACTAGACTCTGTTGGGCACGACCATTATTCTTCTGGCCAAACTTCCTGTGTGGAGCAGCAGTCTAGGTGCCGGAGGCAGAAGAAGCTGGACGTCCATCGTGGAGAAGCTGCAGGTGTGAGTAGGGCACCGGCAGGAGGTCAGGCTGGCCCGCTGGATCAATGCGGGGACTCGTTTGTCACGGTGGTCATTCAGGAATCAGTCTCATGCACTCCATTTCTCCATGACTACCACAGCATCAGCTCGGGATACGACCTGGTCCAGGATTATGGATACCTTGGGATCATCTCTTCACAGGTCTTGGATCGCATCAATGGTGCTGCATAGTCTCTAGGGACCTCGGAATGAGTATCCCCAGGTGGAAATAGAGAATAAAGAAAATAATTAGCGTAGCTGCTGTTCATAGTGTATTTAAATGAGATGCAAAAATGGAGTGTTATAGATGAAAATAGCAGTTAAATAAAAAAAACATAGAAACAAACATGTAAAGCATATGAGAGTTTCTAACACAATGTCTGGTGTATTGAGGAGTGTGTCCTACATGTGATGTCAAGCCAGCTCACCTTTATGGAGCACATTCGTGCATCGTTTCTGGTGGATTTGTAAAAACAAAAATTGCGAGCCGACGCACCTCCAGTTACGTATTTTGCTGTCCCCAGAAATGTAGACCTGGGTACTTATCCATAATGAGCCTGGGTTGGGATTATTAGATTATCTGAGATATTTGCACAAGTGAATTTCTCTGTGGTGAGTGACAATTACTGTGATAATGGTACTGAACGGTGCTTTGTTTGCGGTTTCTATGCAGTTTCATCACAAGTTACAGTTTCCCTTTGTTGAATGACAAAACAGCCTCCTTCGAGTTGGTATGTTCACGGGCAGCTTTTTAGGTCCAGATGGGACCAGACGATAAGAGGCAACAACAACAGTTGGTTTTCGTTGAGGCTAGCTTTTTGTCATCGGCTTGGTGTGTCCCAGGTTTTTTAGACAGACGTAGCATTGCTAAAACAGACTGTGGTTGTCATGAGTCAGATGCGCTGATACAAATTAAACATATTGGCTATTATTTAAAGGGCAGGGGCTACTCTAAGTGCCCCGCACTGTCTACATGTTTGAGTTGATATTACTTCACACGGTGAGCAAAGCTGTGTAATTTAAGTCTATTCAGGGGATGTTTAATTTTCATAAGAGAACCATTGAACTGCAGTAATTTCATTTTCAAGCAAAGTAAATAGAGTTTGTGGGTTGCACAACCTTTATTTGGCTGGCATACAGCTTTGAAATTTTAATTCTGTCTGACGGCAAGGTGTTAGAGAGCTGCAGTGAGTTTTCGTACAGTCGCCTACAGCAGGGTTTAACAAAAAAATGCAGCCCCAGCACTGGCAATATCACATGAGCCCTGGATTTCAGAAGTCAGCTGCTTAAAAGATCTCCCCACTTTATCTGCAGAGAGAGGCACTCTCTTGTTCACTAAGGTTACACCTGCTGTTTAGTAAGGAGATTGAGATTTAAATGCATGATATTACATTTCACTATGCATTCAGGGGCTAGATTTGGCAGGTTAGCATGGACTAGATAAACTGTGCTGATAGACAAACCAATAGATCCAAAATCCATTGATGTCCATGATGTATTCTGACAAAAAAATCTAAAACTATATATTTATACATTTATTTGTTAATTATGAGTACATTCCTGACAGATTAAATTAATATTTTCTATAGGACGCTACCAAAAGGACACCAAAGCTAAAACTGGAGCTAATCTAACAAAATAACTTATGATCACAGTCCAAAAATTAGTACACCCAAATTAATATGTTGGGGAAATATATTAAATAAAATTTTAATAAACAGGAAAATTCAAAAGAACATAAACAAATTGTTTGTAATTTTGTAGTTTTTTTTTTTGCAATAGCTTGTTTGAATTTGAATGTAATTAAATGTAATGCAAAAGAAATGTCTATTTCTAAAGATGTTAGGTGACCAAACTCTTATTTTAATGGATATAACTGTTTAATAAAACTGTTTTGTTTAAATGCACCAAAATATATATTTATATATTCACTGAGAAATGGATATTTCCCAGTGATGGGTTGCAGCTGGAAGGGCATCCGCTGCGTAAAACATATGCTGGATGAGTTGGCGGTTCATTCCGCTGTGGCGACCCCAGATTAATAAAGGGACTAAGCCGAAAAGAAAATGAATGAATGAGAAATGGATAAAAATATAAATTTTAAGGAGGTGTGCTCATTTATGCTGGGTACTATATATAATAATTGTCCCACAAAACAATATATCATTGGGAACACTTTTTTTGAGCATTTTGTTCCTACTTATGAATAATAAAAACATTTAAAGCCAATCACAATCCACTCTGCAATTTAAAGTGTCAGACAACAGAAACATAGTATGTGCTTAGAATAAATAGAAAATTATTGTCCATTAGTGTGGATTCTAAAGTTGTTGTTAGTTAACTTTATAGCTATTGTTTTGTAAGCAGTAAGTGATTTCTGTGAAATAGTGTGGATATTAGAAATAAAACTCCCTATATAACACAATAGTAACTAATATATTACAAAGTGACAATGTTATCTCACTTTTAAGACACACTTTGTGAGCCAATGTTTGAAATGGGCATAAAAGATGAAAATGAATGTCTTTTTATATCTTAAAGGCATAGTTCACCAAAAACAATAAAATTTGTAAAAATAAAATTTAATTTACTCATCCTTGAATTATTCCAAACATGTTTAAATTTTTTTCCTTCTGTTGACCACAAAAGAAGATATTTTGAAGAATGCTGGAAACCTGTAACCACTGACATCCATAGCAGCAAAATCAAATATTATGGAAGTCAATGGTTACAGGTATAGGGCTGCATCAATATTGTTTCAGCATCGATATCGCAATGTAATCATTCGCAATAGTCGCATCGCAGAAAATGCAATGTTGAATCTGGATTATAATTGATCATTTGCATGGGTTTTTATGGCATTAGGATTTTAAAAGCATTTGGGCATAAGAAATTGTACCATTTGTAACTTTGAAAAATTTATATTATAATGAATATATAATGAATATAATGAATAATGAAAAATAACGATAAATGTTATTAAATTGTTCATACAACGAAGACTATGCAGTATTATTTTACATTTGATTATTCAATTACTGTATATTCCTGAATGCTGTTAGACTCCTTGGAAAACAATAAAACGCTGTTTATTTAGTTTATATTTTTATTTATTGTATTTATCTATGTGCTTGTAGATTGTTTATTATATTTTATGCAAATGCACTCTTCTACAGAATCGTAATCATCTCAATCAATTGAAAATCATTAAGTCTTTCAAAATACTTATTCACGTCATCTAGTGAATTGTATTCACACCGCAATATACACTCACTGGACACTTTATTAGGTGCACCTTAATAGTACCTGTAATAGAAATTGGACCCCCTTTCGCCTTCAGAACTGCCTTAATCCTTCGTGGCATAGATTCATCAAGGTACTGTAAATATTCCTCCAAGATTTTGGTCCATATTGACTTGATAGCATCACGCAGTTGCTGCAGGTTTGTCGGCTGCACATCCATGACACAAATCTCCTATTCCACCACATCCCTAAGGTGCTCTATTGGATTGAGATCTAGTGACTGTGGAGGCCATTTGAGTACAGTGAACTCATTGTCATGTTCAAGAAACCAGTCTGAGATGATTCACGCTTTATGACATGCATTTATCCTGCTGGAAGTAGCCATCAGAAGATGGGTACACTGTGGTCATAAAGGGATGGACATGGTCAACAACAATATTCACAACACTATTACAACACCAGCCTGAACCGTTGATACAAGGCAAGATGGATCCATGTTTTTATGTTGTTGACGCCAAATTCTGACCCTACCATTCGAATGTCGTAGCAGAAATCGAGACTCATCAGACCAGGGAACGTTTTTCCAAACGTGAATTGTAGCCTCAGTTTCCTGTTCTTAACTGACAGGAGTGGCACCCGGTGTGTGTCTTCTGCTGCTGTAACTCATCTGCCTCAAGGTTGGACGTGTTGTGCGTTCAGAGATGCTCTTCTGCATACCTCGGTTGTAACGAGTGGTTATTTGAGTTACTGTTGCCTTTCTATCAGCTCAAACCAGTCTGGCCATTCTCCTCTGACCTCTGGCATCAACAAGGCATTTGCGCCCACAGAACTGCCACTCACTGGATATTTTCTTTTTTGGACCATTCTGGTTCTCTTTTTTGGACCGTTTCTGAAATACTCAGACACAGTGTGTGTGTGTTCAACAGAACCAAAAATCTCAAACTGGAAAAAAAAGAATTCTCATTTTTGGTGAACTGTCTCTTTAAGAGCTGAAGTTAAATGTCATTCCACTGTACTGCATGTCTCGTTACACATTTGAATGTGACTTATTCTAAGTATATAAGTAAAACAGTCCATAGATCTTTCAATTGACTAAAGATTTACATATATTAAGTGTTCCAAGCTGTACCCGTAGAAAAGAAAAATCACCAAAGAAATTTCATTCATTGTACTATCAGTAAGTTTCAATAAACGAAGAACAAGTTGAACTTTTTTATTTTTACATAAATCTGCCTCATTCTTTTTCTCCAGAGAGAAAGACTCACCTTTAGAGTTCCAGAGAAGATCAATATTGTCTCACTGTGCTCACAGATACCGAGTCTGCTATCAAAAGATTTTAATATAAACACAAAGGTGTCTCATCAGTTTCCTACTGATACTTCATCAGCTCTGTATAGTCTTGCTGTATGTCAACAATTGTTTCATTTGGGTCTATTTTTATTTCCCCATAGGCATTTTGGAAGAAACATCTCAGACAAAGTTGATACTTAAAAGAAGCATAATTGGGAATGTATTAAGTCTCCTGAGCTACTTTAAAGTGGTGTCTAAAAAATATAGTTTTCCTTTGGGCTGTTTAAAATTAGTCAGAGCTGAAGATCCCCAGGCAGAGAATTGTGTTGTTGTCCATAAAGCAGTTTTTTGTTTCTTTAAACTGCTATTTAAAGGAGTGCCGCGATTAATACAATATTATTTAGTAGATGAAAGTTTGTATTGATGTCTTTTTATTTCTACAAATATGCAAACCACCAGCTGAGGTGCTCTAGAAAATTTCTTTTGGCCTTTTTTTTTTACTGTCAGCCTCACAGAATATTTTTTTTCGTGACATGCACGATGGATGCGTGTCCCTTAAAATGTTTCCAGGTTGAGATATGAAAAATACAACTCAATTAAGCCGCCTGTCACCTTTGCTTGTGTAGCTGTTCAAGATGGCATGCTGGATAATATCTCAAGTATTTTTAGGTTGACGTGATCGGTATAAATCTGTGTTGTTCCTGCAAGGAATCCATAAATATAAACAAGTCTCCAGGGTCTCATTTTTAAAACGCTCAGAAATGTTATAAGGCTGTATAAGTCATTAAACGACTTGACTCTTGTCACACATTATTTCCATATTAATAGTGTTTGGGTGTATATTTCTCCACTGTAACAACAGACAGCCACATGTTCATCAGCGACTCTGCAGAAATAATTTGCCTTTTTTTCCCCTTGCACTGTCTTACTTTATCTTCTTCATGCTGTAAAAGGGTAAAGGGACGTGGGAAACATCCACAAAAAAAAATTATGCTTGCAAAATTCATTTAATTAAAGCCGAGTGCAAGAGATGCTCTGTTCCTAGGTTTTTCTTCTTATAATGTTTATATATCTGTCTGTCTGTCTATCCGACCGTCCCTCACTCCCTCCCTCCATCCATCCATCCATCCATCCATCCATCCATCCATCCATCCATCC
>CAIGQV010017386.1:3060138-3081278 GCA_903798115.1 Danio jaintianensis
TCCATCCATCCATCCATCCATCCATCCATCCATCCATCCATCCATCCATCTATCTATCTGTGTGTCTGTCTGTCTGTAAATTATATTGTACACTGTAAAAAATCCAACTTGAAAAAAGTTGAAATAGTTTTTTTGTTGGTTTGGCAAAAATCTGTAAAAATGTATGTACAACTACATTTAACATGTTTACTTAACCTAAATAAAAAATTTCTTCATTAAGTTAAAAAGATTAGTTTTTTGAGCAACACTTTGCAAGTTCACCCAAAAAAGCTTCTGCCAACTTGTTACTTTAAGTTGAGTTAATGTCAGACCTCCTCACTTAAACAAATTAAGGTTGCAGTATTTCTAACCCTAACAACGACAAAAATAATAGTAACACCAATAATAACATTAATGTCATTATTATTAACAACAACAACAACAACAAAATACTACTGCAATAATTTATTAAAATCATAATTTTTTTTTTGGGGGGGGGGGGGGGGGGGGGGGGTTGTTGTGGCACAGCTGCAGAAAGACTTTTAATGTGAATCTCTACAAAAAAGAAACGCATGTGGACTGTTAATTTGTATTTACTGTTATATATTCATTCATTCATTCATTTTCTTTTCGGCTTAGTCCCTTTATTAATCTGGGGTCGCCACAGCGGAATGAACCACCAACTTATCCAGCATATGTTTTACGCAGCGGATGCCCTTCCAGCTGCAACCCATCACTGGGAAACATCCATACACACTCATTCACACACATACACGACGGACGATTTAGCCTACCCAATTCACCTATATCGCATGTCTTTGGATGGGGGAAACCGGAGCACCCGAAGGAAACCCACACGAACACAGGGAGAACATGCAAACTCCACACAGAAACGCCAACTGACCCAGCCAAGGCTCGAACCAGCAACCTTCTTGCTGTGAGGCGAACGTGCTACCCACTGCGCCGCCGTGCAGCCCTATATATATATATATATAAGGACGTTTTTTTCCTAACAAAAAAAATAAAAAATAAAATTCAAATGCCTAAACAGATCAAATAATAAATTGAACTTTCAACACATCTACCCAAATAATAAATCAAATGCTCAAACGATCAAATAATAAATCAAAATGCATTCTCAAATCCGAAATCAAATATTAATATGATATTTAATTTTCATGAACAACTCCTGTAATAATTAAGTGACAAATCAAATGCTCAAACTATCATTCAAATGGAGGAACTAATAATCTTATGTTAACCCAACTAAATGTTTTTTGTATTACTGATAAATAATTTTAGGTCAGTGCAGCTGATGTTTTCAAAAGTTGCGTGAACAAGAAAAAGCGAAAGGAAATAAGGATTATGTTTTTTTTGTTGTACTGGCTTAAATTGTTTTACAGTGTATAAATGAAGCTGAAATTCAATGATACGGTGGCTTTTGGAGGCATGAGACTGCTCTTTGGGAGTGCAGATGTTCAACTTTATTTTACTTTGATGGCAGACTTTAATTGAGGCATTTTAGAATGACCAATACAACATTTCGGATGTTGTGCAATGTGTCGGTCTGCTGTTTTGTCCATTATTCGCATCCTATCAATCCCATTTTTATCATCACATGATCTGTTAACAAAAATCACATTACTTTTTTGGAATTGATTTGGAAGATGGAATTTATTTGTTAAAATAATTTTAGCTGGAATTTGTTTGGTAGCGGTTTTTCCATTATAGTTCATGTGCATTTTTTCTTCTCAGATAAAAAGTTTTTATGTACATTTTGTACAAATGTATGTATATCCTGGTGTTTCCATTTATATATGAGATTAATTCCCCCAATCTATACATGACAAAACATAACATGTTTTTGATTTAGCACTGTTAGTAATTAGTATGTGCTAGCATGCTGTCAGCTGGATTTATAAGACAAATGTTCTATTGTACTAGCATGAGTTAATATTTTGCCATCATGTTTTAATTTACACCATCTACAGTGTTTCTTCGTAATATGCGGTAACATTAGAATAGAGTGTTCTGTATTGCAAGACACTATTAGGATTTTAGTTTGCTTTAAAGCTGGTTTATGTGCTATGATGGACATTATACATTTACATTTAGTCATTCAGCAGACACTTTTGTCCAAAGAAACTTACATTATGAAAATGATCTGGTCATGTATGAGTTGTGTAATAATCCATGTATTGCCCATAGAACACACAAAAAACCCGGCAAATTTAGCTCTAAGTACACTAAATATGTATAGCATTTTCTGACAATGTTGACAAATATTGAGAATAGCAGTAGAAAATAGATTAAAAGAATTAATCACTTAGGATTTCATATTATTAATTCTCTTATCTATATAATTGTCATTGAAACATATGCTCTTATTTGACTGAAATTAACAGTGAACTGATTGCAAGGGCGGTCTTCCTTCAGAGTAACCTGGGGTTAAATCGGGGGCGAAGGGCACAGCGGTGATGGAGAAAGATTGTGATCTCATTAACTTCATTCCTGGGTTCGCACCAATTTGGGACTGAACTTGTAACCTTTTTGTTAAAGCCCAGAACCAAGAACAATTAGCATGCCAACATCATTAGACTACTGTCACTCTTTCAGGTAACACTTTTCTCCTTGCAGCATTAGCAGTCATTCAGTCAGCAGACAGCTTTGGGATTTTGACACTGTATCACTTAATTTGCTCATTCCTGACAGACTGTATTGGTGGTGGAAATTTTACTGTAACATTAATATGTCTTACTAAATTAACACTTCATTAAAAGAACTCAAAACAACTGATTTCAATTACAACTGGATTTAATTACAGTTTTTTTTTTATTGTTATGCAATCAGAAACAAAATTTCTTATTTGTTTTCTTACTTCGCACAATTTAAAGGGTAATGCAAATGGAGCTAATTGAACTAGGGACTATTTTTAATATTGAGTCATTAAATCCCTTGATTAACGGATCTGCAAAAAAACTAAAAATTGATAAGGAAATAAACACTACTGCGGGGCGTCACGGTGGTGCAGTGGGTAGCACGTTCGCCTCACAGCAAGAAGGTCGCTGGTTCGAGCCTCGGCTGGGTCAGTTGGCGTTTCTGTGTGGAGTTTGCATGTTCTCCCCGTGTTCGCGTGGGTTTCCTCTGGGTGCTCCGGTTTCCCCCACAAGTCCAAAAACATGTGGTATAGGTAAATTGGGTAGGCTAAATTGTCCGTAGTGTATGTGTGTGAATGAGTGTGTGTGGATGTTTCCCAGTGATGGGTTGCAGCTGGAAGGGCATCCGCTGCGTAAAACATATGCTGGATAAGTTGGCGGTTCATTCCGCTGTGGCGGCCCTGGATTAATAAAGGGACTAAGCCGAAAAGAAAATGAATGAATGAATGAATAAACACTACTGCATGTGTTGAAGGTTCAATGGCCCATTTATCACTTTATTTCAGCTCCTATTGGCATTGCAAAAATGAACAGTATCGGTCCTATAATGTAAGTTACTTAAAATTAACTTCTAATTAATTGAATTGTTGTATAAAGGCCCTGGTATACATCAAACAAAGTTCTGAGTATAAACATTGTTCAAACAATGGCTGAATGACAGTTTGCTGTTTTTGATCACTCCCTTAAGTCCCGGGTTGAAAATGTGTCACGATGCTGTAGCCTTAAACACAATAAAGATGGCAGCTGTGAGAGAAAGTTTCATAAACATCATTCAATAGACAGTTTCATGAACATCTGCCAAACAGACTTCTCACACCTGTTATACACCAGACACCATTGCAAAGCACATCTTTACATTGTTTTCTATTTGCTGTGAGCAGACACCGCATGGAACAATGTTTACAACTTTAAAAGATGTGGTGTGACGCGATGGTGTCACTCTGTGAGTGATCGTACAGGTGCGGATACATCTGTACCAGCTCTGCTACTTGACTCTCCAGTGTATTCAAATGACTAGTGTTGTTATTTTGGATGTACTCCTGTCAGACCCCCTTGATTGAGAAACGAATCAGAGAATAAATAGCAGAGTACTGTGAAAGAGTTCCAGAACACACCCACCAATTGTGTAATCGTCATGGACCAATGGTAGCTCAAAGCTATTTAAGAAGCAAAACAAACTCCTCCCAATAGTTTGCATTGGTGAACTGTTTCAAACTGCAAAATTGAACTTCGTTGAACTTTCGTCATTTCAGTTTGCTTTTTGTTTTGTATTTTGTTTAAAGTATACCAGGGTCTTAACAGTCTCATGTTGCAGATACTGATTTAAAAAACCTGCATGTTTGAGAGTGTGATATTTCTTATGGTAAAAATTAGCATACAGACAACAATATTATCAAAATTGTCCATATTCACACATATCTGTAAAAACACTAAAACTAGATTAAGAGTTAGATTAATTTACACTGTATTATAAATGTCTGGCCAGTTATTAATATCACTATAGGGGGCTGTTCACGTATCACATCTAAAAGCGTGTGGAAAAAGTGAGGCATGTCACTTCCTTCACCAATTTCCAGAGGATCCACCACTGACAAACCCTTGCTGCAGCTCTGATACGAGTTTTATTTATAGAGAGAATTAAAAAGCACTGCAGTTTGGGTGCTTCTGCATTTGTCTGAGGTAATTAGTCTACTAGTACTGAAATCTGTATATTCCATAAAAGTGTGAAGCTGATTGGTTGGCTCTCTATTTGCACTTGCAAGCTGCTATGCTCCATTGGAAATAACGAACTTGAGCACAAAGATGTGATATGTGAATGGCCCCTAACAGGGGGCCAATGGTGAATCAATGAATAAACATGCATGCATACATAGTTCGATATGTTCATGAAAACAAAGTTTGAAAGAATACATTCTCATAGTGGCCTACAAGTGATTTCAGCATACTCAAGTTCCGCAAACACTTGCCTTCCGCCAACATCTTGCCTTGCCTACTTTTCACAGCGATTGGTTGTTGCCTGTCATTTTTTGCTTGTCATTTGCATAAAGTTGAGAAACGCCCAACCTTTCTGACACTCTTGGCTGCTCTCACTGATTTCTCCATGTCACTTTCAATCCTATAATACACTGTGTGAGCATTTATGCTCAACTACCACAATAATTAGTTGAAAAAGGTTGCTTCGCCATGCGGGCTTTCATACATCTAACATTTCAAGCATATCTCAGTGATTGCCAATTAATAGCGCATATGAGCAACAGAAGAGGTGTGACAATTAACACTTTGACATGTGAGTTTTCGAGCCTCATAAAGGAACACAGGCCAAAAGGCAATGCTAAATTTGTAGGTGCATCAGTTACAACACAACATATTTAAAGCATATGGTAAACTGAACAAATTGTATTTGTAAAAAAAAGGAATGAATAAAGGGTTTAATCTGAAGTTCACATGCACAGACACACACACACCTCACAGGATAGTAAGAAAAGTGTTTTCAGATACTTTGAAATCCATTGAATCAGCTGTTTTGTGATCCCTGTTTCATCCATATTTCAAACCTAAAAATGCTTTTATCCACACACAAACCACAAAAGCACAACATAGGCTCATTGGAGATGCACGCGTCAGCCTACCTGCTTCAACATATGTTTGACTGCAGTTTCTAGTTAAAATGAGCAGTATGACAACAACAACAACTTTTGTTCCTTTTTTTACACTAATACTATTTACAAGGACATGCAGTGGGTAAAACAAGAACATGTCACAATTTTATATATTTCTAAAGATGCTGTTGAAATGAAATTGTATCAGATTTCAGCAAATATCCAAACACACCTTCTTTTAGAAGTCCTTTAATTTGTCCATTGTAGATGAATATTCAGGAACAGGTAGCCATTTTACTGGACCAGAGACATATGATGCAAATAATGTTCTTCGTGAATGTCTCACATTCTAGGATGAGTATGAATAGCCCTTTTCTACAAGAAAGGTCAATATTGAACTTTATTTCAGGACTTGTAAAACTCTGTATTACAATGTTGAAAAAAAAAAGAGTGAGATTGGTGTCAAGCTGCTTCTCACTACATGCTCTGAAATATGAAAGATGTTCTTCTGCTTTAACAGATTAATCCATCCAGCAATAAAAATACTGTCATTTTATTCATGTATGCACATTTAAACCTGGGTGCTCTACATCATATTTATTTATAAGACTTAGATCCAGGGCCGTACATTTTCATTACATTTAAGATAAATGAATCTTGTTTTGGAAAATAATAATTCTGACTTAAAATGAGATTGTTGTACATAGTTATGAGTATTAGATACAATTACAACAATTGAATGTAATTGTCAATTATATACATTTGTCATAATTATGACTTTTAATGAGTCAAGATTAAAAGATGAGTCATAATTATGCCAAATTATTATTATTCTTTTTTTATTTATATTTTATTTATTTATTTATTTATTATATTTTATTTATTTATATTTTATCTATATTTATATTATTTATTTTTATTTTATTTATTTTTATTTATAGGGTCAGTCGTGGTCTGGTGGTTAGAGAGTTGGACTTGTAAGCAGAAGGTTGTGGGTTTGAATCTCAGTGCCAGCAGACAATGACTGAAGTGTCCTTGAGCAAGACACCTTACCCCCGTTTGCTCTGCGGTGATAATTGGCCTCTGCATAATACTTGTAAGTCGCTTTGGATAAAAGCGTCAGCTAAATATAAATGTTATTTTGAGACTTAATGAATTAAATAAAGAATAAAACAATAAAAAATTGTAGTTCTGAAATAAGGCACAATTATGACATTTTAAAAAGTCTAACTTGAAAGATTAAGCCACTATTATGAGAATATAAAAATGACATTTTATGCCATCATTGTCTTATGTCCATTTTTCAAGTCATAATTTTGACTCTTTAGAATTTCAACTTCTTGTTTCATAAGTACAACCCTTTCTGTCATAATTATAATTTAACAAAGCATGTTTTCTTCAAATAAAAAGCATAAATATTTGGTAATTCACTTGCCACTGGTGCTTCCTGCATGGAATACATATGCAAAAAAGATAGACAAACATTCTCAAACTTGTTTATGAGATTTCCGTTTATTTATTTGATGGACATGAGTGCGTAATTAATTGTTCAAATACGTGCAAAAAGAGAATGACGACTTGCAGGAAAAGAGTCATGAGTTCTTTTTTCAGTTCCATTCAAAACGAAGACTATAATGTACTATGATGTTTATTTGATGTCTGTGAGATTTCAGTCTATTGACGTTCTACTGAGTCACATGACAGCATGTAATTAACATTTGTTCGAAATAGCCTGTTTTTCACATACAAAATGTGTCATACAGAATGATGACATGCGGGAAAGGAGCCACATTATCTTGTTTGGAATGACGTTAGGCTGAGAAAAGGAGATGGTGTTCATTTTTAGGCAAACTAATCCCTTTAATTTCATCCCTTTCTTCAGTACCACTTAGCTTTAGATCAAAGGCACAAAAAGTTGAGTTTCTTTCTACAATGGAGACATAATTTGTTCTATTAGGATGCTTGACTCGACTGTATGAAGTCCTGTTTCCTTCATTGCAGGTCCTCAAGGTCTCCCGGGAGCTCTATCCTGAATCAATCTTTTGTAATAAGCCACTTTTTTGGTCCTGGGTAAATGAAGCAGACAGTTTCACTGACATTTGCACTTTTTCTCTACTCTTCCAGCTCAACCCAGATAATCAGCATTCCCACTCTCCATCCCCCAGTACCGGCTGTCGATCATGTCGGACAGATAGATAAAACAAGAGAGAATAAAGGTGAAGTTAAGGAGAGGTGGGTAAGATTATGGAGGAAGAGGTGGAGAGAGAGAGAGAGAGAGAGAGAGAGAGAGAGAGTTCTTTATGAGGTGAGTGGCTATTTCTTCTCCTTCGCTATTTGCGAAATTCTACAGTTGATTTGGGGTTTAGGTTCAAAAGGACCTGAATATACTTTTAATTAACCCACTTAATTAAACAACTCTCATTCATGTCCTGTGGTTACAGGGGCTCTATGAGAAATCTAATCTTCCTTGATCTTATGAGATAAAGGACTTGACGTACTATGAAAACATATTGTGAACTTTCAGTTCGTCCTCCCTGGCTTTCTCAACAAGTTAGAATTTAAACTAAGGTGACTTGTCAGGCCCCAATGAGAAATATGTTTAGAAATTTTTATTCATCCTCGTCCAGTGTCTGCAGTTTTTCTCTCCGTTTTTAATGACACAAATTGTAGGGGTGGGACAAAATATCGATAAACCGATTTATCTCTTTATCTGGCCGCGATACATTATCAATACTTTATGATATTTATTCATTCATTCATTTTCCTTCGGCTTAGTCTCTATTTCAGAGGTCGCCACAGTGGAATGAACCGCCAACTATTCCAGCATATGTTTTACACAGCAGATGCCCTACCAGCCGCAACCCAGAACTGGGAAACACCCATACATTCATTCACACACACAAACTCATACACTAAGGCCAATTTAGTTTATTCAATTCACCTATTGACCTTACTCTTCAATGCGGAAGTGCGCTTGTATTTGCGATTGTTTTAGAACTTCTGATTCAGTCACCTGAGGGAGAAATGACTAGGAATAATAAACGGCAGAAAATAGTGAAACTACTTGCTCTACAAACAAGTGTGTTCATGACTATACAGACAAAGCAGAATAATATAATAAGAAAACATCAGTTTGCAACATCAAGCAGCAGAACGAGCTGTTTTTAACGTCTAAAAATGTATGGATGTGGATGAGACCGGAAGTCTCGAGCCAAAAAGATTCAAATGGCTGCGCCCACTTGTACGCGAAGAATAAGGTCAATAGTGCATGTCTTTGGACTGTGGGGGAAACCGGAGCACCCGGAGGAAATCCACGCCAACATGGGGAGAACATGTAAACTCCACACAGAAACGCCTCCTGGCCCAGCCGGTACCTTCTTGTTGTGAGGTGACAGTGCTAACCACTGAGCCACCGTGTCACCGATATTTATTTAAATACACAAAAGATCTCAATTAATTCATCAGTCTTGCACTGCAGCTGTTTTTCGCTTTGGCTGCTGTACACACAGGGCTAAATAAGTGTCTTAAGTTTACAGAAAACTAGAAGCGCAATACATTTCTAATTTGACAGTTTTTTGTTAAATGTAATTTGTACAAAATTGGGATGCTGCTACTATGACTAATTTACAGTTATGAACTTTTTAGTCACAAACTGCTCTCTGCACATCAGCATTGTGCACTTGCACTTGTTGTTATTCTTTAAAAATGTGCTTTTAATAAAAGAAATACATCTTATAACATTTGATGCATTTTTCTTCTTCATTTACAAATATCATGATATATTGTGAGGTTTTCTTATGATATATCACAGAATCTCTGATATCGTGATATATCATTATCAGGAGCAAAATATCGTGACAATATCATATCGTGAGTTTACCGTGAGATTCCCACCCCTAAAAAAATTGTATAATACAAAATGTACTTTCATTCATTCATTAATTTTCATTTCGGCTTAGTCCCTTTATTAACCCATCACTGGGAAACACCCATACACACTCATTCACACACATACACTACGGACAATTTAGCTTACCCAATTGACCTGTAGCGCATGTCTTTGGACTTGTGGGGGAAACCGGAGCACCCGGAGGAAACCCATGCAAACACGGGGAGAACATGCAAACTCCACACAGAAGTGCCAACTGACCCAGCCGAGGCTCGAACCAGCGACCTTCTTGCTGTGAGGCGACAGGGCTACCCACTGCGCCACCGCGCCGCTCACAATGCACATTACTGTAAAAAATAAAATACTGTAAATGTGCAACACTGGCTGGTTCAAGTTCCGGCATTTCTGTGTGAAGTTTACATGCTCGGTCCATGCATAGGTTTCCTCCGGGTGCTCCAATTTCTCCACAAGTCCAAAAACATGCAATATAGGTGAATTGGATCAACTAAATTGGCTGTAGTATGTGAATAGGAGAGTGTGTGGGTGTTTCCCCAGACTGAGAGTACAACCCTTCTTGTGTCAAAAAGGGAATCTGCCAGTTAAACATATGACAGTGAAGGAAAGTAAGCTGAAGGAAAGTTAGTGAATTTCTATAATAAATTTCTAAAAATGTCAAACATTCAAAACAGATCCATAAACTCTTTGTCTGTCTATATAGAGCCTTGACAAGTGGTTTTATAGACATGTTGCATTATTGCTGAACATAACACCAAATGCAATCTTTGTCACATTGCGCCACACTGCAGTGGAAAGCTGTTTATTATTGATGCTGCAAGGAAGTCATTGCATGTCAGTAGTGCTTGGAGCTTGTCCAAAAAAGAAACATTTGCAGTGGCCTGGCTAAAGTATCACTGTGCTTGATTTTATCCAGCAATTGGCTACAATGACCTTTTACCATAATCCTCTGTAGATTTTATATCATTTTTTTATTTATTTTGTGAAGCAACTCAAAAGATGGCGACATCATCAGGATGAGAGAGAAAATACAAATAACATTCGCATCCTTTGAATAAAAACACACACATTAAGAATCTATTCTCGTATTTACATAGTCAATATCATTTTTTTAAACTCAAGAGATGTTTTTTTTACCCAGCACTAATATACATAGTTAGAAAAATTGAGCAGCGTGTGTACTGTATAGGTTGTGTGTACTGTGCTTGATATTATATTTTATATTTATTATATTTTATTTTTCATTCATTAATTTTCCTTCAGCTTAGTCTCTTTATTCGTCAGGGGTCGCCACAGTGGAATGAACCGCCTCCTTATCCAGCATATGTTACACACATCCATACACACTCATTCACACACATACACTGCGCATGTCTTTGCACTGTGGGGGAAACCGGAGCACCCGGAGCTATTTTATATTTAAATTTACGCATTCAGCTTTGACATTTTGGTTTGATACTTTATCCAAAGTGAAAACCAAAAGGGAACAAAACAACTGATCCAACAATAACCAAGAACAGTTATAATATACAAGGCCAGTGTAATTGAAGGTTTAGTTCACCCAAAACTAGATATTCAGTTATTAATTATTCACCCTCATGCTGTTCCAATCTCCTGAGACCTTCGTTCATTTTCAGAACAAAAATTAAGATATTTTAGATGAAATCCGAGAGCTGTCTGTCCTTCCATATACAGCAACAGTCCTGAAACATCCAGAAAAGGAAACAAAATCTTTCCATATGACTTAAGTGTTTCAACTGAAGCTCCAACAACACTTTTGTGTGCCAGAAAACTGTAAAAGCAACTGTCAGCTCTTCCATATCAGGTCAGGGTGCACATTTAATAACAGAATTTTCTTTTTTGGGTCAACAAACCCTTTAACGAAAGTTCATTTCACAAGAGGAAGAGAAAGGGTAAAGGTTTTAGAAATTATTTATGTATTTATTTATTTTGTCTTACTGTATTTGGATGTAAACATACCATACATAAATGAACATATTTAAATTATTCTGTCACCAATTCACCACAGATTACTATGCTTATGAACAGACCACATAAGAAAAAAGTAAATACCCATTTAACCTGATGATACTGTTATGGACTTGGTTGGGAGTACCTCTATGCTCCCTAAAATGAAACACCTAGTTCTTCATTTTATTTCAAGTCATATAGTGAGACAGAAAAGCATCCAGTAAAACTCTGTGATGATGACAAGACAAGCCTGAAATTCAGTAACTTGAAATTCTTTGAATTGCTGTGTTCATCAGATTCACATTCAGGTCCAAGTTCTTTTGTTTTGCTGATACCCTATTTTCTTCCTGTCATTCCTCACGGTAAAGATTCAGTCATCAACGCTGGGCTTACGTGATGAAAAAAGGGATGCTCCCATGTGTAACAGCCACGACAGGAAAAGATCAAAGCAGTGTCTCCAGGGCTCATATGCGGAGGTGCAGAGGAAGAGAGGCTGAAACACAATTATCACAAAGGACAGCTGACAGCCTCACTGTTGTGTGCTTAAGAAATGCTAGCAACAACAACAACAAAAAAAGCCAAGGTGCACCATATTGTGTTTGGACATTGTATTCGTCTTGTTCATTTCAAAATGCCATTTCAGAAAAGAAATAGAGAGTGAAAGGGTTGAGACAGAGAAAAGTGATCTTGGAAAATATTGTCCTCAACTTGAAGGCTGGTGATACATCTTTTTGGAAGGAGAAAATAAAAAACAGTAGACAAAATCTCAGTTTAGTGTGGCACATAAGCTAACTGAGGTCTATTTCTAAGGTCTATAAAAAATAATTAACACAATTTTCTAAGGCATTTAACAGGCATCTTAACTGCCTGGTTGACCTTTTGTATGTAGGTTATCATTAAAACAAAAAACCTCCAAATTTGCTTTGGTGTTAGTTAGGGCTGCAACTAATTTTTATTTTGATGATTGATTTTGTTTTTGATTAATCGGATAAAAACTAAAAAAGGTTTTGTTTTTAATTTGATGTTTTGCTTATTATAACTATTTAAAACAATAAATCAGGGTGTTATTTATGTATAAAAGAATACTTAAAAAGTCCAAAAGCCACATATCAAGTTTATTCATTCATTCATTCATTCATTCATTCATTTTCTTTTCGGCTTAGTCCCTTCATTAATCAGGGGTCGCCACAGCGGAATGAACCGCCAACTTCAGTTTAATGATCTTTAATTTTGAGATTTTAATCCATAAATGAAAAACAAAGTTCAGTTTTTGAGCAGTAAAACTGTCGCTCAGTCTTGCATAGCGGGCAGGTTATTGTCTTTTTAGAGTCATTTAATGTAAAATTCTCCCCTGTCTTGGAGGACTAGGGGTGCATGCTTTTTTTCCTACAGCCGGTTCTGTACCCTCCATTGTGCAAATGGCTGTGTATCTTATTGTCACGCTCCTCAGTTGCGTGAGCATCCCAACTAATCGATAACTCCATTCATTGACAACCAATTTTATTATCGATAATTATCAGTTTTATCGATTAGTTGTTGCAGCCCTAGTGACAGTACAAAGCCTATTTCAGGAATTCTATGTCAGAAACAAAATTTGACCAAAGAAATTGGCCAATTACTTGGTCAAATACTTAATATTGCACAGGCAAGTGCTGTTACTGATTCCACCCCATAGACAAATTTGCCAAGTAGGATGCAATCCTGGATTAGCATCCCTGTTGACCCTGAAACATCATTCATTCATTCATTCATTTTCTTTTCGGCTTAGTCCCTTTATTAATCTGGGGTCGCCACAGCGGAATGAACCGCCAACTTATCCAGCATATGTTTTACGCAGCGGATGCCCTTCCAGCTGCAACCCATCACTGGGAAACACGCATACACACTCATTCACACTCATACACTAAGGACAATTTAGCTTACCCAATTCACCTATACCACATGTCTTTGGACTTGTGGGGGAAACCGGAGCACCCGGAGGAAACCCACGCAAACACGGAGAGAACATGCAAACTCCACACAGAAATGCCAACTGACCCAGCCGAGGCTCGAACCAGCGACCTTCTTGCTGTGAGGCGATCGTGCTACCCACTGCGCCACCGTGACGCTCCTGAAACATCATTTCTGTTAAAAATATAATCATACCTAATGTCTACCCATAACCCTAACTATAAACTACACTGTTAAAAAAAGTTGACTCAACTTAAAATTATAAGGCAACTTGCTGCAGAGCTTTTTTGAGTTGACTCAACTTAAATCGAATCAAGAACGCAACTCAACTCAACTCAAAAATGCTCTGCAGTAAATTGCCTTACAATTTTGAATTGAGTCAACTTTCTTTTTTTACAGTGTAGTTAGGCAATGATGTAGAAAAACATAACCCTCACCGTAAGCCTAAATTAACATAAACTGTAAACGTATCCCTTAAATCCAATCTGCCTAATTAGAATGTTGTTCTTTGATCCATGAACATGTCCTACTTGGTCAAATCACACCCTGATGGGATAGTCCAATAGTGGGAAATCTAGTATGGTAACATATTTCATATTTAACAATTACAATTTTCCCAGATTTACTGATGATAATCAGAAAAAAGAAGGAAAATCAAAAATGTTCAGTGAGAGGCAGTCCTGTGGAGCAAAAATGTCTCTGATGCCAGAGGTCAGAGGAGAATGGCTATATGAGCTGATTGGCTACCTCATGTGTGAGATATAGGAAGAATAAACTGAGGCTAAAATTCACCTGGACTCACTAAAATTGGACAATAGAAGACAATGCAAAAAGGTTGCCTGGTCTGATGAGTGTCGGGTTCCGCTGCAAAATTTAGATGGTAGGGTCAGAATTTGGTGTAAACAACATGAAAGCCTCAATCTATCCTGCCTTGTATCAACAGTTCAAGCTTCTGCTGGTGGTGTAATAGTGTGGGTGATATATAACTGGTACACTTTTGGGCCTTTTAGTCCCCACTGGACATCACTTAACTGCTTTCACATCAGTTTTGTTGCTGACCATGTCCATCCATTTATAACCAAAGTGCCCATGTTGTGAAAGCCTACTTCCAGCAGGAGAACATGTCATGTCAAAAATTGACTCAAACTGTTTTTTTTTTAACATGACAGTGAGTTTGGTCTACTCAAATGGCTTTCGCAGTCACCATATCTAAATCCAGTAGACCTTTGGGATGTGGAGGAATGGGAGATTTGTGTTATCAATGTGCAGCTGACAAATGTGCAGAAATTGTGTTATGCTGTCATGTCAATATGGACCAAAATCTCTAAGGGGGTGTTTTCAGCACCTTGTTGAATCTGTCATAAAGAATTAAAGCGGTTCTGAAGACAAAATGGGATCCAACCTTGTGCTAGCAGTGTGTATTGCATATATCCTGCTGTTTTTTTCACAATGCAGTTAGGAAAAAAATAGCTTATTTGAAAATCTTGTTTGGTTGTGTATAGTGTTGTCACGATTACTGGTTTCAAAGTAAACACATAGTAAAATTTCTGACGGTTAGTATTACCGTTTCAAATTTTCACGATTAAAACCATAGCTGATTAGCGCGATTTTGGAAAACTCACTGAAAATCCTGTAACCTTGCATATGATCACTGATGGTTGCAAGGTAAATGCATGTTTATATAAACAGTTAATAAATATATAGTTATCTATACAGTTAAATTATGTTGTATTCCTTTCATTTAAAGTGTGTGCTGCACACTATTGAGAATACTCAAAATTTCCAAATCAAATCCCAATATCAGTCAGAAAAATCGCAATTAGATATTTTCATCCAATCGCACAACCTGTTTTGGACTTTTATAAAGCAGTTTTAATGCAGTTTTGTGAAAACAACCTAAACATTCATCTCTGTGAAGTAGTTTTCGAAGTGCAGGTTTAAAAACAAAATTAAACATTAAATAAGAAAATCAAATTTACCTATAAATACACAACAAAAATAGTGTACTTGAAATAACACAAACATAAGTAAACAAATTCAAAATGCAGGGATATTGTTTGTCACAAAGTTGCAAAAAGCTGCAAATTTGACATTTATTTGCAATTTTGTTTGTTAATCTTCAGATACAAAACTTGGTGGAATGCCTCAATCGTGTGACATTTGTTTTTTTTTACATTTTCAGGTCGTTCAAACAAAACCGTGATGATATTTTTGGTCATGCTAATCGTGATATGAAATTTTCATACCGTTATGTCTCTAGCTGTGTAAGATGTTCCATGCAAGGTTTCAGTTAACCGAGATCTATGACAATTCTGTGACAACTGAAAGAAGAAACAGAGACAAACGTTCTCCAGCTAGTGAGGGTCTGTTTTGGTAATGGCAGGGGAGGTCGTCTAGATGTGTGTCATGAGGGAAGCACATGCCAGGGATAGCAAACAGCTCTGCCACAGTGGGGTTTCTCTCTGGATACATGCCTGCAGGGATGGTTGAGCTTTTAATATCAAGTTGGCTGAGGAAGCGTGTCATTCCCTCTGAGACAATCTAAAAGCTCTGTCTAAAATCAGAGAGGCTGAGCAGATGATTCAGATGAAGGGGGTGCGATTCAATGCATTTGTGTGCAAATCAATTTGTGTGTTTGCAAAGATGTTTGCAGTTAAGTAGATGTAAAGTAGACTTTTCTGGTTTTCTTATGCAACCTTACTTTGTTTGTACATAATTTGTTTTTGATGTTTCAGCCTTATAATTTAAACTTAGAAAAGTTTCTTAGAAAACTTAGAAAATATATTTGTCAGATGGCATGTCACATGAGCATTAAACTTACTCAATCACTCACTCACTCACTTTCCTTTGGCTTATTCCCTTCTTTATTCACCAAAGCAGAATGAGCAAACAATTTCTCCAGCAGATGTTTTACCGTTTCCAACCCAGGCCTGAGAGTAAACTTACTCATGCAAACTCCACACAAAAAGGCATCCTGGCTCATCTGAGACTCAAACCAATTATCATAACGTCCTATAACTCACTCACTTCGGCTTAGTCCCTGATCCATCATTGGTTGCAACTTGTCCGGCATATGTTTTGTGCAGCTGATGCACTTCCAGCCGAAACCCAGCACTGAGAGTACACTAACTCGCAAACCCCCCATATTGGGAAACATAAATTCACTTAGTTCCAATTTAGTTCATCCAATCAACTTGTAGTGCATGTCTTTAGACTCTGGGGGAAACCGGAGCACCTGGAGGAAACCCACTCGAACATGGGGAGAACATGCAAACTCTTCACAGAAATGCCAACTGCTCCAGCCGGGACTCGAACCAGCGACCTTCTTCCAGTCAGGCGATAGTGCTAACCATGTTGGTGCCACCATCATAAAATTCAGCAAAATCATAAAATTATTAGTTAATTATTTGGTTTGTATTAATCGATTACTTGAGATGAGTTATTGTTTAGAAATTGTTGGCTATGTCTGTGAATGTAAACAAGGAAGAAATTGCATATGTTTCAGTATATTAGATCTCTGAAACAGTGTAACGCAAGTCAATCAGGATCCACCTCGTTTTCCATATGCCTTGGAAATGAATTCATTCATTCAGTTTGGGATATTGTAATGTGTACATTTTGGAAGACATTTTGAAACCGTGCTGCCTGTTATTGCAAATATTTCCCTTAGAGGTGGACTTTCGACTTTATCTGTTATTTGGCAGAACTTTTTCATGCTCAAACAGCAACAGGAAAGATCCATATTCTGACCCTACCATCCAAATGACACAGCAGAAATCAAGACTCAGACAAGGCAACCTTTTTCTAATCTTCTCTTATCCAAATTTGGTGAGTGTTAATGGTGAACTGCTTTAGGGCTAATTGGTTTTTGCATTCAGAGATGCTGTTTTGCAGACCTTGGCTGTAAGAAGTGGTTATTTGAGTTGCTGTTGTTGTTGTTTTTCAGTTTGAGCCACTCGGGCCATTATTATCTTATGCATTATCAAGGCATTTTCACCCACAGAACTGCCACTCGCTGGATATTTTCTCTTTTTGGACCATTCTCTGTAAACCCTAGTGTAACAAAATTTAAGGGGGAGGGCTTGTTGGTGGCAGCGAGACCTGGGGAACTTAGTCCTCAACCAGCTGAGAGACCCTCACTCATGGTGCCTGGCAGCAGCAGCACTGTCCACCTTCAGTGGATGTCCTTGTATTTACTCTGTCTCTGAATGACAGGCAATGGCTCCTCCGGCTCACAGGTGCCTAGCAGAGAGCCCCGTCTTCTCACTCTCCTCCCCATCATGATGAACAGCAGCAGGTCTTGGCCTCCAGTGAAAAGCCCCTCACAGATGGCAGATGCCCATTCATGCAGTGGCAGACTTGTGTATCCGTGCCCTCAGAAAGCAGCTCTGTTACTGGCTTTGAGCATCCATTGGCGGCAGACTCTGCTTCTCTGGCTTGATGGGACCACAAATTTCCCCCAATGACAAAGGCCTCTCTAAAAGTGTGTTCCTTCTTCCTCCCAGGTTTTGGCACCACTATAGAGAGATATGAAAATCTAACTTATAATGGGAAGAAGGAGGCAGGAACCAGTGAATGCTTAAAATACTTTAATAATAAAATACAAATAGAAAAACAACACAAGAAAAGTGTCAGCCCCTCAGGGATGACTGCCACTCAATAAAAAAAAAAAACTCCAACATATTGACTGTTTTTTTAATATGCGTTCTTAAGTGATCTTGCGCCCTTGTATTCAACATCATCAACACCAAAGTTGAATTCCAATACTTAAGATCGCAAGAACAAAGGAAGCGTGAAAGAACCCAGAATTTTAAAGTTCCAGAATTCATTGGCTAAATAAAGAGGTTGGGCATTTCTCGACTTTATGCAAATATCAAGCAAAGTAGGTAAGGCAAGATGTTGATGTGTGTTTCTGAGCATTGAAATCACTTACATTTAGGCTACTATGAGAATGTATTCCTTCATATTTTTAAGTTTACACAAACATCTTGAATCATATGCCTGTGTGTTTATGCATTGATCATTTCTTGCACATGTGACAATGTACGTGTGATAAACGTGTAAACACGCTGCCTTCCACTTGGTTAAAACAGGCATGCTCAGCCATAAATTTGATATGCCCCAAAGCACAGTGGCATTGTAGCATTGCCAGCAGCACTGAGCATAGATTTTACACTGTAGTGGAAACGCACCGTTAGACCAGCCCATTGGCACAACAACCATGCCACATTCAAAATCACCTTTTGTTTCCCACCCTAAAACTTGTTTTGCATTATCTTGACCATGTTTACATCAAATATGAAGAGAGTTTGTGGCTCTACCATTGGATAATGTGTAACAAATAACTTGGGTCAGCTGTGCTTTTCAACACATTATAGCCTTTTGACATTCTGTCACTGTTGCAGTCAGTCATTGTTTGATGGAGGCCATAGAAATTAATAAGAAATGCGGTATGCTGTATCTTATTTGTCACCAAATTATCCATGACTTCTCTAATAAAGCTTTTCCCCCCTGTTGTGAACCTTGAAACTATCAATCCACAATAATGTTGAAGGGAAGATATGTTGATGATTAGTCCATATGCTGTTGATTTCTAAATTGCAAGCCATTTTTAGTGAGCCTCTCTTCCACTGACATCCATTAAAATAAATTACCATTAGTCATTGTGAGAAAGTTGCAGGGTTGCCTTCCATAGGGTTTGTTTACTAAATGTATTAAGCTGCTGCACTGTGATTGGCTGATTAGATATTAGTGCTACCTTGAAATGTGGCCGGTGTATGTGGCTGTTCAGTGTTTATGGTTAAATTTATACTATTATTTTGTTTCTTACTCTTTCTACTTCAAAATGGGCCACTATTCTTCTTATATTAGCTCCTACTAAACAAACATTTGAAGCAGCTAATCAAGGTCTTATGAGACAGGATGTTTTTCAATTTCTTAAAGAACGCAGAGAACTGACTTGCATCTCATAGAGATCAGTCTATTCATGTTACCCTGGAAGAACAAACTCGGAACGACGCAAGAACATAGTGCAAGAACATTGAGATATGCTGAGATCTTCCTGTTGGTCACATAAACTTTGGTCACATATTTTAACGGAAAATGGGTAGCACAATCGCCTCACAGCAAGTAGGTCCCTGTTTCGAGCACCGGCTGGGTCAGTTGGTATTTCTGTGTTGAGTTTGCATGTTCTCCCCGTGTTCACGTGGGTTTCCTCCGGGTGCTCCGGTTTCCCCCACAGTCCAAAGACATGCGTTACAGGTAAATTGAATAAGCTAAATTGGCCGTAGTGTATGTGAGTGTATGCAAGAGTGTGTGGATATTTCCCAGTGATGGGTTGCGGCTGGAAGGGCATCTGCTGCATAAAACATGTGCTGGATAAGTTGGCGGTTCATTCCGTTGTGGCAACCCCTGATTAATAAAGGGACTAAGCCGAAAAGAAAATGAAGAAAGCACATTCATAAAATGATAAACATGGGTTCATATTGTTGTATTTTTCCTTTTTCAGTGCAAATATATGTATACCTCTAAAATAAAAATAATGGTGAATAGAAAAGTGCTTCCCTCTTCTATTGTTTTGCCTCAATGACTTCTGGGAATTCAAGTGAGTATTGCGCTCAAGTCTGCATTCATTGAATCCTCAGTGTCACACAACAAGGTTCCCCAGCGGGAGGGGAACTACAATGCTATGTGGAAACTTCCACTATGGGGATTTCGTCAGAAAGCCAATCATTCTGAAGAGTAATTAAACGGGCCAATGAAATGCCAATGAGTTGGTGGTGTCAGCGTGCACAGCTGGCAGCAATCATAATCAGCTTGTGAATAAGAATGCCCGCTGTGCCACACAACCACACCTTTTCGCTTTCAGAAGCCTCATGTGCAGTCTGAAAGAGACGTTTTGCTGTCATCCTCCGACTTTGTTCGAGAGAGAGAGAGTGAGAGAAAGCTGCCGTCTTCTGAGAGGCTGATTTCTCCCGGTTCCAGCGCGAGCAACAACGCGAGCAGCGGTGGTCGAGCTGGGTTTCTCCTGTCCCTGGGCGTTTCGCTGGACCGGTACTTCAAGAGCGGTGCGTATAAATTTAAGCAAATTTCCTAAAAGAGCAACATGGTCGGGCAGCGCGTCTTTTTAAAGACGTCGCTCCGACCGTGCGTTTCTGGATGCGGTGGTTTCCTGTCCACGGATGATGGGCACGAGCACTGTATTGCATGTCTGGGGGACCAGCATGTTAATGCGGTGCTCGCGGGCAGCGCATGCCATCACTGCGATGGCATGTCTGTTGCGCAGCTAAGATCGCGGTTCGCTCTTGCAAAAGGGCGAACCACCCCTGTTGTCCCCCGCAAATAGCGGTTGGCACTCGGGCAGATCTGAGGGTCACAGTGGGGGTCAATCCGCCGCCCTCGGGCTTGCGGACCTCCCATTCCTCAGCGCGCTCCATCCAAGCTTCGAGTGAGAGAAGCGCACCATCCTTCGGGAGGGTCGCCCTCTCACTCGATGACACCGAGGACCAGATGTCCATCGCTGCATCGGAGGGTGGGCTGTCATTTTCCGATGACAATTCGGACCCGCTTCCTCCCTCAGGGGTGGTAAGCGAGGCTCCGGATATGGCATCTGATATAATGGCCGTGCTAACCCGGGCTGCTTCGGCGACGAGGCTGGAGATGGCTTGTCCCCCAGCTTCGTCGCCGGACCGATTAGACAGGTGTTACGTGGAGTATAAGAAGGGGAAACCCTCTAAGCCTCCCGTCCCCTTCTTCCCGGAGGTGCACAGTAAGTTCACGCAGCGCTGAGGGCACCTTTTT
>CAIGQV010017386.1:3086278-3100741 GCA_903798115.1 Danio jaintianensis
CCGTGTCTTCCCTCCCCGCTAACCATCCTTCATATGTGTTCTCCCCCTTTTCAGGGTTAGTCCATATGTCTTCCTGCCACCAGGTCTCCCCATTGGGCAGCAGGTGGCCTCCGCAGCGTCCTCCCTATCGGGACTGCACGCTTCCCAACGTACTGTCGTAATTTAAAATTCCTAGTATCTTAACTAGGTGTATTTTTTACGACTCCCCAAAAAATATAAATAAGCCTTTAAGTGCTTCACAGGTAAGTAAGGTAAGTTAGGGCCAGGGGACACGTTGGTGGGCTGCGTCTCTGGTGATGATGGTGCGCTCACGCCGGAGCCTGGCAAACCTCTCACCAGCGACGTGGTAAGGTTCAATCACTGTGGCGTTTTCCATAGATTTCCCCATAGTGGAAGTTTCCACATAGCATTGTAGTTCCCCTCCCGCTGGGGAACGTAACGGTTACTAAAGTAACCCTCGTTCCTCGAGGGGGGGAACGGAAATGCTATGTTCCTTCGCCACAGGGATTGCGCCTTAGCTGAAAGCTGTAGTTCAGCTTCTTCAGCTAGAAAAGGTGTGGTTGTGTGGCACAGCGGGCATTCTTATTCACAAGCTGATTATGATTGCTGCCAGCTGTGCACGCTGACACCGCCAACTCATTGGCATTTCATTGGCCCGTTTAATTACTCTTCAGAATGATTGGCTTTCTGACGAAATCCCCATAGTGGAAGTTTCCACATAGCATTTCCGTTCCCCCCCTCGGGGAACGAGGGTTACTTTAGTAACCGTTACGTTCTTTCCCACATACGCTGCACTTGTGTTCTTGAGTATTGTAATTGAACTTTGGTGGTTGTTGATGACGTAGCATGAGAATGCAAAGATGTAAGATTGCTTAAGAACATGTTTTAAGAAATGTCCATACTGTAAACTTCCAAACTGGTATGTGCTGAGGCAAATTGGAGCTAAACTCTGCAGGACCCCAGTTTGAAATATGAAAGTAAAAACTATAATAGGACTCCTTTAGTGCTACACCTGTGGTTACTCTACTTGGAACCCTATATTAACGTGAGGTGAACAGAATTTGTACATCCACTAAAAATCATCTTAGTGATTGGTATTCGCGCCATGCTTCCTGATGTGCGTTTAAATGCACAGGCAGCTGGATCAGCGTGTTTTAAGCAGGGGTCAGATTAGACTGACAAACTGTAAAATCCTGAACTGCAGGAATAAGGCCATGGTTTATTTTGCATGGAAGGCTGAAAGATTAGTGTCAGGAGAAGCCCTCTTTACTCGTGCGATGGGGCGGTTTTGCATATTTACCTGTCATCCCTTCAGGGTCAGTTCCATATGACCACCCATACTCATTACAATCCAACTAACACCACTCTAGCATCTCCTAGACACATTACATATACATTTTCAGGGGCTTTACTATATCCACCAACACGTTTGGCAATGCTTCATTCTAAAAGAGTCCTTCATCTCTGAAAACTAAAGACTTGAGAAGTAAAGTGCCAGGCATCTGGAGAATGCTGAAAGATAAGAGCGTACAGGAAAATAGCAGGTATGTGACGTTGTAGGAATTGGATCTAATCATCTATTTACATCAATGCATTCAGGATCTTGTGCATAAATAACTAAATAATCCCTTAACCCACAATGACCCCAACTATTTACTGACAGCTTCTCTTTTACCTTCTGCATACCTATCAAACTCTCACTTGCATCTTACTTTCAATATTTGTACACTCACCAGTAACTTTATTAGGTACACCATGCTGGTATCTTGCTTGTTCCCTCTTATCCCTCTTAAGATGTTGGCGCGTCCAGACACAGCAGCTTCTTGCGGCCCACAAAACGGTGCTTTTATGTTTTTTAATGTCGTCAGTTTGTCCTCAAATACTGTCAGTTCACCGCAGATTCACTAGGAAATCAACAAGGTACGCATCTACGATTCATGTAAAAGTGCTTGTATAGCCTGTCTTATGTGTATAGTTCATTCATTCATTCATTTTCTTTTCGGCTTAGTCCCTTTATTAATCTGGGGTCGCCACAGCGGAATGAACCGCCAACTTATCCAGCATATGTTTTACGCAACGGATGCCCTTCCAGCTGCAACCCATCACTGGGAAACATCCATACACACTCATTCACTACGGACAATTTAGCCTACCCAATTCACCTATAGCACATGTCTTTGGACTTGTGGGGGAAACCGGAGCACCCGGAGGAAACCCACGGCAACACGGGGAGAACATGCAAACTCCACACAGAAACGCCAACTGACCCAGCCGAGGCTCGAACCAACAACCTTCTTGCTGTGAGGCGATTGTGCTACCCACTGCGCCACCGTGCAGCCCTGTGTATAGTTTAAGTATTTTATTTATAGTATATGTTAGTCATGCATAGGTTTTTTAAAATAGCTCTTATGTCCAGTGTTGTGTTTGTATTTATGATTAATCTATGTAGCACCACTGTCCTGCGAGACATGACATTTCGTTCCTCTGTATGTCCACACATGTAGCAGAATGACAATAAAGGTGTGTGTGTGTGTGTGGGGGGGGGTGCAATTCTGCATATTTGATGCATTGACTTTCACTCATAAGCATGTAAATTGGTCATACGGGAAATCCAAACTTGTGTGAAAGGCTTCTCATTTCATGATGTTTCAAAGTTTGGAGAAAATTTTTTTATGGTGTGATCAACAGAATACTGTTACCTCACAGTGTGACCTTTTTGATGAATTAAAAAAACGCAAACATTAAATCTGTAGGATTTCAGTAATGCAATACAGTGGAGTAATGTCTATTATATTAGTGTGTGTAGGTGCATGTTATATCTTGATTTTTCATTCATTCATTTTCTTTTCGGCTTAGTCTCTTTATTAATCGGGGGTCGCCACAGCGGAATGAACCGCCAACTTATCCAGCATATGTTTTATGCAGCGGATGCCCTTCCAGCTGCAACCCATCACTGGGAAACATACCCATACACTCTCATTCACACTCATACACTACGGACAATTTAGCTTACCCAATTCGCCTATAGCGCATGTCTTTGGACTTGTGGCGGAAACCGGAGCACCCGGAGGAAACCCACGTGAACACGGGGAGAACATACAAACTCCACACAGAAATGCCAACTGACCCAGCCGAGGCTCAAACCAGCGACCTTCTTGCTGTGAGGCGACAGCGCTACCCACTGTGCCACCACGCCTCCCATCTGTATTTTTATTCATTTAAAAAAAAAAGAATTGTGCTCTCAAAAACTAGTGTGAATCACCTTTAATTGATCATGGAATAGATTCAAAAAAGTGTTGGGAAAATTCTGATTTCTGTCCATATAATCTCATCATGATGATTATCTTCATATTGTGCATTTAGAGATGCTCTTCTGCAGACCTTGGTAGAAACAAGTGGTATTTTACTTTAATAACTGCCTTTCTGGTGGTTCATTCCGCTGTGGTGACCCCAGATTAATAAAGGGACGAAGCCAAAAAGAAAATGAATGAATGAACTGCCTTTCTATCAGCTTGAACTTTCTGTCTGGCCATTCTCCTCTGTCCTTTGGCATAGACACATCATATTTGTTTTGTGCCTTTTTCTCTTTTTCAGGCCATGTTTTGTAAACCCTAGAAATTGTTATTGTTAAAAAAAAAACTCAGGTCAGCAGATCAACAGTTTTTGAAATACTTAGACACCAACATCACCTTTCCTCCCCATTCTGATTCTCAGGACTTCAGCAGATCATCTTGAATGCCACTAAATTGCTGCCCTGTGATTGGCTGATTAGACATTTGTGTCAACAAGAGGTTGAACAGGTGTACACAATAATATAGAGTGTTTATAGGCCGTTCTGTGTCTCTTGTTCTTCTTCAAAATAAAATTTAGCTCATTACCTTGTACCACAGGCTGTTTGCAGTTGCCAAGCAACAGACTTTTTTTTTTTTTCGAGGTGTTAGACCTTGGGGTCACCTTGGGTCTTGATTTAGCCAGATAAACTGAGTTTGACTTTTTCGAAACCTCACAAATCACCAAAAAATACCTTGGTTTTAAAAGCAATGCAATTTATTTCAAAATGGACTTTTGACACCCGGTTGATTGAGTGTGTGGTCTAATGGGGTTAAGCAAAGTATCTTTATCTTTTAATATAACTGTGCCATCAGCATGATCAATGTTAGCACAGTGAAAACGACAAGAGACAAGTCCAGTGAAGCATCGGCGTGAACTTCACATAACAGACAGAAATGGAAGATGCATTTGAGATAATCTGTGCAGGTATCTGCTGTGAATGCAAGCGAGAGAGAAGAGAGTGTGTTTGAGAACAATAGCTAGAGCCACACAAATTGGTTTCTGCCGCTATGTACGAATAGCAAAAGATTTGATGGCACTGTAGAAGCAATGTAACTGGGGGTGATAGCAACGCTCCATGCCAGCTGATTAGGCCAAATTCCAGCTCCACTCTTTCAGGAGCTCCCGCGGGGACTCTGCTCTATTACAGTACCATTACATGCGGACACAAGAATGAAACCAGCATCCAGACACACCAGCTTCGCCTGATCTCCCAAATCCCTAAAGACTACATTGCAAATGCTGCGAGAGAGACCCAACAACAGTTTGCTGTGTCCTAATGATCTCCGCTATAATGTCTCCCCTTATAAGTTAGCAATACACAGTATGTCAGGCCAAGCAAGGAACGCAAAGGATGTCTCTGTTACAAAACTAAGACAACTGCCCTGCTGGCTACTGCCATTGGCATCTTTAACATCATGGAAAATCATTTTGCAAGCATTGGGAGAATTAGTTTCAAAGCACAAGTGAAAACAATACCCCTATCATCTGCTTCTAAACTACAAAAATATGATTTTGTGAAAATAGTGGCGTAGTGTGAATTTTGCACAAGTGCTCAGTATAGGCATCAGTACTTGACGACAAAAAATTATGTGGGACAACAGGGTCCGTTCGTCATACGTGGATTACTCACTTAGATGGATTTAGTTATAGACATGATTTAGGATAGTTTCATTCTTCAAAACACATCCAGGTGTTGTTGTCATAGCAACAGGTCTGTAATCTCAAACTTGCTCTGGAGCAACTTATTTGATCTAAATCTCATTTCAAACAAAGGTGATACTAAAGTCTGTACCAACTGCTGATATTTTCTTACAGTAGTACTTCCCTTAAATTAGGGAAATAACAATCTGTCAGGTGTCTGTTCTATGTTGTGATCATTTGCTCCTTTGTTCCATTTCCCGCCGTTTTTCTGTTCATTAGTTTCACGTGTGTCATCATCCCATGTGTATATATATACCCCTTAGTTTAGTTCCTCATTTGTCCGGTATTGTATTGTCTATGTCCCAGTGTCTCCATGTTCCAGTGTCTCAAGTGAGTGTCTTGTAAATAAATCTACGTGTTTTTGATATTCCTGTGCCTTTGTGAGTGAGCCGACCGTGACACAATCTTGTCAAATTTCTTACCTTTTTTAAATCAGATTTCTTTTCAAATAATTAAAAAACTTAAGCAGTCTTCACTTCCAAATAAAGGTACAAAAACTGATGATGGTGGTACCATTCAAAGAGAGCATTTGTTGTACTTTTTAGTGAGTAATATGTACACTTTAGGTACTCATACCTATATTATAAAATATTAATAGAAGTATAATTTACAGGAGTGCACTTGTACAAACATGTACATATGCAGCAATCTCAGATCAAGTCATCCAGATATTTAAATTTGATTCACAAGCTTTTTTTGAAGAATTAAATTAGCCAGAGATCATTTAATAGATCCAGATCAGTTAATAGAAAATAGACAATCAAAAAATCCAGGATCTATAATCTTAGATTGTTTAAACCAAGTATGAAGAATGGACCCCAGCCAAGAATGTATCATACTGTAATTCTTTAGAAATGTACTGATGAAGCTTTCATAATACAATCATTTTTAATCGTTTTGCAGAATAGACATTATTTTGACAACACTCATCTGTATGTGAAACCTTTAAAAACTGCAAAAAAAAGTATATACTGTAAATGTACTCTTCTAAGGCAACATAACATGAGGAGCCTTTATATTGAGAATATACATATGATGTCTCATAGCATCAACAGACATGGGATCTTTCAAATGCATCATTTTGACTATTCATATACATATACAAGCATTATACTTTATCTAAGAGTCCATATTGCAGCTTATTCTGGCCAAAGCCTATCTAATGGCTCTTAAAGTGACCAATTACCAAAGTTTTTGCTTTTACACACTTCTCATGGTTTATATTCATATCTGCTACTAGATTGTCATTCGTTTTTTAAATGAGCTTTCGCTGAAAAAGAGTCATTCGTCATGCGACATGAGGCATCGCTGGTGATGCATCATAGCTGAGTAGAATTTATGCAAATCAACAGTAATTCGACTGATCCTCCTCTTGAATTTGGATACCGTAGGTAGAAATGAAATTTATAACAGCATTACGCATAAAAGAGAGGGTTGATGAATAGCTAGATGTTAAATATGAGAGTTTTATTCATGTAAACACGCCGCTTTTCCGTAACACGTTGCCACTAGCAGAGGACTAACTCAGATTTACAATGTAAGTGTCATGTTGAGAGGAAATAACCTTAATGGATGTGGGTTAAGGCCAGTTCATATATGTAGCATGATTACTGAGTTTACAGGAAGGTTTTAGTGCCATAAATCTCTGTGTGGCAACTGGATCAATACCGCTTTGCTCTACATGAGAGAATGACTTTAACTCACTTTCCCTTTCAGTCTCAAGCAATTTCACCACACGCTTGCCTTTTCTCATCTGTCTCTTGCTCGTGCATAATAGTTAAATGCATCTCCTGTAAGGTCATTTAGAAAATGTGTCCTGCCATTGTTCGAGGAACGTATTGCCCACCTGTAATCTTTAGAAAAGTGTTTTCCTTCCCATTGTTCCACAAAGTGCCCTTTATCCTCAGAGCTCGCACACACGGCTTACTTGAGAAGATGTTAAACGCCACGTCGAGCAAAGCTTTAGATTTGGATGAATAGCTCCAGCACTACTTTAGCTCAAATAATCCTGTTGGCTGCGGTGGAAGTTAAAGGGATAGTTCACTCACTATTTACTCTCCCTCAAGTGGTTCCAAACCTTTATTAGCTTCTTTATTCTGTTGAACACAAACGAAGATATTTTGAAGAAAGCTGGAAACATGTAACCATTGACTTCCATAGTAGGAAAAACAATTCTGTCATCATTTACTCACCGTTTACTTGTGATGAACCTGTTTGACTTTCTTCAGTTGAACACAAAAAAATACATTTTGAAGAAAGCTGAAAACCTGTAACCATTGACTTCCATAGTATTTGTTTTTCCTACTCTCCTTCAAGTGGTTCCAAACCTTTATTAGTTACTTTATTCTGTTAAACACAAAAAAATGATGTTTTGAAGAAAGCTGAAAACCTGTAACCATTGACTTCCATAGTAGGAAAAACAATTCTGTCATAAATTTCTCACCGTTTACTTGTTCTAAACCTGTTTAACTTTCTTTCTTCAGTTGAACACAAAAGAAGACATTTTGAAGAAAGCTATAAACCTGTAACCATTGACTTCCATATTATTTGTTTTTTCTACCATGGAAGTCAATGGTTACAGGTTTTCAGCTTTCTTCAAAATATCTACTTTTGTGTTCAACTGAAGAAATAAAGTCAAACATGTTCAGTACAAGTAAAGGGTGAGTAAATAATAACAGAATTTTTATTTTTATGTGAAATATCCCTTTAACACACGTCTCAGAGGATGCGGCGTCAAAAAAACAGAGGCTGTGCTTCACAAATCTGACACAGGTTTGACTCTTTAAGTGAGATTTGAAAAATACTGAATGCATTGGGTAAGTGACTTAGACATCTGCTATGGTAATACTAGACAGCATAAGAAGATGTGTCACCGATGAAGGGTTTGAATCTCGAGCCCTACCTCTGAAACTTCTCTTCCTTTTTCCCCCCACTGAGGCATCCGTTTTCCCCTCAGGGAGTGGAAGATCCCATGAAGAGCTTGATCTTCTGGCTGTCTTTTAAGTTTCAGATTTAAATTTTTTGTATCCGCATGACAAGTCCGACTGCCAGATGTGGGTGGATGGCTCTTTACTGATGGAGACTATAGGGCTGAAAACTGCTGTAACTTCTGCTTTGATAAACAATTATTCTGTCAGTTATTCAGAATTCCTTTACAAAAATGCCCTGTGGTAATCTTGTGGTACTGTAGAAGTACGGCACAGATTTACCACACAACAAATGAGCTGAGCTAAATATGACAAGATTATCAAAGCACATTCTGGTACACAGTATTAGTACATATACCAACACATTACAACAAGAATATTACAGGAATATTATATAAAGTACAACAACATGATGTGGTTAATACTGCAAAGTGTGAAAGTTATACCATTCATTGACACAATTGTGTTACAGGAATAGATACTGTACATTACAAGAAATATCCTGTGGTAAACACTACAGAAATGTGAAAGTAATACCACACATTACCACAAGAATATTAAAGGAATATTACATATCATAAAACTGAATGCTGTGGTAAAACGTCTTGTGGTAAAAACAGATATCACATAAGTTTAAATGTTTTTAAAAGAACACAATGCTACACTCAAAAAATGATGTTTGCTGTTTGTTCAAACTACTTATTTAAAATGAGCTGAAACAACACAATTCTTGAGTTTTTTGGGGGAACAGCTTATTTGTTTTATGTTCAATCCACTTAAATTTGGAAAAACTAATAAGTTAACCTTCATTTTGTCCCAACACAAATCAATTGTGTGGAACCCAGCATTTTTTACAATGTAACTATAACACTTTTTTTAGATACAGATTCATTCATTAATTTTCCTTCGGCTTAATCTCTATTTCAGAGGTTGCCACAGCGGAATAAACCATTCCAACTATTCCAGCATATGTTTTATGCAGCAGATGCCCTTACAGCTGCAACTCAGTACTGGGAAACACCCATACACACTCATTCACACACACACACTCATACACTACAGCCAATTTAGTTTACTCAATTCACCTATACCGCATGTCATTGGACTGTGGGGGAAACCGAAGCACCCGGAGGAGACCCACGCGAACACGGGGAGAAAATGCAAACTCCACTCAAAAATGCCAACTGGCCCAGCCGGGACTTGAACCAGCGACCTTCTTGCTGTGAGACGACAGTGCTAACCACTGAGCCACCGTACCTATTTTTTTATTTATTGTTTGTATTGTATATGTTTATATTTGTCAGCACATATTTAGTTTTTATGGAGATGTTCCTTTTTCCACATTTTGTTGATTATAAGTAACATTGCAACTATGTGTCAACCGCTTTTATTGCGTTGAACTGTTTCTCATTAGACTATTAGTAGAGTATCTGCTTTATATCTGCTGACACTGATCCACTAACATTTTCCTGACTATAACACACTTTGCAAGTATGTCAACTTAAACTAACCCTAACTAACTCTAACCCTAACCCACTCCACTAATACTCTAAGGAGAATTAGTAGGCATGTAGTTGCAATGTAACTTGAGTTCCCCTTCATACGGGAACTTCAACGTGCGTCTGGAACAGACTATGGGAGTACGTCAGACGACCAATCACTCTGAAGAGTAAGAAAACGAGCCAATGAAATGCCAAATTGAATTGGCGGAGCTCTGCTCCACAGCTGGCAGCAATGAGCCATCAGCGCTATATAAGCTGCACGCTGGGGAGTGAGCCTCAGAATTTAATTACTTCAGAGCCTCTCACAGAGACTGAAGACACTCTATCTGCCAACCTGATTTCAAAACTGAAACCAGTTTACTCACCAGTGCGGGAGATGACGCGACAGCGGTAGTCGATCTGGGCTTCCTGTCCCCTGGGCTTTTCGCTGGTGTGCACAAAAGAGCAGTTTCCATTACAAGAGCAGATTCCCTAAGAGAGCAACACAGTCAATCAACACGTCTTTTTCAAGACGCTGTTCTGACTGTGCGTTTCTGGATGCGGTGGTTCCTATCTCCGGATGATGGGCATGGGTATCGCATCACACGTCTGGGGGTCCAGCATGTCGATGCGGTGCTCGCGGACAGCTCATGCTCTCACTGTGAGAGCATGGCTGTTGCATAGCTGAGATCGTGGCTTCCAAGCCACCCCCGTTGCTCCCCGTGAAAGCGGTTAGCACGCGGGCAGATCTGAGGATTACAGTGGGGGCCTGGCTCAGTGTAATGTCTGGTATGCCCACTCTTGGTCTACCCACATGCTGAGGTTCGGTGCCAGCTATGCGTGGTCCCCGATGGTGATCCCATATGCTTATTCAGCCACGGAGTGTTTCCCCTGACCAGGCGGACACGTGTCTTCCCTACCCGCTAACCAGCTTATCATATGTAGTACTCCCCCTCCATAGGGCTAGTCCATATGTCCTTATTGCCATCAAGTCTCCCGTCTTGGGTAGCAGGTGGCCTCCGCAGCGTCCTCCCCCTTCGGGGACTGGCACGCTTTCCCAACGTACTGTCGTATTTCTAAAATCCCTAGACTATATTAGCTAGGTAAAAGCACATTTACGACCCCCGATCTAAATTTTAATTATTCCCATGTAATGGTAATTAAGGGCCTAGGGGACGTTGGAAGGTTGCGCTCTTGGTGATGCTTGTGCGCCCACGCTATGCTTGGCAAACTTCACATCAGGAGCGTGACGGGCTTAGCTGCTGTGGCGTTTTCCATAAAGTCTCCCATAATCTGTTCCAGACGCACGTTGAAGTTCCCGTATGAAGGGGAACGTCCTGGTTACGTCCGTAACCCACGTTCCCCGAATAAGGGAACGGAGACGTGCGTCTCCACTGCCACAGCAGCTGAGTCTCCAGCTGATTAGCTGAGTGATCGGCTCTTCAGCAGGCAAATTCTGAGGCTCACTCCACAGCGTGCAGCTTATATAGCGCTGATGGCTCATTGCTGCCAGCTGTGGAGCAGAGCTCTGCCAATTCAATTTGGCATTTCATTGGCCCGTTTTCTTAGTCTTCAGAGTGATTGGTCGTCTGACGTACTCCCATAGTCTGTTCCAGACGCACGTCTCCGTTCCCTTATTCGGGGAACGTGGGTTACAGACGTAACCAGGACGATCAACACAATGTGTTAAAAAGACCACAACATAAAGTAATACCCATATTTTTATTCTAGGTTGTGGTGTTTATTTGTTTTTTGTTATTTTTACTTTAGGCAAATTAGGCATCATGTTTCCATAAAAAAATCATCAATAAATACTATTTACATTTAATATTTTCAGAGCATAAAAAATCAAGGACTTCTTACTTAAATATCATTGAAAAATATTTTGTATTTGTATTCTCAAGTTCTTAATTTGTGTATTTAATCTAACATGAAATTCATTGCCGGTTATTTTCATTATCGATTATTATTGTAGCTCTAAAGTAAAAATGCAGAAACAGAAATGAAATGCATTGAGAGATTGTGAAAGAAAGAGATGGAGAAGTTTCAGGCCAGTCCCGTGTGTTTCTTGCTTCCTGCTGGCTGAGGTCATAAGAGAGTGTATGTTGCTCAAAGCTCTCTGCATGATGTATTTTAAAGAAGCCCACTGAAGTGTATAAGTGTGTGTGTGTGTGTGTGTGTGTGTGTGTGTGTGTGTGTGTGTGTGTGTGTGTGTGTGTGTGTGAGTGTGAGTGTCTCCAGCAGGGCCAGACAGACGGTGCAGTCAGAGGGATGCAGTGAACCCTGACCGAATGTGTTGGTGGTGCTGCCCCGAGGGAGTGTGTGTGTGCGTGTGAAGGTATGATGGACGGGGAATAGACAGGGGTCTCTGGCCCAGCAGGTGAAGCTGCAGGTGATGCAAAGGAGGGATGATGGGACGTGCCTGATTCTAGTGTGTTACGCATTGGGTCGTCAATCCGTAAGCTGTTGTGTCTATCTCTATCACTCAATGCCTCTCTGGAACTGGAAATGTATGCAAATGAATGTATTTTGAATCTTTTTATGCACCTTTACAAACTGCATTGTGCTTTTGCCATCTCACAGGTTGAGAACTGCTTTTCGAGCTGGCGAGGCGAGTAAATGAAGTGAATGATGATCATTTGAAGCCGAAAAGGGCTTTTCTTCTATTTTCTCAGTTGCAGAGTGCAGTCCTATTCTTGGGTTGATGTATTCCTTATTTAAATTCTAAGTTGGAGCAGAAACTTTTTTTAGAAGCCACCAAGATTGACCTGATGTCATAAATAGTTAGTATGTATTGCTGTGCTTTTCCCAAATCTATTGGAATGTACGATGGAATATACTGCTTGATTTTTGGTCTTACTTTATATTAAGTGGCCTTAACTACTATATTGCTTATGCTAAAAAATAAGTACAATGTACTTAAAGTGTTCATATTTTATTGCATTACACATACCTTACTATTGAGGTTGGACATTAGGGTTAGAGACAGGTTTAGTGCTATGGGTAGGTAAATATGGGTTTCTGATACCTGCTGTTTATGTTAATTCCCACCTAAATGCATTCAGTATGTGATTACATTACTATTGAGATTTGACCTCCAAATTTTGAATGACTATGTGATTAAAATTATTGGTGAATATTATAAATTAGGGGCGGCACAGTCACCTCACATCAATAAGGTCACTGGTTAGAGTCCTGGCTGGGCCAGTTGGCGTTTCTGTCTGGAATTTGCATGTTCTCCCTGTGTTGGCGTGCGTTTCCTCCGGGTGCTCCGGTTTCCCCCACAGTCCAAATTCACGCTATAGGTGAATTGGGTAAACAAAATTGGCCTTAGTGTATGAGTGAGTGTGTGAATGCGAGAGTGTCTGGGTGTTTCCCAGTGCTGAAAGGGCATTTGCATATGGCAGTTCACTCTGCTGTGGCGACCCCTGATAAATAAGGGACTAAGCCAAAGGAAAATGAATAAAGATTATAAATGGACAAATTGTCACAGAAAGGACGGGACTCAGGTAAACGTAAAGGTTAATGTAAACAGTTTATTGTAAAGGATAGCAGGTATGTAAGCAGGTAAAGTATATCCAAATGTAGAACATGAACCAGAGATATTGTCAGAGATGGGTCTTGGAACAGAAACCACGGATGACGAACAGGACGATGAGCAGACGAGGAACCAGAAGACACCACACTTGGAGACACACGGAAGACATTGGAGATCGCAGAAGACAAGGAAAGGTAAGGTAAGGTAAGTAACTAGAGCTATAGGATCAACACTGACCATATACTGGGAGTTCAGTCCTATCTGGTACTAGCGACAAGGCCAGACACTGAGTGAACTGGGAGTGGGGCTTATGTAGGGCAGGGATGATGATGGTGATGATGTCAGGTGCGTGGCTGATTAGAATTCAGGTGAGGGTGCTCGTGGTGTTTGATTAGGTGAAAAGCCTGGTCTGACTGTGACACAAAGGAGGGGGTGAAATATCATTTGTCATTTGTTATTTTACCTATGGTTTGTTTCCAGATATAAGATACGTATATGATTAAAGGTCACATTAGGTAGTGGCTCAGAACAGATGAATATCATGGTATCATGCATATTTTTTTGCTTAAACAATATGTGTTAAACTGAAACAGTAAGTTTCTTTTTTCCTAACTTGTTCTCTCATTGGCTGCCGACTGTCGCTGACTTCCAGTCAAAAAACAAATATCCAGATATTTAGCCTGCCAAATATCTCACATATTTGAAATCTACCAATCATTTTTGCTTCTCTCAGAATGCATATTTAACAAATAGTACTTGAGTTGTCATAAAGACACATCACACAATGTCATCTTTGCATTTAAAATGGCGAATGACACTTAATGACAGTTGTCATAAGCATCCATAAAATGTCCTTCATGTAAAGGTCTTATGAACACCACCTTCAAATAAAGCATTGCCCTTTTGACCAATAGTGTAAAAAGTGTATAAAATACAACAGTATAAAAAGTTAGTATCTGCTATATTGATTAAACAATACTTCATCCCCTGGATATATAATGAAAATGTTATCTGCTAAAAGTTAATTAACTTTTAGATCTACACTAGCAGATAGATTATCTTGACAAACAAGCATCAAAAACTTACAACTCCAGTTCTGATGGATACTTTAAAGCTTTCTGACCACAAAAGACCTCCGTTCATCCTCATTATGGACAATTTCACACTTTTAATGCCACAGATGCCCATCACACACTCCTCAAAAGCTGCAGTAATTATACAGTTCATTTGAAGCCTTTTATCAAATTCTAATTGGCTTCTGTGTATCCCAAACAAACTCTTGTCCACTGATGTGATGCTGACAAACTCTCGTCTAAAAAGTGTGCACCCCTCACTTAATATAATTGGCAGTGTTTTTCTTTGTTCCCACTTGGCATTTCCTGATATAGTGGCAAAAATTATGACTGATTAATATCATCCCATAGCAATTCTTAAATCATATATATATATATATATATATATATATATATATATATATATATAT
>CAIGQV010017386.1:3104705-3128377 GCA_903798115.1 Danio jaintianensis
TACTGGTATTGCTATACTTGTGGGGACATTTGGTATTTATACAAAGCCACTTGGAATCTAAGGTATACAGTTGTGGCCAAAAGTTTTGAGAATGACACAAATATTAATTTTCACGAAGTTTGCTGCTAAACTGCTTTTAGATCTTTGTTTCAGTTGTTTCTGTGATGTACTGAAATATAATTACAAGCACTTCATACGTTTCAAAGGCTTTTATTGACAATTACATGACATTTATGCAAAGAGTCAGTATTTGCAGTGTTGGCCCTTCTTTTTCAGGACCTTTGCAATTCGACTGGGCATGCTCTTAATCAACTTCTGGGCCAAATCCTGACTGATAGCAACCGATTCTCTCATATGGGATTAAGATCTGGGAAGGTTCCAGGCCATGGACCCAAAATTTCAACGTTTTGGTCCCCGAGCCACTTAGATATCACTTTTGCCTTATGGCACGGTGCTCCATCGAAAAATGCATTGTTCTTCACCAAACTGTTGTTGGATTGTTGGAAGAAGTTGCTGTTGGAGGGTGTTTTAGTACCATTCTTTATTCATGGCTGTGTTTTTGGGCAAAATTGTGAGTGAGCCCACTCCCTTGGATGAGAAGCAACCCCACACAATGGTCTCAGGATGCTTTACTCTTGGCATGACACAGGACTGATGGTAGCGCTCACCTTTTCTTCTCCGGACAAGCCTCCAAAAGTCTTCACCTCACTGTGCGTGCAGATGCGCTCAGACCTGCCTTCTGCCCTTCCTGAGCAAGCTCTGCACTGGTGGCACTCCGATCCCGCAGCTGAATCCTCTTTAGGAGATGATCCTAGCGCTTGCTGGACTTTCTTGGACACCCTGAAGACTTCTTAACAAGAATTGAACCTCTTTCCTTGAAGTTCTTGATGATTCTATAAATTGTTGATTTAGGTGCAATCTTAGTAGCCACAATATCCTTGCCTGTGAAGCCATTTTTATGCAACGCAATGATGGCTGCACGCGTTTCTTTGCAGGTCACCATGGTTAACAATGGAAAAACAATGATTTCAAGCATCACCCTCCTTTTAACATGTCAAGTCTGCCATTCTAACCCAATCAGCCTGACATAATAATCTCCAGCCTTGTGCTCGTCAACATTCTCATTTGAGTTAACAAGACGATTACTGAAATGATCTCAGCAGGTCCTGTAATGACAGCAATGAAATGCAGTGGAATTTTTTTTTTAGGATTAAGTAAATTTTCATGGCAAAGAAGGACTATGCAATTCATCTGATCACTCTTCATAACATTCTGGAGTACATGCAAATTGCTGTTATAAAAACTTTAGCAGCATCTTTTCCAATTTCCAATATTTATGTACATAGTGTACATATGCACATAGTCTGCAATCTGTTGTAGAAGATAATCTGGAAAAGTGAAATTTCTCTTCTGAGAACAACAAAACAGCAAAAAGCAGAGATCTGGCATCAGAAGCATTTCACAGAATATTTTCATTTCCATATGAAAGCCCAGGGTGTGGATGACGAAACAAGCCACTGAACCATCAACCTGACATCATACATCAGTATTAGGATATTAATATTTTTCTTAATGTTAATAGGTAAGGCTGGTGTTATTTGTTAAACTACAGGGTAATGGTCAAACTGCAGACTTTAACTGTTTATTCACAGATTCATTTAATTTAGCTTGAGAATGTTTTAAGTCATGTCCATTGTAATTATGGTGTAAATATCAGGTAATAATTTATTTAGCATGCAGTTCACTGATTAATTAATTTACGTAAAAATGCTCTGGACAAATCATAACTAATTTTAAACTATGTACCCAAACACATTCTAGATTTGAGGCTTGAAAACCATACAAATGTAACTTTTTCACTAAAAAGAGAAAATATATAAGAACATCAGCCCGATCTCATGAGGAAACGTAACAAAAAAATTGTCATTATTTTGACGTTTTGACAGTTTAGTGGCTAATTTGTACGAGTTCAGTTGTACGAAAATGTACGATTTTAAAAAGGAGGCGTAGCACCCAACCCCGCCTCTAAACCCAACCGTCATTGGGGGAAAAGCAAATCGCACGAATGAGATCATACGAATTAGCCACTAAATAAGATTGTGTTGGTTATATATATCAAATATATATGATATATGTATTTCCAGAAACTGTAGCAAAAGCATTGGGAATCCTTAATTTGTAGTGCAATATTAGTATATGGCATACGAGAAGTAAAATAACTTGCAATAAATAGGTAATACTTAAGTTTAAATGTATTTTCAGAAAATATAAATTTTTTGATACATGTCAACATCATATTATTATTATTATTGTTATTATTATTATTATTTATTTATTCATTCATTCATTCATTCATTTACATCTGGCTCAGGTTTCTTCTATTAATTTAAAATTACATTGTTTAAAATATTAACAAAATATTTTCTAATCTAAATAAAATGGCACTTTCTTCTTTTTTATTTTCACGCCATTAACTCACGATCCACAAATATTTGAATTTATTTCTTCTGCTAAGCACAAAGACAGTAATTTTGCACAAATGGTCTTATACGATATAGAGATAATTGAAATAAACATGTAAGACTTTCCATTACATTAAATCAAAACATTAACATTTGCATTAACATTAGCATTATGGAGTTGCAACCATGAACGAAGCTCTGTGTTTTAATGAAATGGGCTCTTGTCTGCTCAGTAGAAGAAATGGTTTACGGCCATGTGATAATTGATGTCTGTAATTGGATCTGATTAACGTTAGTCATTGCAGTGTTTGATGAAATTGCCTCTTGAACACTCACAGAAAAAAAGGCTGTATTCACAGAAGAACCTCCTCTACCTCTGGACTAAACTGCACGAAAAACCTCTTCATGCTTAAGATCTGAAGGTTTTAAAGTCATGGCTTAAATGTTAAAAAAGTCAAGTCTGGAACCACAAGATAACCATGTCTGGACAAATAGTAACAAAAACGTTACTCTTAAACAGCAAGCAGAAAGGGGTCAGTGAAATTTAAAAAGTGAACTTTTAAATGAAATAATATGCTGTAATGAAACATGCAATTGTCCACTTACTTATAAGTTGAATTATTAATTAATTCATTTTCTTTTCGGCTTAGTCCCTTTATTAATCTGGGGTCGCCACAGCGGAATGAACCGCCAACTTATCCAGCATATGTTTTACGCAGTGGATGCCCTTCCAGCTACAACCCATCACTGGAAAACATCCATACACACTCATTCTCACACATACAATTTAGCCTATCCAATTCACCTATAGCACATGTTTTTGGACTGGGGGAAACCGGAGCACCCAGAGGAAACCCACACCAACACGGGGAGAACATGCAAACTCCACACAGAAATGCCAACTGACCCAGCCGGGGCTCGAACCAGCGACCTTCCTGCTTTGAGGTGATTGTGCTACCCACTGCGCCACCTTGCTGCAAGTTCAATTATTTTTATATAATATTAGTAAATTCATAAATAAATTAACGTGAAGTAATATTATTCCTTGCAAGGATGCAATTTTTGTTAGAATCTACATGCTTTATGTAAAATAATAAAAAAAGAGTAAATCTAGACAGTTATACATATACATTTGTTACATTGTTTTTCATTTTCCTTTGGCTTAGGCCCTTATTTATCAGGGGTCACCACAGTGGAATGAACCGCCAATATGTTTTACACAGCGGATGCCTTTCCAGCCACAACCCAGCACTGGAAACACCCATACACACTCGCATTCACACACACTCATACACTAAGGCCAGTTTGATTTACCCATTTGACTTATACCACGTCTTTGGACTATGGAGAAACCGGAGCACCCAGAGAAAACCTACGCGAACACAGGGAGAACATGTAGTAAAGCATTTACCACTTTGTAATGTTGCCATTCCTTTTCAGGTGTAATTTTGTCCCATTCTTCCAGCAAACAAGTCTTAAAGTGGGCAACAGTATGAGGTCTCCGTTGTTGCATTTTGCACATTCTCTATTGGAGACAGGTTGGGACTGCAGCCAGGACTTTGTAATGTGTGCAGAATGTGGTTTTGCATTGTCTTGTTGAAATATGCATGGGCACTTCACAGAAGTGCAAGTTATCACTGACACAACCCCATACTATGACACCCTAGTTTTTGGACTTGTTGCTGGTAATAGTCTGGATGATCCTTTTCTTCTTTGGTCTGGAGCACACGGTGTCCATTTCTCCCCAAAAATACCTGAAATACTGATTCATCTGACCACAGTACATGTTTCCACTGTGTGATGGTCCATCCTAGATACCTCTAAGCCCAGAGAAGTCGATGGCACTTCTGGACACTGTTAACATAGGATTTCCTTTTGGCACAGTACAGTTTTAACTGGCATTTGTGCATGTAACTATGTATTGTGGTACTTGACAAAGGTTTGCCAAAGTAGTCCTGAGCCCATGTGGTGATATCGCTTATAGATGAATGACGATTCTTGATGCAGTGCTGCCTGAGGGATCGGAGATCACAGTGTCGCCCTTGTCCTTTACGCACTGAAATTCCTCCAGATTCCTAGAATATTTTAATTATGTTATGCACTGTTGAAGGTGAAATATCCAAATGTCTTCCTATCTTTCTTTGAGGAACATAGTTTTTAAACATTTCACCCTCTTGACATCACCTGTTTCAAATCACATCATTATTTAAACAATTTATTTGATTACTAGCCATAAATTCCTTCTGTCCCAACTTTTGTTTTTAAATTAATTGCAAGAATCAAAACTGGAATACGTGTTTATTTTGGGAAAAAAAATTATAATAAAAATCATGAGGAACACATTAAATAGTGTTTGTTGAATTGTCTGCAATGAAATACAAGTCAAAGTAAATTTAGAAATCACTACTTTCTTTTTTTATTTGAGTTTTCCATACTGTCCCAACCTTTTCTGATTTGGGGTTGTACATAACACTGTAGATTATTATACTAACATTCTTAATCTTCAAACATAATCAGCTAAAAATGACATTTTATGTAAAGTTTAGAGCATTTGTTTTAATAACAAACTTTTGATTACATTGGTATATCAGTTTTTCAAAACCAAATGAAAATAACATAAATACATGAGTGCATTTCTGAGAAACTTTTTTTCCTTCCATTTCTTTCTTTATCATGGGCTTTTTTATTTGTCTCTGGCCACTGCATGTTTTTAAAAAATCTGACACAAATGCAGAAAGACCTTTTCTACTCACCTGCTCATTAATCCAAAGTTCAGCTGCTAAAGTAAAAGATGTGTTTGCATTGGACTTGTGGAAATGGACTTCATTTATGGCCTTTCGAAAAAGCTTCAGTTGCATAATGACAAACATTAACAGATTTAGTCATAAGTGCATACTAGTGTTCAACAGATGTGCCTAATGGGATTCAGCGAATAAAACTGGCGTAAATAATTGAGCTCAGAGCTGTGGCATGATAAGTGGATGAGAAACACCACTGTGGGCTTTTTAGTGACCCTGATTTTTAGGGTCAGTGGTTTTTAGATCTTAGGTCATACAATGGAAATGACACCTATAAGACTGTATTTCAACATAAATTCAAACTAAATTGGTTTATAGGCTTTTTCGAAGCAGTCAGGCTACTGTTTGTGGGTGTCATACTTCACCAGTGTACTTAGACACATAACAGAAGCTAATTTAAGTGCCACTGATTGTAATTGGGCCCCTGGTAAAATAAAGGAGTGAGGGAGTGATTGTAATTGTCCAATATACAATAAACTTTTGTTGAAGAACTTCTGCACTGAACAAAATGATTTCTGCAAAATTGTTGCAAACAATTTATATGGGTTGAATTCAAACAAACAAATTTAATTTAGTAATGTTCAACTTAATTTGTTTGTTCAAATTCAGCCCAAATAAATTGTTTACTTAAAAAAAAATTGCAAATCCAAGGAATCATCTTTGAATCATTTTTTTTCAGTGTACATCAAATTATGAAGACACAAGGTTTATTACACTGATTTTCTTCTTTTAGGCATTAATCTCTATTTTGGCAACCATTATGTCTCTAACATGTAGACACAATTGTATGTCTAATTTAAGAAAAAGAACTTACTATACACTGAAAAAAAAAAATTCTGCAAAATTGTTACAACCACTTAAAACAACCGCTTAACGTAAAAAAAAAGTGAATCCAAGAAATCATGTTTGAATCATTTTTCTTCAAAAAAACTTCAAAAATTTGGATTCTTAAGTTAAAAAGGAAGAAAACGAGACAAAAACAATGATATATTTTAACTTTTTAAAATAATCTTAACATATCTTGTACAAATATAAAAATAATAATAATTATTTACAAATAATAATAATGATTAGATACAATAAATACTTCAGAAACAAAATTGTGCATCACTGAATAATTCTTAAAGCAAGTTTAGATAAAGGCCAGTTTTATTCAAGGGTGTAATATGTAAAAACTAATTTACTTAAAAACGGTTAAAGAAAATAAGAGGGAAAAAGCTTCATTCAACAAATATTGTATGTGGATTTAAAAAGTAGCTGGAAAGAATGATTTATATCTCAGGTAAAAAATAATTAGTGACGGGAAGTTCGGATCATTTTACTGACTCGGTCCTTTGAGTCTCGTTCAGTGAGATGAATGAATCTTTTTTTGTCATTTTGTTCAATTTGCCAAAATATTATTAAAATGATACGAGTTGCTTCCAAACTCATCTACAACTACACCAAACGTTAATCACACTACAGACAAGCCATAACATCCTGTAAGAAAGAGAAAATAATCATTTATTGTTTACCTGGTCTTTTGTCTATGATTATGTCAGCTCTTCTGACAGGTCTTCAAATTTGAGTGGTCACACAGACAGTCCCATATAAGCTTAACCATTGCACACAGTCTGAGCCGAAAGGAGCCATTAGTTCACTCTTCGAGTCTTTGTTCATCACGTTACAGCATGTAAATGCATATAATTGGCTTCTGTCTTTCACGTGATGAACGAACGACTCAAACCCGATAGAAGACTCGAAAAAGAAACTAATCTTCTACTCCACCTGCACAAATGTGCACACGCGCAAATGAACGAATCACTCCCTGAGAGCACTCATCTTTCTCGACTCATACAAAAGAATAGTTCAAAATGAACCAATCGTTCAAGAACGACCCATCACTAATCATAATAATGATGCCTATATCCACAACAAAATGTGTGTGTGTGTGTGTATTTATGGTTTACAAGGACTGTATAATGACATGGATGTGACTAGTTTTATATTCAGCAGTTTAGGAGGACGTCATGTGTCCTCATAATTAAAAATGCTTCAAAATCACACTTAACAGGGTCTTTTGACATTCTAAATTTGCTACAGATTTCCTTTGAGGGTTGGGTTTAGGTTACGGGTAAGGTAAGTCCATTTTAGCGTTTGTTTACTGTATAAAATACATTACGCCTAAACCCTAATGCATATGGAGAGCCCTCTTAAACCAAATGTGTCTGTTTGTGTGTGCGTATTATCATGCTTGCTGCCTGTAGATTTTTGTAGATTTGTTTTCTCAGTTCCACAATCTTTCTTGTTTCCCCAAAAATGTTCAGAATATTCTTAAAACTAAAATTGAAAAGCAAAACCCGTGCAATGGCCTTACTGTCTCCTTAAGATGCAGTGTAAAATACTTTCTCATTCCTTATTCAAGGTTGTTTCCTGGGTTTTGTTCTGCCAGCATTAACAGTGAGCTGTCAAGATGTCATTCTCTATTCTCTCTGCCTTTAAGACCTGCTTTAGGTTAACTTCACTGACATATACACAAGACAAAGTTTAAAGGGGGTCATACAGTAGACCACCACCACAAAGCAACCTCGGAAAACTGAAGATACTGTACATTCGCAGGTGACATTTTACAGAGAGTTTCCCAGCTGGCTTATAATAATGCACAAATTATTCAAAAAGCTCCAAAGTTGAAAAGTCTCTTTGGATAAAAGCATCTGCTAAATGAACCCGAACCTATAAAAGCGCAGTAAAATTCTGTTGACAATAATGTTCCTCCTTTTAAAGCTGTAATATGTGATACGTACAGGCCTCGGATGTTTTGCCCCTTTCAAGTGTAGCGTGTCTTTCCACATTTCCACTCTCTCATTGCCTGTGAACAGCGGATTAACGACACTGATGCCTGGAAAACTCAAAGGCTCATCAGAACTGTTTATGCAGTGGCTCCTGCTTCACATCATAACAGCTCCAGGCCAAACATCTCCCAACTTTCGACTGGGTCACTGTAAAGAACGCCATTTGAAAAAGCTCGCCAGTTTTGGGAGCTTGCCAAGAATCCAAGAGATAGAGATGATCTTCAATTTCATCTTGGTCATGCCTCATAAGCAGATCTCATGACTTTAATGAGCTCATTATAGTGGGTTGGCTTCATAAGAGATGCCGCTCACATCGCCCCGAGCGCTTCTGAATGGACAACACCACGACCACCACCCACAACAGAATTAAACTCACAGTGTGTGCAGATGTTTGAGATACAGGCTTGGGAATATTTAGGCTTATATTCAATGATAAACACCCCTTCAGATTTAACTCTAGTGTTTGGAGTTTGCCTGAGTTCTTTGACTGATCATCAAAACATAAGTTTTTTTTTAAATATAAAAGTGTTTTGAATTAAAAGATTATCATGGTTAGCGCTGTCGCCTCACAGCAAGAAGGTCGAGATCGAGTCCCTGCTGGGCCAGTTGGCATTTCTGTGTGGAATTTGCATGTTCTCCCTGTGTTGGCGTGGGTTTCCTCTGGGTGCTCCGGTTTCCCCCACAGTCCAAAGACATGTGCTAAGAATAAACTAAGTTGGCGGTAGTTTATGAGTGTGTTTGTGAATGAGTGTGTATGGGTTGCGGCTGGAAAGGGCATCTGCTGCGTAAACCATATGTTGGAGTAGTTGGCGGTTCATTCCACTGTGGCGACCCCTGAAATAGAGACTAAGCTGAAGAAAAATGAATGAAGGAATGATAGATTATCATGCAATTTCATACTTGTTTTTTCATTACTCTGAGCATCATCACCTTCCAAAAGGGGACTGAGGGATTACCACCATTCGTTATGATGGAGAAGAGCAGGTATATGATGAAGACCTATGCAAAAGTGGAAAGAGTGCAAGGGCCCATTTACACCTGGTCACTTCATGCATTTTTTTCTGATCAGATAGCTGGATATAATTATATATGGAATATAACATAACAGATGTAATTCTGATCTTTCAATCCAGTGCTATATACAAATTTAACTAAATTACATCAACTTATTAACTATTTAATTCATCTTATTATATACAAAAACATATGCTATATATCTTATTTGGCATTGAAATTTTTTTATATGCAGGCTGTAAAATGTTTATTAAAAACGTGAGTTTTATAAAACGTAATTTTTTTCATTCATTCATATATTCACGTGAGTATTCATTCATTTGCAAAGCTCATTATACCACTAAGGTCTCAGACAAAGTCCGCAGACAGTAGTAGCACTCCTTTTGTTGAAAGGGAAGCATGGAAAATGAAAGTGGGCTACCTACACATACCTGCAGGGGCTCCAAAAAAGCTGGTCCAGGCCCAAATGGGCTGGCCCACACTAGGCCATTGTGGGATTAATGTGGGGAGTAAACGGTTCCCTTGTATTTCCTATGTGACCTGATGAACCTTGTAGGTCGAAACATTGTCTAATTAAATTGTTTTTGAGAGCTAGCAGTGTGCAGATTTTGTTTACTTCTGTTCTGCCTTTGTTTTGTTATCATTGTTTGCAGGTGTGATGTCTTAAGTTTGACTAAAGGGTTCGCTTGTATTTCCTGTGTGACCTGATGAAGACCTTGTAGGTCGAAACATTGTCTAATTAATTGTTTTCTGAGAGCTAAAGTGGCAGTGTGCCGATTTTGTTTACGTCTACTCACACAGAACCAGCAGTGAGCCCACAGCTGTGGACCCTACCTGGGCTAGCCTGCACTAGGCCTGTTTAGATTTGACGTGGGCTGGCTGTAGCCCACTGTTCCCTGCAGAAGCATGTTTGCAGGGTGCCTCCTTCATCACTCAGCTCAACTCAGAGACTTTGCTGCATTGATGATGAAACCTAGGATGAAGAAGAAACACATTGTTGGAGAGCCCACACCTGGTAAGACCAGGTAAGCCCACCACGCCAGACTGAGCAGGATCCACCACTGTGTAAGCTTGAGGTTGACACTGGAAGAGCGTGCTAAGGGATGGATAAACTCACTGCTGTTTGCAGCAATACAGAGGGATGGTCTTGACCATGAGGGAACAGAGGAGTCAGTGTCATTCACCAGTGGTTGAGGCCTAACACCAAGATGGGGAGGAGCAGAAAGAACAAAGATAAAGTGGTTTGTTGCTGGGTGCCGGTGGTTGGTTAAGGGTGTATGATTAGTACCCACCGCCCCCTTGTGCAAGACAGTTGAGCTTTATGTGATGAGTGGGTTGTGACTGAGAGACATGGAAGTAGAGTGCAAACTGTAGTATGAGTGGCACCTGTGTGCCATGCCAGTTACCAATCCCCAGGCACTCTAGAAAAGTAAAAGAAGTAGTGGTGACAATAGCTACGTTTCCATTCACCTACTTTTATACACAAATTGGAATATCACATTTAAAAAATTCCAAGATGAGCATTTTTATGCACATTTTGAAAATGCCTAAAAAACTTATAATAAAACTTATAACTTAATTTATAATAAAAAAAAACCTTATTATATACACTTCAGTATAGTGGCCATGATTATTTTCACTTATTTTCACGAAATGCACTCCGGAGGGCGATATATTCTATTTGACACAGATTGTCTGGGCTAAAAACAATGCCCTTCCAGCTGCAGCCCAGTACTGGGAAACATCCATACACACTCATTCACACACAAACACTAGGGCCAATTTAGTTTATTCAATTCGCCACTGAGCCACCGTTTCGCTTGACATTTTTGCGAATGTCAATTTTACTTATGTCTTAGACATTTATTATACAATTTGCACACTTGTCCTAAGTTTTTCACCCAATCTTAACTAAAGTGGCATAGTTAGATACTCTGGAGTCTGAATATTCAATTCAATTCAATTAATCTTTATTTCTATAGCGCTTTTACAATGTAGATTGTGTCAAAGCAGCTTCACATAGAAGATTATAGTGAATTGAAATGGTGTCCGTTCAGTTTTTAGAGTTTAAGTTCAGTTCAGTTCAGTGTGGTTTAATTTTCACTGCTGAAAGTCCAAACACTGAAGAACAAATCCATCGATGTGCAGCTCTACAAGTCCCGAACCATGCAAGCCAGTGGTGACAGCGGCGAGGAACGAACTTCACCAATTTGCGAAAGTGAAGGAAAAAAAACCTTGAGAGAAACCAGGCTCAGTTGGGCACGACCATTTCTCCTATGGCCAAACGTCTTGTGCAGAGCTGCAGTCTAGGCGCCGGAGGCTGGAGAACGATGAATGTCAGCGAAGACTCGTCTGTTACTGGGGTCTCACAGGAATCAGTCTCACGCTCTCCACTCCTCCATGACCACCACAGCAGCTGCTCAGGATACGGCCTGGTCCGGGATTATGGAAACCTTGGGATCATCTCTTCACAGGTCTTGGATTGCATTAGTGGCGCTGCATAGTTTCTGGGGGCCTCGGGATGAGTATTCCCAGGTGGAAATAGAGAATAAAGAGAATAATTAGCGTAGCTGCTGTTCATAGTGTATATAAACGAGATGCCAAAACCTGCGTGGAGCACATTCATGCATCATACCGTTATGCGATGCATTGAGTGTATGCTTTACTAAAAAGATAGGTCTTTAATCTAGTTTTGAACTGAGAGAGTGTGTCTGAGCCTCGGACATTATCAGGAAGGCTATTCCAGAGTTTAGGAGCCACAAATGAGAAGGCTCGACCACCTTTGCTCGACTTTGCTATTCTAGGTACTACCAGCAGCCCTGAGTTTTGAGATCTTAAAGAGCGGGTTGGATTGTAGCGAGACAGAAGGTTGGTTAGATAAACAGGAGCTAGATTATTTAAAGCTTTATAGGTAAGAAGCAATATTTTATAATCAATACGGAACTTAACAGGCAGCCAGTGTAAGGAGGATAAAATTGGGGTGATATGATCATATTTTCTAGACCTGGTAAGAACTCTGGCAGCTGCATTTTGTACTAGCTGAAGTTTATAAATAGAGGATGCTGGGCAACCAGAGCATTACAGTAATCCAGCCTAGAAGTCATGAAAGCATGAACTAGCTTTTCAGCATCTGAGATGGATAGCATACTTCGTAACTTAGCGATATTTCTCAGATGAAAGAAGGCGGTTTTAGTGACATGGGAGATATGATTTTCAAAAGTTAAATTGCTGTCTAGGGGTTGCAGCTGGAAGGGCATCCGCTGAGTAGAACATATGCTGGATAAGTTGGCGGTTCATTCCGCTGTGGCGACCCCAGATTAATAAAGGGACTAAGCCGAAAAGAAAATGAATGAATGAATGAAAATTGCTGTCTAGTATAACACCCAGATCTTTTACAGTAGAGCTAATGCTAACTTTGTGTCCCTCTAATTGCAGGTCGAGTTGTGAGATCTGCTATGTACAGGATTTACACCCAATAAGTAATAATTCTGTTTTGTCTGAATTTAAGAGAAGGAAATTGTTGGTCATCCAGTCTTTAACATCTTTAATACATTCAGTTAGCTTAGACAGTTCAGACGTCTCATCAGGTTTTGTTGAATATCAAAAGTAATAATAAAAAAATTGGTATGTCCACAGGATGGCTAAATGTCTGAAGTGGGCTGGGCCACTTTCACAAAAAACGTCATAACTCTTGAATGAAATGAGGTATTATTACCTACGTTTTGAGCGGCTGTGCTCCCAAAGAGCATCTCACATCTCCAAATGCCACCGCATTCATTGCATTTCATTGTGTTCTTCTGAGGCACAATTAATTAATTACATAAGAAGGCCCACAATGGCTTCTCCATCCTCAGGAAATAGCATTTTTCTTTTTGATATTTGGTGCCAGCTTATCAAGAAGTGACAATTTTGTTCTCTTCAACCCAGTCACCAGACATGAACATTATTGAGCATGTCTGGGGTAAGATGAAGGAGGAGGCATTGAAGATGAATCCAAAGAATCTTGATGAACTCTAGGAGTCCTGCAAGAACGCTTGCTTTGCCATTCCAGATGACTTTATTAATAAGTTATTTGAGTCATTGCAGAGATGTATGGATGCAGTCGTCCAAGCTCATGGGAGTCATACACAATATTAATTCTTTTTCCACTGCACCATGACTTTATATTCTATACTGTACATTATTTCTGTTAAGTGACAAGACTTTTGTCTAAGCAAAGTCTGACCTTACTGTCCTAATTAAATCATTAAACATCAAGGCATGATCACATTTTATTTTGGTAAAATAAGTGTAATCTAGAGGCCTTTGCCTTTCATATATGCCACTTCTGATACCAAATGATCAACTAGAAGTCAAGTTATTATTTGTTGTTCCTAAAACTTGGATAGGCGACAAGAGTTTTGTCAGGTAGTGTATATTATTGTGGCTGTTTGCCGTCAGGAACATTTGTTTACTTTATGATTAAGTTGTTTGGCATATTTCAAGTCATCTGGGGTCAGTGAATAACAAAAATGTTTATGAATTTTTTTTTTTTGAAACTTGAAATCTCTAGTCCTAATTTATTGTAATGGGAAGGAAGATTTTGAATCTTGATTTTTGAATTTGACATGAGGTTGAGCAAATAAAGCACATTACTTTTCAATGAACTGGTCTTTTAAATGAACACGGGGCTCAAGCAAATCTAGTCATGTAACTGATACAAAAAGGGAAGTTCCGACAGACTCACTGTTCTCAATGTACATCTCACTGGAAAACATCAGATGACTCAAACTCCATGTGAATCAGCAGCTCTATAATTGGTCTTAGTGGATTTAGATTTGCCAGATAAGTGGTTCATTAAATCAGGCGGTGTTTGAACCCGCTCGTTCAGTGGTGCAGTATAGCGGCCTTCATCACACTGTCTGCAAGTGGAAGATTCACAATTCGGGTAGCAAATGCAATTATCCTGATTGACCCATTAATAACTGCTCCATAATCTTCAGATTCAAGCCTTTTCCATCCTCGTGAGTTCTTTCGCTAAAGTCAGTCAGCGCTTTAATTCAGCTTTCTACCCCCTAGGGAAACAACATCAAAACAGAGCTGCCTGTCTGGTGTGAATGTTCTTAGAGATTGATTTATAACCGGCTCCTTAAACCATCAGCACAGCTTTGATCTCGGAACATATGTGATATTTCACGCTCCCTTAGACCTCCCGTCCACATCAACAAACCCTGCCAAACTTAATAACAGTTTCGTCACGTTAGTTTATGACATCTATCTTTTATTTCCTGCCCTCTACCTTTTATGCCAAGGTCAAGTGTCAGTTCAAGGCAACGGACCATTTATAATTATGTCAAAATGGTTATTGCCATACAGTATGTGAGGTTTGCTAAGGCAAGCATTGTTACTTGCTGTTTCTGAAACTTCAGACACGTTGTGGGATTTTTATTAAAACTAATATCAGTTTTTTTTCTGTACTAAAATCATATAATTGAGCGTTCATCGTGCTTTCTTTATTTGGTACTTTACAACTGTCTAATTAAGCCAGCAGTTGGGTTTTTAGAGGATTTTTAGAGTGTATACTGATAGTAAAGGGATATATAATGTACATTGTGGTTGTGTTGTTTACAAAGGTCTTGAAAAGTTAAGGTAATCTTTAAGAAGTATACTGTATATAGGTAGCTAGATTAGCCCAACATGTGTTCTGTCCATTTACTCATTCAATGCACCCCTTTCGGATGGGCTCATTCTTATGCCCTAATCCCTTCGAAGGGTTTAGCTTCCAGAGTGTCAGCTTCTCAGGCATTAGGGCATAGGGATGAGCCCTTCCAAATGGAATGCAGTTTGTGACACCAATCAACTTCTCTGCGCAAAGGATCATGGGGCCTCGAGGTGTCCATCAGTTCTACCATTTAAAATCCTTAATTCCGAAGGGCTCTTTGAAGTGGCCAGCTTTTAGCACTTCGGCTTGGAAGGACACTTCAATATAGTGGCCATGATTATTTTCATTCCGAAGAGCCCTCCGGAGGGTGATCTATTCCATTTGGCATTGATTTTCTGGGCTAAAAACAAACCGTTTTACATATGTCTCAGACATTTTTTTTATATGCCACCATGGGCAAATTTTCAGGTATTTTGCATTTTTAGAAAAATTTCAAAGTTTTTTACTTGATCTGATCCAAAGTAATGTAGTCAGATACTCTGGAGTCTGAATATCAAAATTAATTTTAAAAAGGTAGCCATTTCCATCCAGGTTTGCCACAGGATGACCAAAAGTGGGCCGGGCCACTTTAACAAAAATCTCTGTAACTCTTGAACAGTATGAGATATTGTCACCAAACTTGGAATGCGTATCTATGAGCTTGATCTGAGCATGATATGACAACATGGTGGTGCTACAATGCGATAAAAAAACAAAAAAAAAACAAACATAAACTTTAATTAAGGGACTGCTGATCCAATTGTGGCACTATGCAGAAATATAGCAATTCATGTATGTGTATATTGCGATACACATCATTCCTTAGCAAATACTTTGAACTTGGTTAATCAAGGGAGCACATATAGCACAGTTCTAAAGAAGCGTGGAAATGTTTTACAATTTCACCTAATTGGTCCAACTGGTCCAAAAATTCTGTATTAATTGGCCTGAATTGAGTTTGAGTTTTTTATTTTGTTCTTTTGAACACAAAAGATGGTAGAATGTTGGAATGTTATCATTGACTTCCTATCATATTATGAATGTCAATGGTTACAGGGTTCCAACATTCTTCAAAATATCTTATTTGTGTTCAACAGAAGAAGAAAAAAACCCAAACTGGTTTGCAACAGGTAAAGTGTGAGTAAATGATTTTTGTTTTAGGGTGAACTATCAAACCACTTGAACCCGATAATTGCTGCGTGCAGCTATTATTATTATGAGTTTTATTGTTATTATTATTAATGTAATAATTGCATTTCCACCATTGTCCTTTCCTTCGTGATGAAAGTGCCCAAATTGTATTTGGAAGTCAGAATAATGAACATGGGTTTCTTTTTGTGCTACTACACTACCACCATAAATACCCCATCAACCACTTACTGTAACAGTACAGTATGCTAAAAAAAAGAACACTCAGCACCATATAAAATGCTCTTTTTTGGATGATATGATGATTTAGTGCAGCTAATTACCACTGGAGCCCCGCCACACACATAAGCGAGCAACTGAATCACCTCCGCTGAGCATGTCAGCACCTCAGATGGGTTGATTCTGGCAAATGGAGCTTCGCTTTGTGCTCAGCTCTTTCTCTCCCATCAGGTCTGTGGCTGGCACTGACCTCGCTGGCACTATCTCTCAGGTTAATGTGTGTGATGAGACAGACAAAGAGAAGGGACTTTCTCCAAGTCCACACTGCTAAAGAGGGTTCAATCCCAGAGGTGCCAGTCAGTCGACAAGCGTAACAAGGTGCGACTGGAGGTAGAAGTTAGATAAATTAGCTATTAAAGTAAATTAGTGTTTTCTGTGCGGTTTGGGAAGCCAGTGCCATTATTTGAACTTCTTTTTTTTAAAAGTAGTGTTACTGAACTAATATTGTGCTGTTAAATTGCAATTAAAGGGAAAATTGGCGGGTTTCTTTTACATGTCAGTAAGATGGCTTTTTCAGTTGGAGTTGGCATTCACTATATATGATGAATTTCATGTTATTAGCATACTATGATTATCTGTGTTGAAATTAAATTACATTATTACATGGCTCACTGGAATACTTGATTCTGATTGGTCAGTCACAACATTTCAAGATATGTTGTTTTATTCCTAGATAACTGATAACAACCACTGAAACTAACAACACAAGCTCATCTGGGTACTTTGAATCAAATTCATCGTCACGTTCACATCTATACATGCTTGTTTGTCTCTGCTGCTGTTTTTGAGTGTTTGGCGCCATCTTGTGACTGAATAATATGAATGTTAGTGTATGCTCCATTCAGCTGTTTTCATTTCTGTCAGATTTGCATTTAATTAAAGAATTCATAAAATATTATAATGAACATGATGAAAACTGTATAACAATGTTTTGCGTCTTTTTTTTAATGTTTTGTGGCTAGTAGCCATGTAGTAAGTGAGATAGTAAGTGAGGCTGCTGCTAAGCCTGTCAGGTTTTATCCTGCGATAACAATCACACAACCATGTGGATGTAGTTTATCTCTTATTTAAACATTATTTACAGTCATTAATTTAGCAGATGTTTACAAATACAAACATTTTTTAGAGGGATAGTTCACCCAAAAAATAGAATTTCAGTCATCATTTACTTATCCTTGACTTGTTCCAAACAAGTTTGATGTTTTCTTCTTCTTCTTCTTCTTCTTCTTCTTCTTCTTCTTCTTCTTCTTCTGTTGAAGACAAAAGAAGATATTTGAAGAATGTTGGAAACTGGTAACCATTGACTGTTGCCAAAAACAAATATTATGGAAGTCAATGATTACCGTTTTTCCAAGCTGGTTTGTAAAAAGTGAGTAAACAATGACAGAATTTTCATTTTTGGGTGAACTATCCCTTACACTGATGAAGGCTCATAGCTGAAACATTTGTTTTTCTTTTTTCCTGTTGTATTGATTAGTCAATTATTGCGTGCGGACCACCTTTGCTTGTTGATATTTAAAGAACTTTGACCCTACTGTAGCACTGTGGCTGGAAGGGCATCCACCACATAAAAAAAACATATGCCAGAGTAATTGACGGTTAATTCCGCTGTGGTGACCCCTGATAAATCAGAGACTAAGCCGGTAGTGCTTGAGTGAGTGAGTAAGTGAGTGAGTGAGTGGTCCTAGCACCAAATTCTGGAAGAGCACGGTGATATTTGATTGAATGAACTATCTCTTTAAAAACAAAACAAAACTCATCAGTTATTCTTTTATAGTTTTCTTGCAAAATGTTGTAAATTAAGTATTTAAACTATAAGATAAATCAAATTATGTAAATAAATGTAATATAAAATATATTAACTATAATATAAAATACATCATATATCATGTCACGTTCTGGTTTTTCATTGTGGCATTTTCCATGTGTTTGTCATGTGATCTCCCATGTGTTATGTTCCATGTGCTTGTGTTTATGTCATGTGATTCCTATGTTTTTTCAGGTGATTCCTTTGTTCTGTTGTTCCCACCGTTTGTTAATGTTTATTTGTTTCACTTGTGTCTCTCCCCTGTTTGTAATCAGTTTAATTATGTCTTGTGTAATCATGCCCTGAGTTCAGTTTATTCCTTTGTCCAGTGTTATATTGTCATTCCTGTTCCTTTGTGTGTTCCTATCCTGTGAGTGGTCCCCCGCCCCCTTCCTTTCTCCTTCCTCCTTCCTTCCGTCCTTTTTTTAATAATTTTTTTTATATATTTAGTAAATAAGGCGACGCGGTGGCGCAGTGGGTAGCACGTTCGCCTCACAGCAAGAAGGTCGCTGGTTCGAGCCTCGGCTGGGTCAGTTGGTGTTTCTGTGTGGAGTTTGCATGTTCTCCCCGTGTTCGCGTGGGTTTCCTCCGGGTGCTCCGGTTTCCCCCACAAGTCCAAAGACATGCGGTATAGGTGAATTGGGTAAGCTAAAAATTGTCCGTAGTGTATGTGTGTGAATGAGTGTGTATGGATGTTTCCCAGAGATGGGTTGCAGCTGGAAGGGCATCCGCTGCGTAGAACATATGCTGGATAAGTTGGCGGTTCATTCCGCTGTGGCGACCCCAGATTAATAAAGGGACTAAGCCGAAAAGAAAATGAATGAATGAATGATTTAGTAAATAAATGTACATGTTTTGATTATTCATATGACCCGTGCTTTTATGAGTAAACTGTGACAAGGGATATTTAGCCTCTAAATTAATCAGATATTTTCCCTTTTTTACTGTATCTTCAGACACATGAAACACAATGAGGGATGATAGAATTCATATAATTTGAATGCATTATTTCTTCCATTCCATTTTTATTTTTGGTGGTAATTTTGTAATAGAGAAAAAAAACAAATTTAAGTTTGAATTTATATTTAAATAAAAAATGTTGATCTTTTTTAAACATGACTGTTTATGTAAGTACTGTAAGGTTCCCATCTGACACCATATAGGCTAAGGAAACATGCGGAGTGAATGATCACTTTTTATGATTCTTACTAACGCATTGCAATTTATTCTAATATGAACAACATTCGGCAAATAGGGAAGTCTAGCATCCCTATTTATCCTGATTTAGGGACTATTGATTTTGCTCTGTTTTGGAGAGAAATGTTGCCTGAGAACCAATTATAGTGACCAAACACTTCAACTGTAGTTTCACTGAGGATCAAGGCTAAAACCATTCGTCCGGCAACACATGGGAAATAATGACTGTAATTTGCATCACAGCACCTGGCAGCAGCTTGATGTTGATTAACCAGTCGGACATCTGAAAAAAAGAAGGACTGTTAGCTAAAACTGTAAAGGCTAGTTATCGGGGTCCACCACCAACATTTATTGCAGCAATTTATGAAAATGCAGCACATTAACAGACTGATAAACAAAGAAGAACAGGTCATGGAGAATCACAAAATGCACAAATTCCACATGTGCTCTCTCGACAAATATAATGTTGTAAAACTGCATGCATAATAATTACATGAGCTGTCACTGCTTGAAATGTCATGTCCATTATTAGATACACTTGGGAATTTTTTTAAATAAATTTAAATAAAATAAAATTCCTAGGAGCATTTATTTATTTAATTAGTTAGTTAGTTAGTTACATACATCGCAAACAGACCTTTATCCTTTGGTGCTGACCCATTTATTTGAAATAAGTATTTCATTATTAAAAAAAAAAACATAACAAAATAATTCTATGAAGTTTGTTCACTTATTCTTTATTATATATGTAGCAGTATGAAAAAAACAAAAACATCTTACAGAAATATATATACACTACCGGTCAAAAGTTTGGGGTCACTTTTTTATTATTTTTTTTTTTTTTTTGAATTTCTTTAAAGAAAATTATTCTGTTCATCAAGGTAGCATTTATTAAATGTTAAATGTTAAATAGTTAAATATTTATAAACATGTTAAATAACTGCTTTCTTATATGTAGTTTCAAATAAAATTATTACTCCAGTCATTATTGCTTTAATTACTATTACCATTAATAATAATAATAATAATAATAATAGTAATAATAATAATGGGCGACGCGGTGGCGCAGTGGGTAGCACGTTCGCCTCACAGCAAGAAGGTCGCTGGTTCGAGCCTCGGCTGGGTCAGTTGGCATTTCTGTGTGGAGTTTGCATGTTCTCCCCGTGTTCGCGTGGGTTTCCTCCGGGTGCTCCGGTTTCCCCCACAAGTCCAAAGACATGCGGTATAGGTGAATTGGGTAAGCTAAAATTGTCCGTAGTGTATGTGTGTGAATGAGTGTGTATGAATGTTTCCCAGTGATGGGTTGCAGCTTGAAGGGCATCTGCTGCATAAAGCATATGCTGGATAAGTTGGCGGTTCATCCCGCTGTGGCGACCCCAGATTAATAAAGGGACTAAGCCGAAAAGAAAATTAATGAATGAATGAATGAATGAATAATAATAATAATAAAAAATAATATTAGAGTGATTTCTGAAGGATCATGTGACTCTGAAGACTGGAGTAATGAAGCTGAAAATTCATCTTTAAAATCACTGGAATAAATTATTAAATTAAATTATAAACTACTTTTGAACAGTTATTTTATAATGCAAAAACATTTCACAATTTTACAATTTGGACTGTATTTTTGATTAAATAAATGCAGCCTTGGTGAGCAGGAGAAGCTTATTTTAAAACATTTAAAAATCGTACTGACCCCAAACTTTTGACTTATAGTGTATATGTTCTGAATATATGCATAAACACAAAAAAGAAGGCACTTTGCTTACATTTCATCTGCTTTCTATATGCATATAAATTACTTTTGTCTCAAAATTCATTTTCAAAATTAATATTCATTTTTATACTGATTATAATGTCTTTTTTCCTTACATTTACTTTATTTGCTTGGTTTTAAAATGATTGATTTTAGTTTTTTATGTCTTTTGTTTTATGTCATTTTAATATCAACCACTTATCAGTTATTGACCATAATGGGAAAATAATTATTATCTAAATGAAGTGTCATTGCTTCCTAACCAAACTTTACAGGTGAAATCAGGACATATTTGGTTATTTTATTTTTTATTTAGTATATGATTTATTTATTTATTTAATTAATTAATTAATTAATTAATTTAATTTATTTATATTACTATTATTATAAATTTATTTTTATTTATTTATAAGAAATATTTGTCATGCTTTTGGAACTTTAGGATTTTGTAACAGTGCAACTTTTCCCAAATCATCATAGTCAAATAGTTGTTTTTTTCTCTCTTTCTTTTTTTTTTTTTTTGATTGTCCTTCTAATGATTAAAGAAAAAGCAAGGCATTCTGCAGCCTTTTCCCTTTTTGCGTTCCAACCAAAAACACAAAGTAATACAGATCTGGAATGGCATGAAGGTGAATAAATGATGACAGTATTTTCATTTTCTTCCTGGAATTGTTTCCAAAGCTCTGAGATAGAAAGTGCGTGATTGCATTGTGGTGTGAGTGATATCTGAACAGCATTTCACGCTTCTGCTGGCCCAGACTTATCTGTGTCTGCTGTGCGCTGTCGTGGGCCAAAGAGTAATGACCCAGTTGAGCTGCTCTCACCCTTGACTGGTCCTACCGGGGAATGAGACAAGAGCTTTAGAGAAAGAGAGAGAGAGAAAGTCAGAGATCTGGATAAACCCTCAAATTGAGCTCCAAATGATAGTTCAGGAGGAGCGTTTTTATGTAACCCCACCAATCACAACGTGAAGGTTGTATAAAAACTGCCTCTCACCGCTGCACACTCAATTTGAGGATTCTTTCGACATTCCTTCTCCTGCTTTAATTGTATAATCTGGCCCCGGGGAGAAACGTGGAGTTGGACTTGAGTTTCATGCTCCATTGAGGACAGAATCCAAACATGTTTACCCTCTTTCGGTGCAGCCGATTCAAATGTTATCAGTCGATTGAATGGGCGTTATCAGTGGTTTATTAGCTGATAGATATGGGCCAGTAGGGGCCTACTGCGCCTACTGGTAGGCTCAGAAGGCTGTTATCAACCATGCACATGGTTAATCTGCTGTTCTCCTGTAAATCCAGCAGAGGCCGCTCCGATTGACCTGCCCTACTCCTTCCCTAAACCCAACGGTCATTATTTTTCCAAAAGCACCGATTAACCTGCCCTCCTCCTTCCCTAAACCCAACCGTCTGTTTTTAAAAAAGCAATAAAAACAAATAATTAACTGTTTTGGCTTTTGTCTTACCTGCTTTCTGAAACCGTTCTTCGCCAGACTTGAACTCCGTCATCGCTGTCAATTCCGCACCACGTCACAAGTCTGCCGACGTACACGGTGATCTACTGGAGAAACTGATAATAGCTCAAAATCCATTCATATGGAGGTAAGCGTGTATACCTCCATGCAGCGTTCGTTTTAAAGACAAAATGCAGAATGAGCCTATGCTGATTATTTATTAAATTATATTATTTCCCATTAATTGTATTTTATTAACGTCTACCCCTACCCCAACCCTAAACCCAACCGTCACAGTATTGTAAAATTTTCCATTAATTGTATTTTATTAACATCTACCCCTACCCCAACCCTAAACCAACCGTCACAGTAATGTAAAATTTTCCATTAATTGTATTTTATTAACGTCTACCCCTACCCCAACCCTAAACCCAACCGTCACAGTAATGTAAAATTTCCCATTAATTGTATTTTATTAACGTCTACCCCTACCCCAACCCTAAACCCAACCGTCACAGTAATGTAAAAACAGATCTGGATCTGGAGTCTTCTCTATTAGTATAGCTGATTAACCATGTGGATGGATGATTACAGCCTTCTGAACCTACTAGTAGGCGCAGAAGGCCCCTACTGGCCCATATCTATCAGCTGATATCCACTGATAACGCCCATTCAATCGAATGATAACATTCGAATCGGGTGGCTTCAGATGATATGAGCGTGAACATTTCATTGTTTTGTCTACAAAAGTTTCTTTGGCTCTTTTTTTCTCCTTTTCTTTTTCTGTTTTGGTTTGATTAAAGCTGGAAATAAAAGTCATTATGTAATTGGCAGTCATGGGAACAATGTCTCCAGACTCAGTGTGTCTCGTCTTTTTGTTTGTATTGTGGACACGTTCAAGGTCTGTTTCCACATTCAAACCCGAATAGTAGAGCCACAGTATAAGTAATATTAAACGAACGGTTTAATCTAAAACCATCATTGTCTTGCTCATCTAGTTTCAAAGCAGATGTGTTGTTTTATTATTATTTCACATTTCCAAGGACAGACGTGTCTAAAAGCTTGAAAAGGCACTTAGATTTCATAATTTAAATGAATTATATTGAATTAAATAGGGTGTGTAATCTTCCTTTCCTATAAGTATTTAAAATCAAGACTGATAGATAGATAGATAGATAGATAGATAGATAGATAGATAGATAGATAGATAGATAGATAGATAGATAGATAGATAGATAGATAGATA
>CAIGQV010017386.1:3128387-3164245 GCA_903798115.1 Danio jaintianensis
ATAGATAGATAGATAGATAGATAGATAGATAGATAGATAGATAGATATCAAATTTATTAGCCCTCATTTTTAAAACATTCTTTTTCAAATATTTCTTAAGTGATTTTTAATGGAGATTCTCACAATATTTCCTATAATATATATTTTGTGTGTGTGTGTGGAGAAAGTCTTATTTCTTTTAGTTTGGCTGGAATAAAAACGTTTTAATTTTTTAAAATAATTTTTAAGGTCAATATTAATAGCCCCTTTGGGATTTTAGTTTGATTGGCTACAGAACAAGACTCTGTTGTTCAATGGCTTGCCCAATTAACCTAATCAACCTAACTTGTCTAGTTAACCTAATAAACTATAATCACACTTTAAGCTGAATAATATCTTGCAAAATAATTAGAAAAATATATTATGTACCATCATCATGGCAAAGACAGTGAAATAGTTATTAGAAATTAGTTATTAAAACATTTGTTAAAAAAAATCTGTTGAAAAAATCTAATAAAAGTATTTAAAATTTTAACTTCAACTGTAGATAGATAGATAGATAGATAGATAGATAGATAGACAGACAGACAGACAGACAGACAGACAGACAGACAGACAGACTATCAAACATGGCAACGCCACTAGGAGGCGACACGTTTTTCGAGTCATTGATTCAAATCTTCATCAACCAACTCGGATACGATTCAGAAAACGATTCATTCAGACAGGTGCGGAACACCGCGCTGGCGCTAAAAGGCCAAGTAAATTAATAATATAGATTCAGTGAATTATTTCATCAGACCGTCTTTTTGTCTGTTCGTTAAAATAACCCCAAGGTTTGTTCTGTTATCAGTAGGACCACAGTTGTGGTGGTTTTGTTTAGTTGTTTTGTCCACAGTCCTCAGATAGATTCAGTACATAAATGCTGTCTTAATTAAGATTGTTTGGCAGTAAACTACATTGTTTTTATTAGACAAACACTTGACCACAATTAACTCATGCAAAACACGATTGTGGTACACACATTTCGCTTTTCTTCCTTCTGTGACGCAAACTGTGCAATAACTGCGTGGGAAAATTGAGAAATTCGTCGTTTCAAGTCGGAAACAACACGAAGGTGTGTAAATGTATTTGTGACATGGTGTGATAATCCTAATGTTTGAATCTTAATTGTATTCTGTTGAAATGTTTGTTACATAATGCAAAGTTTGACCTGTCAACCTACTTTTCATCAAATAGGCTATCCAGTAAAACATCATAATGTAATAAAATAGTGCATAATTTGACTATTTTAAATAGACATGGATATATCTACATAGATAGATAGATAGATAGATAAGATGGTAACACTAGTGAAAAGTGAATGTCTGTATGAGTTAATCACTGATTCAGTTAGATTCACTGATTCAGTGGAAAGATGTAATGTTTCAGTTTTTTGTCAGCATTACACAGTAGGGGAGAGTGGGGTAAGATGAGCCAGTGGGTAAGTTGGCTCACCCCCTGTATTTAGGCAACCATTTACAATTATTGTCATGTGACCATACATTTTGGAGCTACACATCTATTCTGTTGGACCATGTAAAGGAGAAGCTTATGGGAGATGGGGTTACCATCAGTTTACTATAAATCTGTTTTTGGCTTGTCAAAGTAAAATTTTAGCATGTCAGAAGTAATGACTGCTACATCTAAACAAAATATCAAGATGTAAAAATATTAATGATGCATGTTGGTGATGTACCAATGTTTAAAGCCATAAATTGTTTAGCAAAATATTTGAGTGAGTTAATAAGCAAGCTATTTTTTTTTCTTTTCAAAATGTCAACTATCTGGCAAAATGAGCCACATGCTATGGGGTAAATTGAGCTCATTCTGGAGGTATCTCAACCTCAAATCTTCAAGCTGAAGGTAACACATTACTCGTTAACAATATTGAAAAATTTATATGCGATAGCAAGCTAAATATTCAATATGCAATACAATATAATATTATATTATTAATATTATAACATTAAAATTACAATACAAAAAATGAAAATATAAATATAACTATGTAAATAGAGTATTTTCATATTATTTCAGGCCAGGGAAAAGAAAGCATCGCTACAGCTTCTGAAAGTGAACAGCATAATACAAAACAGACATTAAATAATGAAAGTAAACATTCATTCATTTTCTTTTGGTTTAGTCCTTTTATTAATCAGGGGTAACCACAATGGAATGAACCGCCAACTTATCCAGCATATGTTTTACGCAGCGGATGCCCTTCCAGCCGCAACCCAGCACTGGGGAACACCCATACACTCTTGCATTCACACACATACACTTCGGCCAATTTAGCTTATTCGATTCACCTATGTCTTTGGACTCTGGGGGAAACCAGAGCACCCGGAGGAAAACCACGCGGACACAGGGAGAACATGCAAACTCCACACAGAAATACCAACTGACACAGCTGGGGCTCCAACCAGCGACCTTCTTGCTGTGAGGTGACAGTGCTACCCACTGCGCCACCGTGTCACCAAAAAGTAAACAATAATAATAAAATAAATATCACCACCTGTGTTACCACCACTATTATAGTTTTATTAATCTGTAAACATAAAGAACAATCAGGAATACAAAAAAACAAACACTTGAAACAGAACTTACTTGCTTTCTTATTGCTTTATTAACACGGCTTGATTGCTTGGTCAAAGTACTTCAGCATCCATACTAAAAACAGTGCAGATGTTTGGACAATATGCATATTGGACAAACTGTTTTAAAGATATGGCTTCTTAAAAAAAAAAAGTGGTTATATGGCGGGGCGTCACGGTGGCACAGTGTGTAGCACAATCGCTTCACAGCAAGAAGGTCGCTGGTTCGAGCCCCGGCTTGGTCAGTTGACATTTCTGTGTGGAGTTTGCATGTTCTCCCCGTGTTCGCGTGGGTTCCCTTCGGTTGCCCCGGTTTCCCCCACAGTCCAAAGACATGCAGTACAGGTGAATTGAATAAACTAAATTGGCCGTAGTGTATGAGTGTGAATGCAAGTTTATGGATGTTTCCCAGTGATGGGTTGCGGCTGGAAGGGCATCTGCCACGTAAAACATATGCTGTATTAGTTGGCGGTTCATTCCGCTGTGGCGACCCCAGATTAATAAAGGGACTAAGCCGAAAAGAAAATGAATGAATGAATGGTTATATGGCTCAATTTGCCCCAGGTTAGGGGTAAATTGTTTCCTGTTAGTGGGTAAACTGGCTCGGATCATCATTTCAATTGAACGGAAACATCCTGAAATTAAGTTAAATGCTTTAATTGTACTTCTGCCTCCTTTTACCTTATCATGAACACCACATTAGTAAAAAAAAATGGCTCAACATTCACACTGAAAACATATTCTCAACTCTGAAAACATGATCAGTCGCAGCGGCTGCAATTAACAATGGGACAGTAGTAATAAATGTTGCTTTTCTCTTTTCTGTGACAGTGACACGAACTAAAAAAGCTGTGTGGAGAATTCAGAAATCCACTGCAATTTTATGAAGGAAGAAGTCAAAACAGGTTCTGAAGCGACACGAGGGTGAGTAAATGAGGACAGATGACGATGGAATTGCTTTGTTGAAATGATTTTGTTGTGCGTTTGTATGAAAATAACAACCTGCGCTTCCAACCTGCTTTCAAACATCCATTCAACAAATCTCTCTCCAAATATTCCTAAATATATCCTGAATACAAAAACAATAATGTTGCCGACAGCATTTCAGCGTATAAAATAAGCATTCGGACATGTTACACGAATGCTGTAAGCTTGAAAGAGAAGTTGAAAGTGTGCTTATTTGGCTGCATCACCTGTGAGGTGTATGTTTTTTACCGTAATAAGCCTACAGAGGCGCTTCCGTTAAGCATTACCACATGCTGTAAAGCTGTCAGCCTGCCTCTGTTTTTATGGCTCTCTAAATATGGCTGGCCCATTCCTGCTAACAGCCCAATGAGGCCGTAATCACCGCCTCCATGTTCTGGTCTTATGACAGAGCCACTGGCCCTTTTTACTGGCTCCCGCAAAGTCTCTCTGGTTTATTTGCCACCTCATAAAGCATGCGGCTTTGCCCACAAGAGCTGAACTCGTGCACACATTGATGAAAATAAACGACGCAGCCTTCATTACGGACATTATGGTCACATCAAAGAAGAGCCTGTTCGATGCATAAACAAGATAATGGGAGATTATCTTAGTTTATTCTTCTTCCGCTCCTGTTTTGGTAACCGAGAGCGAATATTCCCTCCTACATTATGCCCATTATCCACACTCATGTTATGCAGATTTATGTTTTTGAAGAGAATTATTACTTGACTCTCATGAAAGTTAGTGAGATGTTGATTCAGTAAGTGCTCTGACAGATTTAATGAGTTAATTCATGACTCACACTGTTTGCAGCCGTGTCTGAAATCACACAGTCTCAGAGGAATTTGTTTTGAATACGCAATTTTTTTTGCAACCATAAAAAAAAAAGAGAGATATACTACCATTAAAAACATTACAAACCAGCAAAACCAGTACATTTTAATAGTTGCTATTGTGTTTGTGATATGTTTGGGATTCACAAATCCATTAGAAGTGATTTTTTTTTAGCATGCCACCAACAGAAAGCAAAAAATTTGTAGAGACCCAAATGGAATATTATAGTTTCCATTAAAATAATACAATTTCCATCAAAACCATAAAAACCATTAGAATTTTTTTAGGTAGGTTTTTAAAAGTGAAAGTGTGTGTTGTATGAATGTTGTCTTGATATGCTTCATTCATCATGTCATTGTCATGTGACCTACCAGCATCAGTCAGGTCATTTCATTGCTGTATAACTACTCTTGGCTTCATGGGATAGTAAACTGTCCATCTGATGACTCTTGAGCCTGAAGTATTAGATCATTCAGGTACTTTTTATAGAGTGCTGTAAACTAAGCACCATAGATGCCAAGAGGGACAAGTCACTGCTGTGATTAAAATTGGCCAAATCATCATTTGACAAAACCTTTTACAAGTATAATTTTTAAGCTGTTCTGCTTCAGAGCTTGACAATATAAAATGATTGAGGCCAGTTAAATAAAAGAAGACTTTTCATATAACTGTTTGCTTTTCATATAACTGTACACACATAAGAATGCACTCACTAATCTTACGAAAGAATGCACAGTAAGATTTAAGTAACTAAATATTTAATAAAATAATACAAATAAAAACGTGTTTAATGTTTAATACTAGTTCTACGAAAGAAAACAGTAATAACAGTCATTTTTTTGTCAAATTTGACAATTTTGCATAAAAATGCCATCTAAATGCATCATAATGAATGTAATGATACAAGAATGATTTTTTTTCTATGTGTTTTATATCCAGGAGTTAAGATTGATGCATATTTTATAGTAAAATTATTATTTGCAAACATTTTAGATTTATAACAAACAAACTTGTAAGTCTTATACCAAACCAAAACGTATTAGAACCCTGATTAGGTTCAGATTTTTTAAAAATAATTGCAATTTGATGCATAACCGTTGACAGAAAGGTTCTTCACCGAACCACAAATCTTTCATGGCATTTGTCTAAAATCCCAAAAAAGTTTTTTTTATTTTTATTCATTCATTCATTCATTTTCTATTCGGCTTAGTCCCTTTATTAATATGGGGTCGCCACAGCGGAATGAACCGCCAACTTATCCAGCATATGTATTACGCAGCGGATGCCCTTCCAGCTGCAACCCATCACTGGGAAACATCCATACACACTCATTCACACACATACACTACGGACAATTTTAGCTTACTCATTTCACCTATACCACATGTTTTTAGACTTGTGGGGGACACTGGAGCACCCGGAGGAAACCCACGCCAACACGGGGAGAACATGCAAACTCCACACAGAAATGCCAACTTCTTGCTGTGAGGCGATTGTGCTACCCACTGCGCCACCGTGCTGCCTTTTAAAAAAAAATTTATTCCCCTAAATCAATTTATTTATTTTTATTCCAATACATTCTCAGAAAAAAGTATGAGAACTGTCACTGAGGTGGTACCTTTTCAAAAAAGTACATATTTGTACCAAAAAAGTCTATATAGGTATATAGGTTTACTAGTAACTAAAAAGTAGAAAAGTGTACATTAAAGGCCCCAGTGACAGATTATTTTTTTTTTACTGTACCTTTTTTTCTGATAGTGTACCATTACCACTGGGCACCAAAACCTCACACCTACCAAAGCTAAATGTATTTTTGTTATTGGTCAGATAGGTTATTTTAGTAAATGAAAACTAATACTAAAACCATTGGCTAAAAAAACATTATAAAAAAATAATAAAATAAAATTATATATATATACATATATCAAAAAATTAAACAATAAAATCACAATAAATGAAAAACTAAAACTAAATGAAACTTACAGCCGTCACTGAAAAACTGTTTTCAAAGAATTATTTTCAGAATTCATACGCATTCTGCGGTGGAAAATCTGACCTGTGACTGCTTATCGAACCGTTCATGAAACAAACTAAAACTAAACTGAAATGTAGAGCAAATTTATAAATTACATCAAAATATAAACTAATTTAAAAATGCAAAACTCTAATAACAATATGGAAGCCCGTTCCTGCCTCTGAATAAAAAATAAAAAGGTTAGAATTTCAGAATTTAAAATTTTTTTTTAGAATCTCAGAATTGCGTGATGCAAACTCGCAATTCTGACTTTTTTCTAAACTCGAAATGGTGAGCTGACCTGAGAAATAAGGTCAGAATTCAGAGATATAAAGTCGCAATTGCATGATATAAACTTGCAATTGTGAGAAAAAAAATCAGAATTCCGAGATAAAAAGTTGCGAGTTATAAAGGAGTTTCCTGTTATGGAGACTGACCTTATAAACCTTTATATTGAGACTAACCTTTATATCTCGCAATTCTGACTTAATAACTTGCAATTTAGAGTTTATATCTCACAATTCAGAGAAAAACCGAGTTTGCATCATGCAATTCTGAGATAAAGTAACATGTAATAGAACAGGCTTCCACAAATATCCTTGGGTTAGATTCTGAAAAAAAATTTTTTCAGGACAAATAAAAAAAAAATGCTTCAAAAGTTATAAACATCTTTTGCGTCAAACAAGTGTAGCACACAAGTACACTTGGATAGCTTTGAGCAGTATGTGAGCACTGGGCTGTCAGTGTAAGCCTCACCTGCAGGCTTTTTTCCCAGCATGCTCAGTCGGCCAGTGTGCAGGTCAGTCATTCAAAAGGTGCCAGTCACATGCCATAACTGTCAGAAGCATCTCTAATCAAATCTGAGAGGCTTCCACTTGACCTGCTTGCGGAGATGACGGTGATTTTCTCAAGTGTTTGGTTCCTTTTGCATGAAGCCAACTGAGCCCACGGAGAGGCAAAAAGAAACACGCTCCCAAATTGCTTCCATCGGCACCATGCCGACAAGTTTACAGTGTATAAGAGAAAACTTAATTGCATATTTCATGAAGTGTGATTGAGGTATTGTGTGAAAAAATGGTGTTGAGCTGCCACTTTAGAACCCTGCATCACACTATCAGTGAGGTGGCAAGCAGAAAATTGTTGCCTTTCGAGCACAGATGTGACAGTAGCATGCTTGCGTTTATTTGTGAAAATGTGTACTTTAATATATTTAAAGTTTCCAGTGTGTGAGATGGTAAATGGTGAGGGTCTTAATAATATAGAAAAAAAAACACAACATCAAAGCTTGATTGTAAAAATACTCAAATATGTCTACTTTTAGAGAAATAAAATGTTATTTTATTTAAACAAATAAAGCTTAAATGACTTTTATTTTTTATATTTAAACCTTTGTCATCATCTAATACTCAATTATCTCTAATAATAATCGTTAATATTTCAGTGTTTTATGTACAGTAACAAATAATCGATGACAAGCCATTGAACAATCAGAAATTATTGTACACCTCAGATCGTGATATAGTCTGGCTCTAATATTTAACAAATTACTATTATTTAATCACTATTTTCTTATTTTTCAATGGTCTGAAGTCCACAAATTGTCAGATCCACATCTGACATTGTTTGGATGTTTAATTTCAAAAGTCATTTGTCAGGTTTTTGTCCTAAAAAGTACTCGTCTAGGACTAATACCTGATTTGGCACAATGATATGAAGCTATAATGAGGTTAAGACCTGCCTGGAACTACTTGGTTCCCTGAAAATAACTGCACACCTTTGAATGTTCATCAGCCAATCAGAGTTAAGCATTCAACATCCTCATAGTATAACACACTATAATATTTAATTTGTAACTTTAAAAAATATATATCATATTAAGGTTTTTATTTATTTTAATACACTGTTACATGTCATTTTAAACTACATTGTTATGCTTTTATTTAAAACATGTTTTATTTATTTAGACAATATGTTACTGATGTGAATGGGAAGTTCCCAATGAATGGTCAGACCAGCAGGGGTCAACACCAAAGCAAACGGTATTATAGAGGGGTAATCAGAGAGGGTAAATCAAAAATGCTGGCGAGGGTGGCAAAGAATCTGAAAAAAAGAAATCAAAAATAAGACAAGGCCAATCATGAACACAAGAAATGACCAGAATGGGGAAACAAAACATTGAATTTGAGTGAAGTGGTGCTTATATGTGAGTTATTAATCTGTGGATAATGGGTTTCAGGTGTGCAAGTGCAATGAGAGCTAGAGATTATGGGAAGTGTAGTCCGGGTGAATATCAGAGGTGCAATATGGATGGAGTGCCCTTTAGTGAGTCTCGTGGGCACTCCAGCTGATAATTGTAACAGTATCATTTAAAATATTAGTTATTTATTGGTAAACTATTATGAAAAAAGTTTCAGGAAAATAAATACATTCAATAACAATACATTCATAAATATAACTCTATATAATCTCTCTCTTTCTCTCCCTCTCCACAGTAACACTGCAGTGTTCATCCTGTTGCTAAGCAGACAGTTTCCTTTACCATTACTTTAAAAGAACAAAAAATATCAGCTTAAATGCAGTTAAAATGAACATTTTATATTGAATTACTCAGCTTTAGACGATGTAGCTGACCTTTTTGTGTTCAGGACAACCTTATATAGGATTTTAGCTAAAATCGTAGTCCTTGGTGATTCATAAAATGCAACAACAAAAAACAACATAATAAGCATGTCTTATGAAGTAAAACAATCAGAACCTGCAGATTATTTACAACATTATTACATTTAATCAAAAGCCTTTAATTTACATTGTTGTACTGTTGTGCTGAAGAAAAAATCATCACATCCATATTGGATGACCTGAAGACGAGTAAATTAATGATATCTTTAAATCCGTTCTATGATGTCATATTATCATTGCAAAATGATCATCCTGATGGTCTGAGTTTAATTTGCAATAATAACCAACTGACTGCTACCAACTAAATGCATTCTCCTGCCAGCTGAGTGAAAAGATATTTTTTAATCTTTCGAGTGTTTTGGGCGCTGACATTTAAGTTTAGGGGCGAAGTTGTGCGGCTGAGGTAATGAAGACTACATTAGTGGAGCCCGGACCCTCTCACTGAGGTTCAATTAATCACGGCCTATAGCCACTTGAGCAAAGCAAACACATTGTCGGGTTTGCACTGCCTTATGGTGTGCCAGATGTGGAGAGATTAACTAAGGCACCATATTAATGTAGGAAAGATGCATTCGCACACACCATAGTACCCCAATACTTCACGGTTAGAAAAGCCAGAGCCGTCCTGATTTGAATATGAAACATGCAAAGGTTGCCACGTCTGCAGTGTAGGCATAAAAACGGTCCCGGCGGAGTTGAGAAATGGTTTTTGACAGTGATACATATGCTCACTGGTCTGACGTTCCTTTTGATGTCCTTCGGGCTGAACATACAGTCGGGAAGTATTGTAAAATTTTCAGACATAACGAACGACACAGCATGAAGGATCAAATGTAATGGATTATTTCAACATCAGATGCGTTTCTGCCACGCTCCAAGGAGAGAAGCTTGAAAGCAGAAAGAACTAAGTGAGAATTGAGCCGCCTGGCACCTGAGCTGCATTAGAAAGCAGCGGAGGAGAGAGGATTGAAGACGTATATAATCTTCATGAAATGACTCAGAATGTATTTGAAACAGTTCGGTGGCAGTGGGGGGAATTTTACAAACAGCACCGTGCATTTGTCATGTTTGCACTGCGGCAGCTTTGAACAAACTCGATTTCAATATGGCCGTTAGACCATCTGTCATGGGTGGAACGTTTTAATTGACGACGAAAGTCTGTGCCAAGTTTGAGGAAAATGGAAACCCGTCCAAAGATGACAACTGATCAGGGTTTTCTGAAGCCAAAAGACTGTCTGTCTGTCAGTCTATTTGTCTGTTTGTGTGGCCATAGGCAAGATCGTGAAAATTGGACCTTCTTGTGTAAAACACTGAGGAGAAAACACAAAAAAATCCATTTCATTATTTAAGTGGTATAAATGCATATTTATACATGTAAAAAACATACATGTAAAAAAATAATAATTTAATTTTCAAATATTATGTATTGTAAGTAAGAGTGCATTTTTGACCAATTAAAATAAACAGATATGCATGAAATGCACACAAAAAGAAATATTATATAAATAAAATATTCATTAAGATATTCTATATTTATAGCATGCTGCAGGGGTATTCGACTTTTTGAAATTTAAAGTTTCTAGAAGCAAAAGTCCAGAAAGATCATGATGTCAAACATGCATTACATCTGCGTATAATCAGTACCTGTCAAATCAAATGAATTCAGTACAAATCAAAAACTTTTAAAAATAATTTGTGAACTGAACACATGCAGGCTATGACTGTAGATATGCATAATGTTCTCCCATTAACTAAAATAAAAGTAGGGGCTGCATTTAAAACAAAATAATAATAATAAAATTGGAAAAATGGTGCATGTTCAATTAAAGTGCTTAACTTAAAAATAAAGGGAAGAAAAGCTTGAATTTCCCCTTTTCTGTTTTACACTTGGATTCAACAGTCACAACCAATTTTACAGATAATAAATCTCAGCACATCTCAACAACCAAACAGTTTTAGAGTATTAATTTCCTCCCCTCATATATCTCACTTTCCAACTTTTTTCCCCTTCTTTTGCTCAGTGAGAGAATCGAGCTCTAGCTTTGCTTGCCATGACTCCACTGAATGGAATCAGGGCAATTCTAGTCTCGCATAGCCAGACCTCACACTGACGGCTGAAGATCTGGGAACTTTGGCCACCCACGATGCTATATGACTGACAGGTTAACCAACCAATCACATTTGGTTTTGTGCGCCGTCATGTTTAGGGGTGTGGAAATGTCCATAGAATTACAGCTCAGCCAGCAAGCAACCGTGCATCTTTGATTCACGAAAGTCTTTAAAAGTTTACAACAACAGCGCATCGATATCCTAAATGATCTGTCTGCAAAACACATAGGAAATCAGTAGAACATGTATGTAGAATTTGATCTGAGATTCATTCATTATGGTGATGCATTTCTACAGAGATGACTGAAAAAGATCGTTTTCTTTGTTCTGTAAAAGCAACATGTTTTGTTGTATTTGTGAGTATCTTTGCTGTTTTTTGAATGATGTCTTTCTGTTATCTTTATGACCAAAAATAACGTATTTAAAGGTTTTTCACTGCCATTAGAACAAAGTGAGCATACCTATGTCTTTGTCAACATCACGGGTTGAAGCTTTTATGCAGTGAATATTGCATACTTTTAATAATCCAGCATTTAAGTTAAATTAATCATCATCCCAAAGTTATCCTCATAATAACAAGACGGGTGTGCAGGCAGTAAATGACTGATTCATGAATGCCTCAGAAGACGTTTTTACTAAAAGACACAGAAATTGAACCAATAATTTAAAGAATCCTGCATGTAATATATGTCTATTAATGTCCACTGTCAGTAAACAGGAACCAAATGTTTTCTTATAATGTGGGTGGGTGTATGTGTCTGATCATAAAAGTTACCAAAGCAATTAAACACACTTCATAAATTGGCTACGTTATGCATTGATTCATGATAAAAATAAGATTTAATTCCTGTGTTATTCATGTGATGATAATCAATGCAGTTTAGAATTATTTTAAATATATGCATTTTATGTATGAATATATAAATATGAAATGCCTGGATTTGTTTGAATGCTTTATGCAAACTCTGCCCTAAAGCAGATCATGCAAATAAACATGGCCATCAGCGGGTGCCATTAGTTCCTAGTTGATTTACCTTTTGTATTTATTGGGAGTCGGTTCCAGTGACATGAATACAATACAAAATAAGTAAAACCACACAGTATTTTAGCATGGCTTTGTAAAGATGCATATCAATGACTGTCAGAAATGAATGCGAGACAAGCTGATATCCACACATCTACTTACATTAAATCTCCAGATGCAAGATGTGAAAATTGCAAGTGTGACAGATGCGTGCAATTACACTGGAAATCCATATGGCAACATCAAGATTAGTGTTTCTTACTCTATGATTTTTATTTAATCTGATTTGTTGTAAAGATTAGGATATTAGCAGAAGAGATGAATAGAATTAAAGGCAATCTCTGTGATCTATAGTTCATGTTGGTGTGGCCAATATACCATTCAACTTGATGCTGATGCTGTGGATGTAGCATAACTTAAGAGCAAAAGTGTGATCACAGGATGTCTGATCCCATGAGGTCACCTGATACATGTACACAATTATTATTATTATTGTAATTTTTTTAATGATTAAATTTGGTTATTTATATGACATAGCTCTTTTCTGTGTTATTAAAAAAACATGTTAAGTGACCTTGACTCTCTATGTGACATTATTCTAGTGGTGCACATTCTTCTGCTGTATTAATGTCAAAATTTATTAAATGTCAAGATTTAATTTTATTTGCATTGGAAAAATAATTAAATTCGCATAGTGGATTTTTTTCTGAATGTGTGTTCAGAAAATAAAAAGTTGAGTTTAAGATCGAGTTTAATGATTGTGAGAGTTGGGAATTTTGACAATTTGATGTTGAAGAATATGTACACCAAATCATGTGTAAGATATCTTTGGCTTAAAGGGGTGGTCCACAGTGTTTTTTTAAGGTTTGATTGTGTTTATGGGGTGCAAAACAATGTGTGTTCATGATTCATTTGTAAAAAATCACGTTATTTGTTCACATATCTTACCTTCATTTTATAAAGCTACTGAGCTAACATGGAAACGACCATGATATTTCCTGCTTCCTCCTATAAGGCCCACCCTCAAAGGGCTCTGATTAGTCAGCTAACCTAATGTGTTGTGATTGGCGGATCAGCTTCACGTCACCAGGAAACGTCATGCCTCTCTTGCATGCTGTCTGTCAGACTGTAAATAATGTCAGTGAAGCTGTGTCAGTTTGAGCCCAAGTCAGACACAGAAAATGAAGAGGACACAGCTGAACCCATGCAAACGCGACTCTTGCAAGATGTTTCTAAATGGTATGTTTTTTTTTGTTCTTGTTCGTTGGTAAGAGGAGGAATGTGGTCAAGCCATCAGCATTTCATTTCAGCATGTCATATTAGTGTATACAGGAAATGATACATTATAATATGGCTGTAAAGTCTCCGCAGGTAAAATGGTCTATTTTGTTTTTTTGTTCACTTTCTGAGGTTTAACCACGTCATAAAAATGCAATCGTAATGACATTGTACTGTAGTAAGGCTAGGACAAATTAAAACACACTTCAGGTATTTATAAAGAGTATGTTTATGCTGAATTAATAAATGAAAATATAATGGAAGCACGGACAAACCTATTGTGAACGCAATGCACTTTTGCAAATAAATAAATAATGAAACATACGTTGCAGAAAAAGGAATAAATGATATGATGTGGTATTTTCTTTATTCTGAGTAAAACGGTTCACAAAATTACCGTAATAGTACGCATGCTCAACAATGCATTGCTGCCGTCTTGACTGTTTTTCTGAAGTGCTGCTGGCTTGACCGCAGTGTTGTACATCCTTTTTTCTTGTTTTACATCTAGTAAAACAAGTAGGGGAGGGGGCGCATCAGGGAGACTTGGGATGTGTGTACATAATATACTCCATTATTTCAAATGTAAAACTCACGGAATGCTGAACCATACAGATACATTGCAGTCACTGCTGACGATTTGATGGCGTGATGGATGTTTACAGGGGTAAAACGGATACATATGTTTGTAACTAAATCATACCCGCCAAACTCCCGTTTTTCCCGAGAGTCTCTTGTATTCACACCCATCTCCTGCCACCCTCCCGTCTTGTTATTTCTTCCGTAATTTCATCCCCATGCCAGGTCATCAATTTTGGTATAGCATCTGATCGCCGCCGGCCGAAAACATGGTACAGTTATTAACATCACATACACCCGCAGCCCATCCACCCCCCCGGTTCTCAACTTTGTTACTCAGAGACCACCACACCAAACCAAACTCCCCACACACCCCGTTCTCGGGAAATTCGGGCACAAATGTTGGCAGGCATGAGCTAAATTGCTAATAATAATTGCTAGTGACAAACCGCGTTTCTCGTTGTTTATATCCTTGTTTACGTCCTTACTACAACATAGCCTACAATGAACGCTAGAAACTATGCATGTAAGATATCAATTTTAACAAAAAGAAGTACTTACAGGTTGTGGCTCACAATCCACAGCTTCTTCTTTTATCATAGGTACTGCTTCTTCTTTGAGGAGAAGTTTTTGGCTGAATCCAGCACTTAACTGTGACCAATAGTGGAAGCTGCCCTTTGTAAAATGCTTTGCACAGAGAGCTATATCTTTTTTATAATATTCTGGAACATAATTAAAAATGAATTTTAACCACTTCTCTCTTTGTGTCACGTCCCTTGGAAGGCCAAATAGTGAAACAGAACAAGATCCATGGAAATAGCAGCATTTGGATGGCATTTTCCTTTCTCTACTAACACGTCTGTGGCCACGCCCCTTTGCTGCGCGAGGTGTATGCGCAGTGAATGCGTGTAACCTGGAACGTTTGTGATCTCATTAGCCCAGATATATTTTTTTGTAATTCGTTCGCTGTAGGCTTTGCTAAGCTAACTCCTAAATGTCTCCCTTTGCATTAAACTTTGAGCATCTTACATTCAGAAATGTTGTTTATGTCCACACAGCAACATTGCACATCAACTAAAGTGTAAAATATGATATCGTAGTGGACCACCCCTTTAAGTTCTTGTTTTTAGGCCTAATCTGCTTCTAAATAACTTGAAAAGCTTATCAATTATGCAGATACACACAAATAAACAAAAATTGGGCTGTGTTCACATTTTAGTCAAACCAGAATTTAGCTTTTTTGGAAGCAGATCAAAAATAATTTTTTTCCAGTTGTTTGGTTTGCTTGGTGCACACAAAGTTATAAACATTTATTCGGAACACGTAATAGTTTGCCAGCCACCTGCAGCATTTTTGATGAATTTTACCTAAATTTGACAGCACACAGAATATTTTCTGCTATGAATATATGACCATATTACACAACAAAATAAAGAACAGAGCCTCAGCTTTTAAACAAAAAAAACATTCTATTCATCCAAGCATTCTATCTTCATGTGTTCATGTTTTATCACTTTTATTTTTTCACTATATATATATAAATATATATATATATATATATGTATTCAGATGCAAAGACCTCTAAGTGCTGTCTGAAATTTCCATTGAAAATGAGCATTTTTCTCAGCCTCCTTTGTTTGTGTTGAGTTATTTCACTTTAAAGACTATGAAAATAACTTATTCTTTGCCATTAAAGATAATTACTGAACCTACACACAGGAACCTGATTAAAAATGCTAATTTTAAAAGAAAATTTCAGACGGCATTTAGAGATTATTTATATACAGTGCATCCGGAAAGTATTTATAGCGCTTCACTTTTTTATGTTACAGCCTTATTCCAAACTGGATTCAATTCATTTATTTCCTCACAATTGTACACAAAATACCCCATAATGACAATGTGAAAAAAGATTTTTTGAAATTGTTGCAAATTTATTAAAAATAAAAAACCTGAAAAATCACATGTACATAAGTATTCACAGCCTTTGCAGTGAAGCTCTAAATTGAGCTCAGGTACATTCTGTTTCCACTGATCATTCTTGTGATGTTTCAGAAGCTTAATTGGAGTTCACCTGTGGTAAATTCAGTTGATTGGACATGATTTGAAAAGGCATACAACTGTATATATAAGGGCCCAGGTTTGACAGTGCATGTCAAAGCACAAACCAAGCTTGATATATATATATATATATATATATGTGTGTGTATATACATATATATATATATATATATACAATAAAACCGATTCTGATTCTGATATATACATACACGCGCACACACACACACAACAGTTCTGTCTGGTTCTGTCTGGTTCTCGAATTTGATTGGCTGATAGCCGTGAGATATTAAAGTAATATCAGCACTGGAACAGCCTATTCACCCTTGTGTATTACTCCACCCACACATATAATTTCAAATTTTTTTTTTAAATGTAACTTTAACTTATTAAAATGTAATATGGTTAAAAATCTGAAAAATTGTAGAGAGTAAAATTATCTAGTAAATTTGTAGAAAAGATTTGAATTGAATTGAAGATTGCAACTTACAGTTTTTGGATCAAATCAGTGATGTGCCAAAATCATGCATGCACTTGGCTTTAATCAGACACATGATTGCGTTCCTATTTCTGATTCTTCATAAGTGTTTATTTATTTTGTTTTTTTGAGCAAACCCATTGGTTGGAAACACACTGAGCCATACTGGTAGGTAAAATGAAATCGCATGCTGCAACAGAATCCTTGAAGCATAAATGTAGTGGCTTATCAGCAGTGTACCATGCTTGTCTGATACGACTGTGTGCAGTTATCCATGGATTGGGATTTGCCTGGTCAATGGTGACAGTAGTATCTGATTCAAATCACTGGTTGTGCACTAGTACTAGATACTGTTGGCCATTCATTCGGTTCTTTTTTTATTTCAGCTGCTTCATCGAGCACAAGAGCAAGCAGAGCACCAGAAAACGATGACTTGGACTGTTCATTTCTTGCCAGTGTCCGTGAGGCCGCTGTCTAGAGAGCATACCTTCATGTGTGACTGCTTTTCGACCTTTAATCATAATGCCTTCATCTACTCTGAGTCTGTCACTAAAATTCTCACTTAACTCACTGATACTTTTGACCGAATGTGTAGTTTTCAGTCTGCGGGTTATTGAAGAAGTGGCTCATGACCCCAGACGCACTCGCTCCACAACTGTGTGGTTTTCATTCGAGCGCTTTTCTGCTTTGTACATGAAGTGAATCTGTATTTCTCTAACCTCTATCATACCTTGAAATTGAGTTTTTGTGAAAGGCTTGTGGAGATTATAATATTTCATGGTAGGCTGACCGGAGTTGATCTGCTTCAGTGTATTAAATGTGTCTGGTTGCTCTCTGCACCGATTTTATTAAGGCAATAAGCCATTAGAGGCCATCTGTGAAACGTGAAGCAAAGTGCTTCAAATCTCTTCAACTGTGGTAAAATTACTCGAATGCATTAGACAGACGAATGACTTTAAATGTGTTTTTTTTAATGTAATAAAGCAGTAACAGTAGTATCATAAAAGACAACCGCCCTGTCAGAATCAGTTAAAAATAGTATTATGCATGAAAAAAGTTTCCACACAAAAAACCCATTAAGTATGACATATGTTTTAATTGTGATTATAGTACGTTTTTTTTCTTGAGGATTGGAATGATTTCTGAATGACAGTGTTGCACTTAATCTTTATTTTTAGTCTTAGGTATATATAAATAACGTTTTAAAATGCGACCAAAACTATCCTTTACTCAACCTTTACTTGTCACACACCTGATTGAGTTTATTCCTTCATAGCACACAAAAGAAGATATTTTGATGAAAGCTGAAAAGTGGTAACCATTGACTTTCATACAGTGAAAAAAATGATGAAAATTGTTGCAAATGAAAATTTGAAAATTTAAGTGTTGAATTTAAACAAACAAATTAAATTTAGTAATGTTCAGCTTAATTTGTTTGTTTAAATTCAGCCCAAAAAAATTGTTTACAACCACTTAACTAAAATTTTTTCAGTGTAGTGTTTGTTTTTTTCTTTCTTAAAAAATATCTTCTTTTGTGTTCAATAGAAAAAAAAGTCATAAAGGTTTAGAACAACTTAGTAACAACTAAGTAAACAGTGAGTACATTTTTATTTTTGGGTGAAGTACTCCTTTAAATTAGAAAACCAATATTTTAAATTGGAATAAATATTTTACAATATAACTGTGATATATGTGTTTATTTTAATAAGCATCCTTGATAAGCACAAAACTGTTCTTTCAAAATTAAGTACTGGCTTCAATTCTTTGTTATGTTTTCCTTTGTGTATTTGTTGTTTTAAAAAGTTAGGAAGTTGATTTTTGTCTCTTTTATGCATGAAAGGACTGCAGGGAGCTCCTAATTTTTGTTTTGCTAGAGTGCACGCTGGTGAATGGTAAAAAAAAAAAATAATAATTTTTGTGTTTTTCATGATTTATGTATCTGAATATGATTTATGAATGGTATTGTATGTGTTTGTTTTGAAAGGTGAAATTTAAGTTATTGGAATATATGTGGGTGACCCTTCGGCCAATTTTGATAATGATGTGGTCCCAACTTTGCTTAGTTTGTGAGGTTTATTTTGGGCTGGAGACCCCTTTAACATCTGAGCCCTGCAAACTCCATTCTTTGTTTCATGTTTTTATGGGTTTAATTTTGTTTTCTGTAAGGCCCAGTATTTTCCCCCTCTTTGTTTTCAATTCAATTCAATTCAATTCAATTCAATTCAATTAAATAAAAAAAAAAAAAAAAAAAAAAAAAACAATTTGCTGTTAATTTACTCACTCCCAGGGCATCCAAGATATACATGTCTTTTCTTTTCAGCAGAACATCAAAGCAGATTTAATCCCCACTTCAATCCCCTCTTAACAGTAGAACATGTACATAAGTACCTTACCTTTAACATACAGTTGTCCTAGAGACCTAATTATAACATGGGACCGTTTGCAGTTCAGCTGAGAAATATTATTTTTTTTATGTACAAGGCTCAATGCTCTATTCTTGTTAACACATGACACTTTCCACTGATATTTCCTTCAAATAGCAGAGGTTGAGCTCTTTGAAGTCATTCAGCCGTGTCTTAGCATTAGTAAGTGACATGCCTCGCCACCTCCATACAGTGTAATTAAGTGCCAAGCTAGCCAGTGCCTAATTAGTAAATTATGGTGTTCCAATACAGGAGCAATGATAAATATGGCTTGTTGGTGGGGCACGTAATTGAAGGTATTTGAAAAAGAGCTCATTTAAAATATGCAGTGATATTGCACTTCTATATAGGGCTGGTGAATAATGTTCCTTGATAACCGTTTTGCTAAATGTAACGTTAAATGATAAAAAAAGGATGTCTGGTTCTTTCTTCCTTTTTACCATTCGTTGAAAAAAATTAAATACATTGAAAAGGTTCAGCAATTCTTTTATCTTCATCATGTTCCCAGTAAGCATTTTTTTTTGTCTGTGTGTTTAATATACATCTAATAGACAGCTAAACACAGATGTCTTACAGTCATCAAATAGACAGGAAGGAATAACTACACATGTAATGTCTTTCTACCCACATGAAAAAATACTACAGTAACTTATAGTAAAAAAAAAAAAAAAAAATGTTTTTGAACCATACTACACTAACATGTATTATATATTTTAGTATTTACAGCTCTTTGTTAATGGATGCTAAAGAATAGTATTAACTATAATGACCTGATAAACTGTAATAAATACTGTAATAGTATAACATAAGTTATCCAAAGTTATGGAGTAGACCAGACACCTTTTGAGTCTTACTGAGGCCCATCCTTCCTCATGGGGACTTTAGTATACTGGATTATTGCTGGAAAACAGGCCTGGAGTGGCCACTGATCGAGCAGTATACATTAGTGAGCTGCTATGAAGCCATTCATTTTTTCACATAAAATGCATTCTGTTACTATGGAGACAGAGTTTGAATATGTCAATTAAATAAAATTTTAAGTACCGCTCTTATGTTGGTAAAGAGATGCAAATGTAATGTAATTATATATATATATATATATATATATATATATATATATATATATATATATACATATGTAGAGAGAGAGAGCGCACAAACATTGGTCTGCAAGAATATTTTCCAGACAAAACTGCTCTGTGGTATACACAAAGTTGGAGACCCCTGCTCTAGAGGGTTCTCATTTATCTATGTTACAAAGATTGTTAAATTGTCCAATTATTGAGTTTAGCTTGCAGTAGTCGCTAGCACAAAGGCAAGCTCAATTTCAGAGCAGTGGTGGATGAAACTGCATTTGATGCAATTATAGAATATAGAATAGAAGCAGTGGGGTCCTTTAGTTTCTTTCAGAAGCAGACAAAAAAGAAAAAAGACCCTATGAATCAAATCTATTTTTGTATTAGAAATGCAGTTCATACTATACATGCAATGACTGGATAGGACGTTTATGATCATCATGTTTATAAAATTAAGATCTTAACCTGATATCTGACATGAAGTAAACACTTTTAGGATAATACATCTTAAAATAAGTTATTCTATAGTTATTCTATACCAAAATCAATTAATGATTTTATTTCTTAGGAAAAATAATGTATCAATATTTTAACTTATTGTTATTATAAAAAAACACGATAATATCATGTCAAGTCATAATTTTTATTTAGAATTTTTTTAGTTCATCTGGACACTTGTCAACTTTTTTTTTGCTTTGTGCCTCCAAGAATATCAGATTTAATTAAAATTCAGAAATTACAAACATGCTTACTATAGAAGTGCAATCATGTGATTTTGCATATGATTCTTTTTTTTTCATATTTATGGAATTAATACTTTCATATATATATATATATATATATACATATATATATATAATAAATAATTAACTTAAAATTTGCTTAATTTCAAAAAACCTCTCTAAAGTCATGACACATCAAGCTGGCATCACACAACTAGCAGTGACAAATACAGACTGCCTTGTCGCCCACATCATTCTTGACTGAAAAGTTGCACTTGTCAACACCACAAGGACTACAGCAAATTCCAACTATCACATACATTCTCCACCTGTGAGCAGAAATAACTTTCCACACCAGCAGATGGCAGTTGTTCAATTAATTTTTGTCAATCCAGAAATCAATGTTTTTATGAAAGTATTTGCAAATGGGAATGCTCGAATAAGGTGTGTTTTCTTGACTTTTTTTCTGTCACTTTTGGTATTTTTCATCTGCATTGGTTTGGGGTTGATTCAGGGGTGTCTAATCCTGCTCTTGGAGGGCCACTATGATGGCTACAGTTCTAATGAAACCCACCTAAATCATCTAATCAAGCTCTTCAAGATTACAAGAAACTTCCCCAAAATGTTTGGGCGGTTTGTAGCAAAACACTGGCTCTTCAGTAGCTCTCCAGGATTGGGCACCCTTGGTTTAGTTGAAAAGGCAGTCCACCTATCCAAAAGCTGTAAAAGTCTGCCTTCAGAGTATGTATTTCAAGGTACAGAGGCATCAAGGCACATCCAAATCTAATGTCAGCTTCACTTTCTGTCTCTTGAGTTCTATGAGACCCTTCATCATGATTGATTTTGAAGGCAGCATAGATGTATCCTTCACTGCCTTTGATATCCCACAATCCTGTATGTTCGATTCCAAAACAGTTGAGTAAAATGTAAAACCCCTATGCTGTCTTAGAAGTCTGTGCGAAATCTGTTTCATAAGGTACCTTGGTGTAGGCTTTTGGATGTTGCCCCCCGTTTAACCACATTGACCTGTGACCACCTAAGCATTTCCTTTCCTACCTGTCACCTCATTTATTCTTATCGAAATGTCAAGTGTCCCTCTCCGAAACTAGAGCTAGTACAAATGTTAAACACTCTTGAGAGGATTTACCCCACTTTTCTTCCTTGGAGATCCACTTTAGGAGCTCTGTTCATTCTAAATCTACCTCTTCATCTTAATATCCTACTGTCTCTGTGCTCCTGCAGAGATTACATAAGAGGTGCCTTATCCAGCCTGCCCTGAACATTTTCTTATTGGAGGGAGCGATTTCCCCCTCATTGATGCTTAACGTCTCCTCCACAGTACATTCCCTCTAGAAGTTATAACTTGACCTTTCAAAAGAGGCTCACTGTAGAAGTTGGTCCTCACCTTCTTTAATTCCAGATTATATTGGAATTGCGAACATTACTGTGTGTTCACACCGCCGCTGATGAGCATGTCAAGTAGCCGGTAGTCGTTCATTTTCGATGGAAGCCATCCTCACTACACAAACCGCTTTCAATTGTTTTATTTAGTTAGAAAACATGTAAACATGATCGTTCAGAGTGACAATGGCAGGGTGGCTAGAGGAAATGACGCTCTCACTAGCAGTGCTGTGACTGCATAGCATTATTGGCTAGGCGGACATAGCGTGAACGCATGGTTACACACACGTCTTGCATCTTTTGACGTGCTGTGCACTTGAGAGTTGCATCTTTTAGACGTCATATCATGTTAAATGAACTTCGACTATTACATGCAGAAACATCGATCAGTGTCAGGTGTTAAGCAGTGGACCCAGAAGAACTGGGAGGAAGGGCAGGCATTGTAAGTTTCTTTTTACAGGTGCTCAGTGGCTCTGTGAGCCCTAATATAGGCCAGATAGTGAAAGCAATGTTGGTCTCAGTCAACTAGTGCCAGTGGTGCAGAACTCGTCTTTAAGACAGAGCCAATTGGTGTATCCTCTCACCAAGATTCCAGTTTCACCACATTGACCTGTGACCCCCTTAAAGTTTCCTTTTCCACATGTCGCCTAGTTCATTCTTATCACACTGAAGAGTCAAGAATCTCTCTCCTGAACTAGAGCTAGTTCAGATGTTAAATGCTCTTGAGAGGAATTACCCCACTTTCCTTCTTTGAAGATCCACTCTATAGGCTCTTGTTTCTCGCTAATGTGTTGCGTTCATTCTAATTCCAGCTCTTCATCTTAATATCCTACTGTCTCTGCGCTCCTGCAGGGATTACACAGAAGGTGCCTTATCCGGCCTGACCTGAGCATGTTCTCATCGCAGGTAGCACTTCCCCCATTGACCGTTAAGTGCTCCTCCACATTACGTGCCCCTGTGGAAGTAATAACTTGACCCTCCAAAAGAGGAACAGTGTAGTGCGCATAACTGATTCCCTGGCTCTGCTCCCTGATAGGAGATACGGCTCGCTTCTGATGAACGGCTCTATGCGGGGCTGCTTTTTTTGTGCAGGTGAGGCAGATTAATAAAGTTTACAGCACATACAAGCTTCAACCATTTATCCCTGACTGCTGGTAATGTTCCTCTCTCGCTCTCCTATTAATCTCCACCTCAGTCTGAGCTCACTACTGCAACAACGTGCTGTGGCTATTCCCATGTTTCATCCTGCTAAAAGCTGCAGTCTTTTCACAGTCCGTGAAAAGATTGCTTTCCTCCCTGCATTCTTCAGTGAGAAGTATGTGTAAGGTATACAGGGAGATGCGGTTCGTGGTGCCGGCGTGTGTCCGCGGACACCTATGTGACAGTGTTAAATGATCCTTGGTGGTGATGCGCTCAGGAGTGATTTGTTCGGGCCCACTGGTATCGATTCCCTAGGTGCCCAAAACTAAATAGAACAAATGTTGAGCCTGGATGAGTTCTGAGCCATGTGAACAAGAGCAGCAGTGGGAGAGAACAGTCTGTTCCACCCATTCATCTCTATCAGAATATTCCCATTCCAGAGCTTAACACAGGGTGTCATGTCGCTCTTGAGCATTCACACCAAGTAAAATAAATTACCAGGTAATTAAAGTTTTTGGCTGAACTATCCCTTTAAACTAAAGTGACACTATATATGTTTTAATAATCCCTTGCCTTGTAAGTGTAGTTTTTACTTGTATAATTATTAATGAAGGTTTAATTTTGGATCTCTAAACTGTGCATATTTTTTATGTCTTTCTTGCTTATTTTCACAGTCTTGGATTTAATCCAGAGAGCTTATTGTGGATAGATTGCGGTATTACCTTTTTTTACATCATGTTTTCAAATATGGGCCAACAAATGTAGCTTAAAAGTATACCTTTGATGCTTGTGAAGTTTCACAAAACAGCTCTTGCCTTCGATTTAAAAATGCAAGCAGCCAGATCAGTGCAGTACAAAATCCTGGGCATCTCTACTATTACTCATCTGATTTTTTTTTTTTAGAATGTTAAAGCAGAAGTGGCAAATATGACCACATTTGTATTCACAGCCACAGGTTACCTGCTTCAATCTACAGTCAAACTGACAGACGGGCCACACTCTCTAAATCAAGGACGTACGAGTACGCGCTAGAGCCTGCTCAGCTTTGATTCACAGTTGTTTCCAGCTGTTCACGAGCCCGAGGACGGCTTTTGGACGTGTGACAGATGTGCTAGCAAAAGTATAATGAGCGCAGATTTGTACCAATGAACTCGCTGAATCATAATAAGCTTCAGTCTAAAAGCCCAACAGGTTTTTATAGACTTTAATGAAGACAGGCAGTAGGTGATGAGATGCCTCTGATACCCGTTGATTTGTGTGGATCTTCTCTGCCTGACAGCTAAGAGATTATGTTTCAGCTTCTGACTCCCTGCATTTCTGATATCTTGATGCAGGAATTCTCTCTCTTCCTAGTGATGTTTGAGAGGAAATCCTCTTTAAGATCAGCTCTTTTTTTTTTTGTAACTTTTGTGCAGTTTCTTAATGCATAGCCGAAAGTTCAGAAAGCAGCTTTCACATCAGCCGTACAGGCAAAACTCACTAAGGCCCTGTTATAGGCCTTGGTATTAAAATGCATTTTGGTTGATCTATCACAAGAACATGAGGGAGACACATTCCAATTTACACTATATATTTTTTTTTTTGCACTTTCGACCATTTTCCTGATTCTTTTAGGTGAGGTTGTAGGGGCAGACTTTCTGATCTTTTAATCCAGTTTGTTTCTAAACTAATGCAAAATGAGACAGTCACAAAAATAAATCTACTTTTTTTTCTCTGGCTATTATTTCTGCTTTGATAGCCTCATTACTATGCTGAATATACTGTATTTGTATTAGAATCATACCTTTTTTATGCTTTAAATCCACATTTCTGATTTCTGATGGGAAAGTTTATTTCTTGTCTTTATGGTGCACTTCAACAGCATGTCTCATGATGTTTGAGAATATTTTAGTGAACACATTTGACCGCAAGTTTGTTCATTTATTTACAAGTCCAAATGTGCTTTCAACTACCTCTTAAAACATGTCACCTCCCTTTAACACCTGCGTTGTCCACTTGTGTTCAGATAGACAAAAACACATCAGGTGCAAACAAGGCCTCCCAGGTTTTTATCACCAAGTCTGAACATGCTGCTATGTTCAAAGATGACTGTGAGGGGTAACCAAGCTTATTTGGACAGATTAAGATTTTAGCTGCGAACAAATAACCCACACAATAAAAAAAATTAATAAACAATATTAAAAAATATGTCCTTCCAAGATGAAAAAAATTGAGTAAACACACACAAAAAAAGATGCTTATTGTTTGCTCAAACTACTTATTTATAATGAACTGAAAGACTCTTAATTAACTTAATTATTTTATGTTCAATCCACTTACGTTTGTAAAAACTAATCATTTATTTTAATTCCTTCATGTTGACCCATGACAAATCAATTGTGTGGAACCCAGCATTTTTTTACAGTGAAGGAAAGGGCAGTTTGTCTGCATTTTCACTTCATAGGGGTCAAAAATGATAAATAACGGTTTCTGATGTCCAGACGTCAGAAAGTAGTTCCAATGTTATATGAACTGAAAAAAACTATACTGGTGTCACAACGAAGGCAAAACTTTATTGTATTGTTGCCAGGAGTAATCCTGTGTTTTCTCTTAGACAAAAAAAAATATTGACAATGTAGTTTCTGTGATGTCACCTGTAGGTTTCTGAAGAGCATGTTTAAAGCTCAAAGTGAGTGGAGTCGGCCGTCATCATCTTGGCTACAAAACACACTCTCAGCATAAATGAAAATAGTCAAAGAGGCAGGACATTAGCGAGAGACGCCTGGATGTGTTTTTCTTATATCAGATTTTTAAAGGTGAAGTAATTAACACTTTTTTTAACGTTTCACATTTGTATTCTGGGTACACGTGGTTGGTTTTATGAGTTTATTCTTTTAAAAACACTGTTTTATTGCATTAAGCCATGCTAAGCATTTTTACTAAAATCAGGATTCAACAGGATTATATATCGGATTATATAAGACCAGACTTGGATGTTCTGTTAGTACAGTTAATTGCTTAACATGCCTTATTATTTGATACATGTAAGAAATAATGCCAAAACAACAACAGCAGACTGTATAAAGGTCCACATAAAACAAAAGCAAAAACCCAGCATAGATGCTAATTTCAGCAGGTGGAATGAGCTGAGATGACGTGACATGGCAAGCAGCAGACACCTGTCACTCAAGTGGCCATGCCCTTAATTATGCAGAATAAAAAAAAAAAAGTTAAAAGAAGGGCCATATTAGCTATGTAAAACAAACCACTTTTGTACATGATGTTATTATTATTATTATTTTTACTTTGAACTTCTGTGGGATTGACTGCTTTTTGGAGCCAGTAGAGCCTCTAGATGCCAGTTGATGAATGCAGTTTCAGTCACTTTCATGTTGGTTTCAAGAGAGAGACCGGGTTGCCGCTTGTTTTTTCTTTTTTCTTTTTCAAATGTACTTCCCCTTTTCAATTGTAAATCCACAAAATGATTGGTGGAGCTATAAAAAACATGTAAAACTAGGCATCAATCTTGTTTTCAATCTTTGTATGCTTTATATTTAAGGGATTAAACACTGTTGTGTGGCAACAGTCTGTGACTATAACCAGCTTCTAGTGGTAAAAAAATTTACATTTTATTTTATAATCACATGCAGTCTGCAGAAACACTTTGATTGACATTCTCCTTTTGTACATGTCATCAGAGAGGGAAAACTCCGCCCATTAGTGACAGTCTCTCCCTCATTAGCATAGGACATTAGTCTTGTTTTTCAATCTGCCACTATGCTGACACATAGGCATTTGCAGCTCCGCCTTCTTTTGAAAAGAGTTATCAAACTCTTAAATAAATCAATTAATATAAATCAATCTCATTTGAATTTAAAGCGATAACCACCAAAACGACACAATTTGGATCAAAGCCTAAAAGGGTCAGTTTCAAAAGTTATAAAACAATATTTGTGTGGTATTTTGAGCTGAATCTTATCTTACATATTGTAAAAAGGGGCATAAAAGATCCCCTTCAATTGTTAATTGTCAAAAGATCTGAATGTCAAAAAGAATATCCCTAAAAGAATGTCTAATGCACATCCGTAAAATATATCATATTATTCATTAGACAAATGTGCTTTTTTTTTTCTCGTGCAAGTCAGTTCGAAATCTGCATGAAAAGACACACAGCAGATTGAAATTGTGCAATGTTATTGAAATGTTTGAAATCACTTACTGTACATCTCATATAACGGTACTTGAAGGAATGCAGACATTGTCCAGTAAATTTGTTGTTTCATGCAGTTATGCGGAGCTAACCAGAAAGCAGGACTGGAGGTTATGAATGTAATATATAGGTGTGGTGGGGAGCGATTGCTCTTTCTCATAACTCAGAGGTTAGTCGCCCTCTTTTGACCTTTAGCCAACACGTAAAAGACCAATCTATTTGCAAGGAAGGCAAGGGGGGAGGACCACCTCTATTAATGTCCATGTAATAATAGCTCAGAGGTGAAATGAGAACGGCCTGCTCTGTTTGTGTCCAGCTCATTGCAGAGCCCATATGACGCTTGCAAACTTTTCAATCTGACACATCAGAGAAACAAACTTAAAGCTCACTCTGAAATGAAAATAGTATTTACTGACCATCGCTTCTGTTGTAACAGGAAGAGTTTCTCTTTTGTGCTTCAGGGACAGGGATTTAAAAAAAAGAGGCTGAAAAGGCTACTGTTTTACATACAAAGAAAGGAACTGGCAATCGCTGCTGTCAAGATCTGAAAAAAGGACTACAATAAAGTCAAGATTAGATTTTTTTCTATTTCTCAGTACAGTAACTCAAATTTAGAGTTGAGGTGCAATGACATTTAATAATTGAGACCATCTTTAACAAAGACAGCCATGTAAGCTCTCTTATTGAACATTATAAAATGCGCAATCCAATTTTGAAAGAACACACTTTTATTGCTATATACTGCGCAGCTACATTTTTACATGTCACATTATTGAGCCATTGCCGAAATTGCTTTTCTCGCTGTCTTTTTATAGGGATAGAAATAATAAAAGGACTGATGGTCTCTTGGATAAACATAATATTGTCCTATTGTCGCAGACGTCAGTTGCTCTAATCAAAATGTACAGCTTATATGGCTTATTATAAAAGAGAATAAATGAAAATGTAGAATATGATAAATAACAATGCCTTGGAAAAGTTAGAGTTTTTTTTTTTTAAATGTATTTCTTTATGTATCTTATTCTCACCCCTTGTGCATTGACCTGAGCGTAATACAATAAAAAAGTATTTTTTATTTCAATAAAATGGAGTTTTAACTAATGTTATATATTATAAAATATATTCTTGTGATGGCAAAACAGCATTTTTAGCATCGATAAAGCAGTCTTCGGTGTCACATGCTTCCAATAAATATGATTTCTAAAATAAAATAATAAAATAAAATAAAATAAAATACAATTCTCTTGATTTACTAGGTATGTGTTTGAGTAAAACGTTAATATTTGTGTATTGTATAAAGGTCTGAAAATATTTATTCCAAATTTCAAATACAAATATTGTTATTTGGAGCACTTTTCCCAAATGTTTTGCTATGCTGTGCTTTAAAATAAGGGTTATGCTGCCAAATATTGATTTCTTAATCCTTCTAAGTTCAAACATTGGTATTTTGTTGTCTTAAAATCAATATAACCATGTCTTAAAACACCCTTTTGTTATTGCATGGGAAAAAAGAAGAAGCTCTGAATGCCTTTTTTTGTTTTTTTGTTATGGCTTTCTGTTGATGGACATAAGGTTTAGATAAATAAATGTTGCTTTCTACTATACAGCTACTTTTTACTAACATTTTCACTCCAGAAGAGGCAGAATATATATATATATATTTTTTTTAGACTGGACAGACCCTATTCAAATCGAGTCAAATCTATTTATTTCGAAATCACCACAAACAAAATAGAACATTTATTTTGGCAAGCTGTTTAGAACTTTTATTTATTTTATGTAGAACACAAATTAATGAATAAATAAATGTAAATAGAAGTAATAATAATTAAAAAAAAAAAAAATATATATATATATATATATATATATATATATATATATATATATATAAATAAAATACATATGATATATAAATATATATATCAATCGCATCACACATCACCTTATTTCACCATAAGGAACCTATGCTGGAAAAAAAGTATTAATTTCTTCAAAAATGATATATACTTATTTCTATTTCAGTAATTGCCACTTAGACTTCAGGGTGTGCACTGACCCAGACATCTAGACTTTCTTTGCTTCAATTATACAACAGATGAGTGGCCGTCCACAGGGGGCCAGAGGTGTTTGATGAAGTGAAGTTAGAAACCCTGGGGGTGCAGAGGCCAGAAAAAGGCCACGCTGGACCTTCTAAAACAATCCTTTTTTTCCCCAGCACTCTGGTGTCTCTGCACCCCACAACGAAAGGCTGAACCTTCTGCTCTCTTCTGCGCTAATGGACACCGAAATAAACTACGCATCATTAATCAGCTGTCTGTCACATTACACCTGCTGTGCGGCTGGAGAGCCTTCATACACAGCCTTTTATCTCCCCACTCAACCTCCATTCCAGTTCACTAATAGTGTCTCTTCTGCTGATACGCAGAAGCTTTTTCATTTTTTTATTACCTTTTAGTAAGTCTAATGGCCACATTTTTTGAGGCATACGTTTTGCGTATTTGCGTTTATGGTGTTTCTGGAGTTTATAATTATGTACAAGGTCATTAAGAGTGCCTTAATGACAGTGGTTTAATGTTTCTTTTCTATTCCTTTTCTTTTTTCTTTCTTTTTTTGTCGATCTTGTCCATTTAAATGTACTGGAATCACTATAAGGCAACTTATAAATTTGACTTAGCATAGTTATTTGTATACACACTTCACATTTTTGCTATACTTTTTTGCCCACTCTTTTATGTATACAGTGAATTGTGTCACATAATGTTTATCCATATGCTGACTGTAGTAGGAAAATGTGATGGGCGAGTGTTATTTCCAACCCACGGGTCTCGCTTTCATGAAATTATTTGACCCACCCCAGCCCACTCCACACCACTGTATCTATTTTTACAACCTTCACCGCACCCGCAAACATTAAATAGACATATAGGCAGTGTAATGCAAATGAAAAAAGCCTTTATTTAAACCTGAAAGTGCTTGGAAACATCGCCCTGTAAACTGGCAACAACAAGGAAGTGCCCATTTTGTGGCTCTTGTGTTTGTATATTTTTTCACGCAGCCGATACTGCTGTTGTCTCCTGCTGCAACTATTTCTGAAAACCGGTTCCAAACCATGTTCCAAACATTAGATTTAGCAGCCTGAACTTTTTCCTTTTTATTGATGTAATTCCTGACCTCAATTTCTCCCGCACCTCGTCTTCCATCTTCACTTTTGTTTCTGTTTTTGTGGCTGACAGCAGAAGCTGCTTGGCACTTTCATGACGTGTTACGTGATACCAAAGGTTTGGGGACGTCACGAAAGTTACTTTGCTACGTACTAGGCCTTCGAATTGTAATCTTATCAAAGAACTTAATAAATTATGAAAACAGATATTCCCAAATATTAATATAGACTAGAGAATTGCACGCAACATACATGGACTTTTTTATTTTGTTTTTAATGACCCGCCCCAACCTGCCCAGCAAATAAAGTGACAATTTGTCATGGGTCAGGTTTGATCTGTGTTGCTGTCATAATCTGTTGTGTGTTTCAGCTGTTGCCTCTTACAATCAGCGCTGGCGCGCACGCATTACTCACCTGTTGCTCTTTTGATCTGATTCTCTCCTCTACATATTCTTGCCCCTTCTTGTAACTCATTGTCAGATTATTGTGTTAAATTAAACTCACAGACTCTTTGCTCCGTAGCATTGTTTTTGAGTACACTTGTCTAGTCTGGTGATATTATTTCGTGTATTTTCGGTTACTTACCTTTTGATCTACGCAGCCACCCCGCTGGTGATTCCAGTTCCTACCTCCGCGCTCGCCAGCTCCTATCCTCGCCCCGTTGCAGAGGTTCTCTCCTGGCCTTGCATCTTCTACCCATCTCCCCACCAAAGGACCAAGAGCGGTGAAGTTTACGTTTCCTTTTCCAGTCTGCGTTCCCCCACGGACGGCCGGCGAACGGCAGCTGCTTTTGTTTCCCCGAATTCAATAAAGACTTTTCTGTTGAAACGCAATTAACTCTGGTTTTCTGTCCAGCCTCTGACACAATTTCTTTACCTGCCCCAACCTGACCCGCGGGAAACCCGTGCATCACTAGTAGGGAAGTACACACAAAAAGATTTTTGCTACTTGTTCAAACTACTTATTTAAAATGAGCTGAAACACCACACTTCTTTTGAGTTTTTTGGGGACAACTCAATTGTTTTATGTTCAATCCAATTAAATTTGTAAAAACAATAAAGTTAATCTATTTGTGTTAGGACAACATGAAAGAATTGTGTGGAAGCCAGCTTTTTTGCAGTGTAGGAAGTTTCAGATGCAGCCAAAGTTAGCTACTAGGACTGCATTTGACAAAAACATTTGACATTGTGAAATTGCTGTGTAAATTGAGGTTTAAATAGCTCTGTTTGTAAATAATTTATTTTAGAATGATTGGGGTGTTTTTGCAGGGGCTAGCATATGCATAAAATATAATATACAAAGACAAGCATAGATAAACACAATACAACAAAGATACAAATAAAATCAGCAGTGCTTTGTTTTTTCTGGGGACACTTGAACAGTATTTTTAATTGAACATTCAAAACAACACTGCATTCACTGTGTAAATTAAATACAATTAATCTTTATGCTGTTTTCATATATATTAAATGTGCTGTGGTGTATTCCAGAAAGCAAGGTTGCTTACCATCTGCTTAACCCTGAACTTGGGGTTGATTAACCCTAAACCTCTTTACTTGAGATATGTCGGTTCCAAAACCGCTCATTGGAGTAAGTTCAGTCAACTCAGAATATGTTAACCATGAAAACAAAAGACATTTCTCATGCGGAAACCAGCAGTGAGCTACACCTCTTCCTTCTTCTTCTGTTTAATGGACATTTACGCTCTTAAAGCTTATTGCCCCAAAACGGAAGTTATGGGAACAGGTTATGTTTAGAGCATAAGTTACTTTGGCAACTAACCTTACACTCAAATAATGACATTGGCTTTTTGTTCAAACTTCTTACGTAAACTGAGCTGAGTTTTATGGGGGGGAACAACTTAATTGTTTTATGTTTATTCCATTTAAATTTGTAAAAATGAATAAGTTAACTCAATTCCTTTATATTGTCCCAACACAAGTTGATTGTGTGGAAACCAGCATTTTTTACAGTGTACATACCATGAACGTTACTTCTTTTTTGGAATTAACATTTTTGGAATTAAAAGCTGAGGTTATTCACTTACATATCCTTAAGCTTATCTAAATATATGTGACATAACCTGCTTTCCGGAATATTTCCTCTCAATAACAAAAGCACAACAAAAATGACAGCGGTGAGAAAGATCCCACTAGATCTGTAGATCCCAATCCCCTCTCTCTACCCCATATTTCCTGCCATCTCACAACTGTCCTATCAGCAAAAAACAATAAAATAGGGCAACAGAAATTAAAAGAAATAAATATATAGAAATTCTGCATTTCACTGACATCTTGTTTACAGATGATGCCATTAAAATGACACCATTATAACGGTTTGAATTTAAAGGATATTTAATATACTGTAGATTGACTTTATGAATGAAATGATCAATTTCTCTTTTATGCTAAAAATCAACGTTAAGTAATGATCACATTCCATGAATATATTTTGTAAATGTCCTACTGTAAATATCAAGACTCAATTGTTGCTTGTTAATGTGCATTGTGATGGCCTTTATACATTTAGACAACTATAAAGGTGATTTTCGCGGATTGGCTAACTGTAAAACCCAACAGTCAACTTTATCAAATGAAATGAGTGTAGTTAACTCAAAATTTACTGAAAGTTAATTCTACTCATTTGAAAAGAGTTTTGAACTCAGTGTTGAAGGTAATGAGTTAATTAAATACCTCATTACGTCACCTTAAACGGAGCAAGTTCACAGTACTCATATAGATTAGTTTTTTTAACTGGTTTGTTGCAATCGGTTTCCTCAAACGGTTTGAGTTGACTTAACTTATTGAGTTTTACAGTACTCAGTTGGTTTGAGTTCTCTTCATTTATTGAGTTTTATTGTGCTCAAATTGCTTCTTTTACTTAAATGGATTAAAATTGAACTTAAATGGTTTGTTGCAATCGGTTTCCTCAAATGGTTTGAGTTACCTTAACTTTTTGGGTTCCCCAGCGGGAGGGGAACTTCAATGCTATGTGGAAAAACTTCCACTATGGGGATTTCATCAGAAAGCCAATCATTCTGAAGAGTAATTAAACGGGCCAATGAAATGCCAATGAGTTGGCGGTGTCAGCGTGCGCAGCTGGCAGCAATCATAATCAGCTTGTGAATAAGAATGCCGGCTGTGCCACACAACAACACCTTTTCGCTTTCAGAAGCCTCATGTGCAGTCTGAAAGAGACGTTTTGCTGTCATCCTCCGACTTTGTTCGAGAGAGAGTGAGAGAAAGCTGCCGTCTTCTGAGAGGCTGATTTCTCCCGGTTCCAGCGCGAGCAACAACGCGAGCAGCGGTGGTCGAGCTGGGTTTCTCCTGTCCCTGGGCATTTCGCTGGACCGGTACTTCAAGAGCGGTGCGTATAAATTTAAGCAAATTTCCTAAAAGAGCAACACGGTCGTGCAGCGCGTCTTTTTAAAGACGTCGCTCTGACCGTGCGTTTCTAGATGCGGTGGTTTCCTGTCCACGGATGATGGGCACGAGCACTGTATTGCATGTCTGGGGGACCAGCATGTTAATGCGGTGCTCGCGGGCAGCGCATGCCATCACTGCGATGGCATGTCTGTTGCGCAGCTAAGATCGCGGCTCGCTCTTGCAAAAGGGCGAACCACCCCTGTTGTGCCCCGCAAGTAGCGGTTGGCACTCGGGCAGATCTGAGGGTCACAGTGGGGGTCAATCCTCCGCCCTCGGGCTTGCGGACTTCCCATTCCTCAGCGCGCTCCATCCAAGCTTCGAGTAAGAGAAGAGCACCATCCTTAGGGAGGGTCGCCCTCTCACTCGATGACACCGAGGACCAGATGTCCATCGCTGCATCGGAGGGTGGGCTGTCATTTTCCGATGACAATTCGGACCCGCTTCCTCCCTCAGGGGTGGTAAGCGAGGCTCCGGATATGGCATCTGATATGATGGCCGTGCTAACCCGGGCTGCTTCGGCGACGAGGCTGGAGATGGCTTGTCCCCCAGCTTCGCCGCCGGACCGATTAGACGGATGTTACGTGGAGGATAAGAAGGGGAAACCCTCTAAGCCTCCCGTCCCCTTCTTCCCGGAGGTGCACAGTAAGTTCACGCAGCGCTGAGGGCACCTTTTTCTGCCCGGTCTGCGTGCGCTCCGCCCTCACCTTCCTCGATGACGGAGCAGCCATGGGGTACGAGGCAAAACCCCAGGTCGAATGTGCTAGCGCGGTCAATCTTGCCCGCGTGGTGCCCCTTCCTGGCGTGGTTAGCCTCGGCTCCCGTCCAAAGCGTGTAGGTTGTCTGCGTCCCTCAGGGCCAGAGCCTACACTGCTGCGGGCCAGGCTGCTTCCGTTTTGCTTGCTATGGCTAGTGCAAGCGCTGGCCCAGCGGCACGAGGAAGGTTCCGACCCAGGCTTAATGCACTACGCACTGCAACCGACTTTGCTCTAAAAACACCAGGTCGGCTGCGAGTGCCCTGGGAAGGACGATGACCACACTAGTGGTCCAGGAACGCCACCTCTGGCTAAACCTGGCAGATATGCGTGTCGTTGACAAAGTTCGCTTTCTTAACACACCCATATCCCAGGCTGGCCTGTTCGGCGACACCGGGGTGAGTTCACCCAGGAATTCACTTCGGTGAAAGAGTAGTCAAGTGCGATCGGCGGGCTCAAAAACCGCTCTCCCCGTCGATTTGTCCACTTTGGCTGCTTCTCGCCAAGGGCACTCGTCTGTGGCTCCAAAATCTGCTCCGCCGCCCTGTCCGTTCAACTGGTTAAGCGGCAGCGTTGAGCACCTCACAGACGATCACCGCCCCCCGCCTCAGGGCGCCGCTAAGTCCAGTACGGACCACGAAGCGTCCCTGAGACGGGCCACTCAGAGAAAAGGATGTTTGCTCTTTCCCTGGCGGAGGGCCAGGGACACCCATATCATTAACAAAAAGGCCGTATGGCTACAAAATTTTTAGGAGCAATTTTTTCCTCTCTCCGGTGTGATAGCCCGAACACTGCCAGTATGGGAGGCTATGCCTTCCAGCTCGCAGGATCGGTGCTCTTCGCCACAGGCTCTGTGAGTGCCAGAGGACGGGCTCCTTTCTCTCGCACTCCTAGCCGCCCTGCGGGCTCTTGGGACGAAGTTAAGATTAAACCTCTTAA
>CAIGQV010017386.1:3179072-3244072 GCA_903798115.1 Danio jaintianensis
AATCTAATGAGTTTGAAATTGCCAAAGTCTGTGAGGTTAGTGGCAGCATATCTTAGATTACTATGAGTTTTGTTTGAGGCTTTCGACTTGTTGAGTTTACCTAAAATGAGCTAAAACGAAATGGCTATTAACTGCAAATGCCATCAGTGTTCTAACTCTTCTGCTTATTGGACATCTTGTGTGTTTAGAGGTGCTCTTCTGTAGACATCGGTTGTAAAAAGTAGTTATTTGAGTTAATTGTCTTTCTATCAGCTTGAACCTGTCTGGTCATCCACTTCTGACCTCTGGCATCAACAAGGCATTTTCACCTACAGAACATTTCCACCTATAGGACAATGTACAGTGCTGGATTTTGATTATTTGTACATGTTTCACACTGACATGTTGAAATACTCTTTTTCTGATTATTTTTAAACACTGTTTTTATTCCTTTTTAGGAACTTTTAACATGTACTAAAGAAAAGAAAACATACAACATGATGTAAAACATTACAATTACAAATATATAAATAAATGCATGTACAGTCGTGGCCAAAAGTTTTGAGAATTACATAAATATTGGAAATTGGAAAAGTTGCTGCTTAAGTTTTTATAACAGCAATTTGCATATACTCCAGAATGTTATGAAGAGTGATCAGATGAATTGCATAGTCCTTCTTTGCCATGAAAATTTACTTAATCCTCAAAAAAACTTTCCACTGCATTTCATTGCTGTCATTAAAGGACCTGCTGAGATCATTTCAGTAATCGTCTTGTTAACTCAGGTGAGAATGTTGATGAGCACAAGGCTGGAAATCATTATGTCAGGCTGATTGGGTTAGAATGGCAGACTTGACATGTTAAAAGGAGGGTGATGCTTGAAATCAATTTTCTTCCATTGTTAACCATGGTGACCTGCAAAGAAACGCGTGCAGCCATCATTGCGTTGCATAAAAATGGCTTCACAGGCAAGGATATTGTGGCTACTAAGATTGCACCTAAATCAACAATTTATAGGATCATCAAGAACTTCAAGGAAAGAGGTTCAATTCTTGTTAAGAAGGCTTCAGGGCGTCCAAGAAAGTCCAGCAAGTGCCAGGATCGTCTCTTTAAGAGGATTCAGTTGCGGGATCGGAGTGCCACCAGTGCAGAGCTTGCTCAGGAATGGCAGCAGGCAGGTGTGAGCGCATCTGCACGCACAGTGAGGCGAAGACTTTTGGAAGATGGCCTGGTGTCAAGAAGGGCAGCAAAGAAGCCACTTCTCTCCAAAAAAAACATCAGGGACAGATTGATCTTCTGCAAAAAGTATGGCGAATGGACTGCTGAGGAATGGGGCAAAGTCATATTCTCTGATGAAGCCCCTTTCCGATTGTTTGGGGCATCTGGAAAAAGGCTTGTCCGGAGAAGAAAAGGTGAGCGCTACCATCAGTCCTGTGTCATGCCAGCAGTAAAGCGTCCTGAGACCATTCATGTGTGGGGTTGCTTCTCATCCAAGGGAGTGGGCTCACTCACAATTTTGCCCAAAAACACAGCCATGAATAAAGAATGGTACTAAAACACCCTAAAACACACTAAACCCAAACAATGAGACAATTCTTGTAACTATGGTTTAACTTGAGGACTTTCTGTATTTTTCCCAATAATGAGCTATTATAGGTTTTGCATGTAATAAACGGAAAGTCAACAATTTCTTATCTGAGCTAGTAAAAAAGCTTTTGACCGGAAAAATATTTAGCATACAAAGTTTTGGATGTTTGGGAATACTGGGTTTTAATACCAGGAATAAAAAGTTTAGAACTTTCTCATTCCATTCCATAAAAAATTATGTAGAGTTCTTATCTCTTTATTACATTTTATACAACAGTTCTGCCTGGTTCTTGAATCTGATTGGCTGATAGCCGTGAGATATTAAAGTAATATCAGCACTTGTACAACCTATTCACCCTTGTGTATTACTCTGGCCATACGAGTGGCAAGCAGAGGACTACAGTTTGACAAATATTGCAGCTGTTGGACAACATAATGTACTTTTGAGGCTTTTTAGGCGAGAATGCAGTTGTTTAGATTGCAACTATGCAGTGTATTTATAAGGATAGTGCCTATTTAAATATTCATAATTTCCGATATTCAGCGCGTTGGGGGCAAAAAGCCTGTCATACTGAGCAGAGCAAAGACGGTTGACGTTCCGCCACAAGATGGCAACAGAAACCGCATAATAAGTCCTTAGAGGTGAAAAACAGCATTTTTTCAGCGTATGTTTCAAACTGCGTATGTTTCAAACTACAGCTGAACAAATTATTACAGAACAGGTAAGTGACATTCTAAGTCGATCTCTCTCTTGTATTTTGTAGTGCTGTATTTATTCCATAGTAATCTGGCAGTGTTTGCTTTGCTCTGGCTTTTTCGGGGTTAATTATTGTGATCTCCTGATTGCAACAGAGAAATACTGGGAAATGTCTGTAGACTGATGGCATTTCATGTCGTTCAACCTTTTAATCTTAAAATGTGAGCAAAATCACCTGTTTTGTCATCATTTTAGACATTACGCTAGAGAATCATTCAAATGCTAGTTCTAAAGTGACGTTGGTGAATTAGTAACGGTTTCTGACCGTCAGGTGCATCTATGAACGGCAGAAGAAAGAAGTTCCTCTTACAAAACGGTTTTTGAGACTTTCCGTGTTTGATTTTCTTTTTTTTATATACACAGTTATGCCATCGGGCTGTTGTATAAACGCAATATCACACTCGTACCAGTGCGATATGGCTGTATATTGTCAATGGTGGGACACTAAGGCACACGGCCTGCGGCCTCGAGCCAACGCACGCCTCCCACCAGTGCCGATATACAGCCATATAGCACTGCTACTCGTGTGATATTGCTCATTTACGCATTAGTCTGGAATGTATGGGTTGAATTTGTGAAGCAATTATGAAGTTATAGTCTCATATTCCTTTTATATTGCAGAAGTTTTAATCGTGTATTAATTGTCTGGGTTTGTGCCTTCAGACAGATACTCTGTCATTCATCTTCTATGATACTCTCTCTCATATCTTGACACCATGCCAAATGTTTATTTTTCTTACTTTCTTTGCTATTAGTGTAAATTAATATGTACAATAAAGAAATGCGTGTACCCCAATCAAAGTGGTTTAAAGTAATATATTCTAAAGGGCATAGATCAGGCAAAACGGGAGAATTAGGCTGTGTTTTATTATTAAAATTTCCAATTTGAAGATATATATATATAAAAAATGTGTTTTAGGTAAATCAAACTTTTCTCTTCTTCAGTTTTTAATGATTTATTTAATATAACAAATAACAATACAACAAATGAAATGCAAATGATTACGTTTTGATGTTCATTCATTCATTCATTCATTCATTCATTCATTTTCCTTCGGCTTAGTCACTTTTTTCATCAGGGGTAGCCATAGCAGAATGAACCGCCAACTTATTCAGCATATGTTTTACACAGCGGAAGCCCTTCCACCTGCAACCCAGTACTGGGAAACATCCATACACACTCATTCACACACACACACACACACGCACACACACACACACACACACACACACGCACGCACGCACGCACGCACACGCACGCACACACACACATGTTTGTTTTTGTGAAAAGTGGGTACATTACATAGGTTTCCATTGATTTTATACAGCACAAACCGTATTTTGTATTGCCCTAACCCCACCCTACCCCTAAACCCAACCATCACAGGAAACAGTGTACAGCTTTACTCACTGATTAAACTCATTCTGTGTGATTTATAAGCTTTTTGAGAAATGAGGACATCAGCTGTGTCCTCATATTTCACCTCCTTTTTGTAATACCTGTGTCATACCTATGTCATTATACAGATTTGTGTCCTGACATGTCACAAAAACACGTACACACACACACACACACACACACACACACACACACACACACACACACACACACACACACACACACACACACTATGGCCAATTTAGTTTATTCAATTCACCTATACCGCATGTCTTTGGACTGTGGGGGAAACCAGAGCACCTGGAGGAAACCCACACGAACGCTGGGAGAACATGCAAACTCCACACAAATTCCACTCGAACCAGCGACCTTCTTGCTGTGAGGCGACAGTGCTAACCACTGAGCCACCGTGTCGCCCTCACGTTTTGATGTCATTACCAGAAAATAAACTGATTTGTTTGAACTGAAGTCGTGTACAAATGTGCATTGCCAGGTATTGGTTTGCATATAAGCTTATACGTTTCGATTTGCTGATTTTCAGCGTATTGGTTTGCATAAACATGCTCACTGTTATGGTAACAAATAAACATTTTCTCCCATCACAAGAAACACACTTATAGCAGGACTTAAAACTTAGAAGTTGTTTCTTATCAAAAAAAGGAGGATTCCCTTGAGCCATCTCCCCATATCACAACTTCTTGTATTTCCGATTCCAGCCAGTTCATTCCAGAGCAAGCTGAATTTGATATGGAGTGCGCTCTCTTGACTGGCCTCTGTAACACTGAAGTGTGATAAGAAAACTCAGCCAAATGGACAAATTCAGACTCCGCCCCTGCACATGCTCAGCTGGCAGGATTCGTGGCAGAGATGCAAACTCTTGACAGCTTCTTATTCTGCTGTGCCTTTGATCCTACTGGAGTCTGTTACAGCAAATAAACAGAGTCGGACTCCTTACGAGAATAAAATAGAGCAGAGAATTCCGAAAAACAGAAAGGTTTTAATTATTAAGTTAGGCTTTTGATTCGAAAAGAAAGAAAACTTGTTCGTTTGCCAGTTCGTTCTGTTTCATGTACATTCTGCTCACAGAGAATAACAATTCTTTCAAGTTGATTACATGAAGTATAATGCTTCCCTCTAGACAACATTTTGCCTGAAGCAATCCTCCAGTCGCTCCCCATTGCAGACAAATCAATAAGTAGAATTCCATTACATAGCCCTGTGTGTAGTTCTTGGATTTTGGTTGATTAATATAACATACATAGATTTCATATATATATTTTTATTTTTTACATACTACATAGTATGGAAGCAGTGTTGGGTATTGTTTGGGGTTATTTCGATACCGGTGCTAAATCAATACTTTAAAAATGGTACCGGTGCCAAAACAGTGCCTGAATCCGATACTTTTGAGCCACAAAATTATGGTGGATGAGACTGGAAAAATCTTTTATTTGACAATTTTTCAAAAAAATCGTTTTAATTTAAGAATATAATTAAAGTTTAAAGTATACATCAATTCATGTTTTATATATTTGAATTGAATTGCATTAATATATTTCTTCTGATCATTTGTTTGTTATCATGAATTTAAGATTTGCATTATGCAATTAACATTACATTAGCTTACTACTAACCTGTGGAAAGGCTGTCATCAAAATCAGTTCCTTTTTTCTAGGGTTGGGGCTTGTGACTACGTTTACATGGACATCGGTAATCTAATGATTTGCCTTAATCTGAATAAGACAATAATATGATTAAGGTGTTTACATGAGTTACTTTTTGAATGTTCCTTTTATGATCCCGTTTTACATGTTATAGCGCATAGATTGATTAACGTCATTGCGTCACCAGGCTATCCACGTTTCCTCCGGAATTTCATGTAATTTCGGGTCTTTCATTTTTAATTTTTCGACTTTAACTGCAGTTTGGCACTTTCATTCAGCAACATATTGTTTATGCCACGTGACAAACTGGGGTAGCCTATTGGATGAGAACATGAAGTAATGACTGGTGGAAGAGTGTTGTTTTAATGGAATTTGAATTAATGGAATTTGACACGCCGAATGGAAAGAAAAAAACTCCCCATTTTGTGACACGTGTGTCTGTGGTCCTTTAAGGTAATCCAAAATCGCTGTTTACTTGGTAGACTCTTAATCAGAGTATTGTCTTAATCATATTAAAATCAGAGTATTGGTGTCCATGTAAACTAACTCAGTGAAAGTGCCAGATGATGTCGCAAGCTGTCAGACAGTGCATACCTCTCCATGAGCCCTCAAATGTTTCATTAAGTTTGACGTGTTTCCCTTTTGTAAAGCATCTGCTTCACGTTGCTGTGTCAGAATCCTTGCTTGTAAAATATAGCCATACTTTAGAATGCTTAGTTTAAGCAAATTTAATGAGCACGATCATGCGTGTTGATGAATCTGAAGGGAGCCGCTCACCGGATGCGCTGTACTGCACGTGTGCATTCTTGTGTTAAGCAACAACAACAAACACCTGACATCGCCTCAAAATTATTTATAATTAAGTGACGTTTATTTACAGTTGTGAATTGCATTATGGAACCTTGAGCTCTGCTCTATTGAGTTTTGATGTTAAAAATTCAACTCTACAGCCTAATAAAGTGACTTTTTTTGACATTTTAATAGTTTGAAATAATATAATGTATAATAAATAATATAGAGAGAAAGTCTGTAAAATAGCAGAAAACGTACTGGCAGTTTATTACAAAGTTTTTTTTTAACAAGTGTTTTATTAGTTTTACATAATAGTAATTATTTTATTAGTTTTAAATAATGGTAATAAACAAAAAAATATATATTAAAAAATAACAATCAGGGCATATAAACAGTTTCAATGAAAATACAAAGAGGCAATCAATAGGGGCAGTGAACATATTAAGAACTACACTGCTGTTCTGAATCAGCATTATATTGGTCCAGGTGATCAAGGAATGGTTGCCATATATTGTAAAACTTATCAAGGTTACCAATAACTCCATACCGGACTCTTTCCATGTTCAATATTTGAGTGAGATAAGTTAACCATGTCTTAAATTGAGGAATAGAATCTGATTTCCACGGTTTTAGAATGACACTCTTAGCAATAATCATTCCATAAATTATGGTGCTTTGTATGGACACATTATAATCCAGCAGAGAAAGAGAGTACCCAAATAGAGCAATTTCTTGGTCATGTGTAAAGGCACAACCATACATACCGTATCAGAAAACCATTTAAATATGTCACACCAGAAGTCATAAAGTTTGGGTCATGTCCAAAAGAGGTGGGTCAAATAGCCTTCAGCAGATTTACACCGGTCACATGCAGAAGAAATAGTAGGAAAACATTCTATGTAATTTAGATTTTGAGAAGTGCAGTCTATGCATTAATTTAAATTGAATTAATTGTTGCCTGGAATTAATAGATTACAAGGTTTTTGTGGTGTAACATACAACACCAACCCAAAAAAATATATCAATTTAAACTATTAAAAATATTAATAAAAGTCACTTTTTAGAACTTTTCAAGGTTAAAAGTTGTTAGAAGAATGATCAAGGTCCCAGAATAAAAGCATAAATAAATGGGGAAAAATAAAAACATGAATCACAAAATATGGAAAACTGCTAATTTACGGATATTTTACAGTGGGCTGATGCTGAAAAAGCATCTTTACCATTACAGTAATTTATATTCATTCATTCATTTTCTTTTCGGCTTAGTCCCTTTATTAATCTGGGGTCACCACAGCGGAATGAACCACCAACTTATCCAGCATGCACACTCATTCACACACATAGACTACGGACAATTTAGCCTTCCCAATTCACCTATACAGCATTAAAGTGAGTTTATTATAAATTGTAAATGAAACAAAAAACGGTATGGTAACATTTTTCAGTTAAATTGTTTGCCTTTTAGTGTGTAACATTATTTAATAGCAATATTTTACTTTGCAATTTAGCATGCGCAGGGTGATTTTAGTATCAAAAAGTCTTTCCGTCTGTGTGCCAAAGACTTTTTGAGGGCGTATTCGCTACAGGCTACTACACAATAATGCTGCAAAATTGTCTCAAAGCCCACAATGATTGCATTCCTAATCTCTCCTACATAATAACTTAATTCCTCGAAGCCAAGTGAAATATTTCTGCTGTCAATAAAAGAGCAGACATTTCTTTAAAATGTAATCCCCCACAGAGATGAGAAATCATATTAGGAATTAAAGGAAGCATTTCCAGGCCCGAAATTTAGACAATTATGCTTAATGGCGCTATGGTCTGTTATGATAACGCTATGAGCTTCAAACAGCTTTTATGTTCTGATGCCGCCTTGATTTTGTTAAGATTTACAGCAATTTTGTAGAATAAAAGGAACTACATCAACAGTAAAATACAATGGTGGGCTTATTTAGGCAATCAGGGCTAGAATTATGGAGTGAGAGTGTGAAAAGTAGATGCAAGGTCAGCTGTGTCGGCACCATGTTACATGGTGAAAGTGAAGGCAGAAAATTGAATTTCACTATAAATCCTTTTTGAAGTGGAAATGCTGCATGCAAACTTCTTGTCAGCTTAACTATTGCAGGAAAAGGTCAGAGGAAGTGAGTGTGTTCGTATCTCACACCAGAGACATACTACAGAAACACTTACAACTAATGTCTCACCCTGATGAGTAAAACCAAATATCATTAGTGACAGTGACATGCTATATGCTTTATAATCAGACATCCATGAAAACATCCATGCAAGCACGTTGGTGAAATTTAGCATAGTCTATATATGGCTATGTTTATGGTGAGTGGAATATGGCTACATTTACACTGCACACAAATGTGGCCCACATCTGATTTTTTGCCTGCATGTGACTCATATCTGTTTTGTCATGACAGTGTGAACAGCACAAACCACACGAATTCTGATCTTTTCGATTCCAATTTGTCACATTTTCATTTGTGTGTTAAATCCAATACAGATCTCTTGTTTTGCAATGCGACTGCAGTGTGAATGGTTATGTCGGAAGTCATGTGACTTTTATAATTTTCAATCAACATGCTTCATTATTCGGCACTGACAAGTATCTTATTCCTCAACGGTTGCTCATTAACCCTTGATGAGTTCAATACACTGGTGTGGTCAGACTCGTCTGTTCTAGCAAGATCAGCTGCTAAATTCAAATCTGCTTTTCCATGAGGACTGACAGTGAGCCGGAGAAAGACTTTGAAAAACACATTAATACTAGCAAAACAACCATTTATAGTTCATAAATACACTGCTTTTTTCAGCAAAAATGGCAATATTACTCATATTAAGCAGTCTGACGGCATGCTTTATTCACATCATACAGTATACATATTATGCACATAATTCCAGTATATATTTTGCAAAGGTGTAGTTGTTGTTTTTGTGTGTGGGTCAGTTTAGGACCATGATCTGTTCACACTGGAAATCTAATATTGGCCACATAAAAAAACTTTAAAAAAAACTATGTGAACAGCAGTGCAAAAAAAAAGAGAAAAAAAATCTGATTTTGTAGAAAGAAAAAAAAATGATTTGAGTACTAAATATATATATATTTTTGTCAGATCAGATTGTTTTGCATAGTTATTCACATTATTATTTTAAATGTGGATAATATCAGATATCCATCGTAAACTGATTATGGTCCCAAACTGACCTGCATGCACAGTTACAGACAATGTAAACTTAAAATTTGCGTGTACATACAGAATGTGTAAAAGTGAATAAAGCACACAGACAATTTAGCTTTAAATTATTATCATTGCTTTCCACAGACATCAGCTTATATTTTACAAGCTAAATTCTATGAATGGTTATTTGATGTGCTGGTACTGCAGGGTATTTAAATTTCTAAAAACAAAATAAATTTTGTGCCATTAAACACACTGAAATGTTGATTTAAAACAGATTAGAATTTAGCAGATAATAACTATGTTGTAATCAAAGTGATTATTTGGTCCAGGGAGCAGCAAGACTGATGTGATACTACTTGTCAAAGGATGTGATACTACTTGTCAAAGGGCTAATGAGCAGACGCGAAGGAGGAAGAGGATGTTTGTAGTATGTGCCAATGTAAAATAATGACACGTCAATTAAAAATTGTATAAAAGTCACACGAGATCTGACAAAACTGTTCACACTGTGGTCGCATTGCAAAACATCTGATCTGTGTCGATTTTAATACCACATATGAAAGTGGCACAAATGGGAATTGAAAAGATCGACTTCCGTGTGGTTTGTGATGATCACACTGTCATGAGAAAATCAGATATGAGTCACATGTGGCAATTTAAATTTTTTACTTTTTTTTTGGTTACATTTTCCTGAAGTGTGAACGTAGCCTATTTTACTACTCCCCAATCTCAACTCAATACATCAAACACTTTTGATATTTATGAGATGGGTCTGGGCTGCCTCAGATGGGATACTCGCAATAGTCGGCCACAAATCATGAAAGTGGAGGCAAAGACGAACTACTTGTACAACTCGTACAATGGTGAAGTACCTTGAAATCTGAACGCAGAGTTCAGTATATTATAAAACGCCACAAATAATGCATGTCTGCCCATTACTGTTTTCCTGACTGACAAACCTATAAATATCATACTCTTCACATCTACACTTTAAGAAAAAAAAAAAAAACAATCAGAAAAGGACAAAATTACAGAGTTGCTGCAATATGTCCTCACTATGATGGCAGCTGTAATTTTCTCCACAGCTGATTCTTGAGAGGCAGGAACCTGCTTCGGTGAGATAATTTAAGTTCTCTTCCTTGAGATTTGATTCTCTTCTCACTTAAAAAAAAAAATAGAGACTGTGATTAATCACCGACAGCTTAAATAACGACATCGGTATTACCTAAGCAGGGGCCGGTGCTGGCTCTGCAAAAACAGCAGTGCCGCTGATCAGTCTCTCCTGCCACGTGGAGAGAATGTGAGATTGAGTGGTGTGGAGCTCCTCAAAGCCAGTAATCCCTAATGTAGTTTTTTGCTATTCCTGCCACCCATCCTATCTCACCGGAGCAGACCACAGCATCTGTGCCTCCTATTAATGAAATGAAGGGCAAGGTAAAGCTAAGTGTTTAATAGATTCTTCCTTTAGGGAAACGAACAAGGCTCGCCACAGAGAACTGCTCTGCTTTTGCACTGCCCTTTAATAAATCAGCTTTATTGCTTCGAAATGGGCCATAGAAAAGTTATTACCCAAAACAACAGTTTTGGAAACATAACTTGCCTGTTTAAAGGGCACACAATGTTAATTGTTTGAGGAGCACCGCGCTAAAGCATGCAGCTAATGTTCTGTTTGCAGAACTGCTTACATGACCATTAAAAAGAATCACAGCTTGCCTTATTGCTTCCTCAAGTAAACAAAACTCATTTGCGCCTAGTATTAATATCAGTTTCAGGTTAACTAAGATGATAGTGCTAAATACAGGTCTTGAAATTATTGCTAGAAGATTGTGCTAAAACAGTTTGTAAGGTGACTAATTTTGATACATGGTCAAAAGCATAAGGGCTGTTGTGATTTGTGTATGTGTAGTGTAAGCGAGTAGCAGCTCACTAAGGCATTAGCTTGTGTTAACTAACTAGAATGAAGTTTTACTTTCACAGTGTTAGAGTAAAACAATGAGCTGTTAGCTTGCTATTAGCTTACTAGAAAATTTTTAGTTTCACAATATTAAGGTAATAGAGCTGTTAAAGAGTGTTGACTTTTTCTTACGTTATTAAAATTCTTAAATTATTTCATAATGTTAAAGTAACATACAACTATTAGCTTGTAAATAGAAAGAAGTTTTAGTTTCACAGGCAGCACAGGAGTCATTAACTTTTGTAAGCTAATAGGTTGTTAGCATACACATGTTAAAGTAGCACTATGAACAATTAGCTATGTAACGAATGTGGCCTATCAGACACATAATTATTTTGCTTTATTTAACAAATAATGCACAATCAACTTCTCCCATCCAGCAAGAGCATTTGTAATTATTAATATTTCCCCCTTGAGCTAATTTGCGCATAAACTAAATATACATTTGGTTATTTCGCAATGTTGAAATATCACACTGCTGTATAGCTTGCATGAGCTAGCTAAAAATAAGTTGTAGTTTCTCAATTTGAAAGTAGCGCAGTGAATCGCTAGCTTGAGTAAGCTATATTAGTCATTTTAGTGTGACAATGGTAACATACTGTAGCCTACTGCTGTTTCACAATGTTAAAGTAGTACAGCGAACTGTTAGTTTCTGTTAGTAACTGTTCTGTTAGAACTGTTAGTAACTTTAATTAGAATGGAAATTTTTGTTTGACACTGTCATAGCATACAGATGCTAGCTTGCACAAGCTAACTAGAAAGTACTGTATATATATATAGCCATAAATCACATACAGTACTAAAGTCAATATATCTGAATTTGAACTTCAAGACCTTTAAAACGTATGTTCTACATAGAATGAATAAGGTAGGAATAAAATTTATTCATACTAAATCGGCCATGTTATTATCACATTACAAAGAGCCTGTAACCTGTTTTGGAGAGATAATCAATGCTGGTGGTCTCTCTCTTGTGTTCTTATTTGTTCCCTTTACAGTGGTAAAATGCTTCTCTCAAAAACAATTTAGAGAGAAGCAGTCTGCAAAGCAGTCTGTAATTTGCTGCGACAACCTGTGAATATATTTTCAATAAGCAAAATGCATTAAGTGCAATATGAGCCAGTCTCAGGCTAGTTAGGAGGAATTAACTTTGCTTCGTAAAATCAGATCACAGTGCAACAGAAGGATTTATAGGCAATTATATGGCTAAAATTAAAATAAATTGTCATATTTAACAGTGCAGCCCTCCCCTGACACGCATTTAATTTCCCAGCTTAAGTTGTTGCATTCATATGATATGCAGTTACTGTAAAGATTTCAACATAATTTTGGCAGCTGGTTGGTTAATAGCACTTGTCATATTTTTAATATTCCTCAGAGTGTTGTCTCTTTTGCAGGGAACGGAAGAAGGCAACAGCACTCAAGATTAGGTCTGCAATGACATTCTTTTCTACAATATATATTGAAAATGAATATAATTTAACAAGATGACTTAACACTTTCTGTAAAGAATTCCTAATTTTACATTGATTGGGATGGTTTTGTCGAGGAGTGCTTGCGCATAATATATAGTAAAATTATTACAAGCATAGACCTGACTACTATACTAAGATACAGAAACTCAATAATCAAATATATAAATAAAAAACTGGATTGTTTGCATTGTATAAACAATTAAATAAAATTTATATTTTTTAAAGCTACAAACTGAATTCTTGTGCCCAAATGGTTTAACTTTGCTTAAAATCGTACACAGTCACATGCCTTAAAAACACATCCAAATTAATATCTTTCACTTTAAGGTTAAATTTTGACTCCACAAATCATGTGTTCTGAACTATGGTTCCTGGATAATTCCAATTTGACATTGCATATTGTTACACCTGGCTCAAAGATGTAACATTAAGGGAGATGACAAGGCAAAATAATATCAAACATAATAATTATTCTAACACAATTGACAATAACATAATCAAAACCTCAGTATCAGTAGTTGCAATCAGTGTGAAAGGCGAATGAATGGATGCAGTACTGTAAGTGTTGTCAGTGCTAGTAAATGGGTGCAAAACAAAACATAATGCCACAAATTAGAGCACAGCTCTTGGCAACTGCCCAAACAACCAAGGAATTATTAAGAGCGATGACGATCATCGGAAGTCACACCCCAATCTTAACCTACAACAGACAAAAAAATACAAAAACACACAAACCAAAAACAATGCAGTCCTAACAATATCTTGTGGTGGGACTATTCAAGATGCGCATATTGCAGAATCGATGCTGAGATGATATGGCCAGATATTGTTTTTTTAAAATACTTTCTTGAAGAAAAAATTGCAAGTTTTATACATTTGATTAATTCTACTCTTTTATGTAGTGGATGATGCTTTCAAATAACATTTGTCATCCGGTTTACTTTTTATGTTGTGAACAATTATTCGAAATGCCTTGGATGGAGCAGCTTTGTGTGCAGAGATTCAGTAACACCCCTAAAAACTTTTAAAAATGGAATAAATGTTCGACTTGATTTCACAAGAGTAATCTTTAATATCAGATAATACATTTATTAGTTTAAAAAAAGGAGTCTGCCTTGTTTGCCAAATCTAAAAACACAGTTGTCAACCAGTGAGCTACAATCTTTCACTGAGGTAATAAAGCCTGCATGATTTATTCAGTGGTTTAGTAAAGCTGTTGTTTTTGTATTTCTGAAGCAAAAAAGAAAATCCTCATTAACACAAAGCAGACATTTTCAGATGCTGTTTGCAATGATGCATTAGCAGTTGAAGAAAACCCAGATGTCCTCTAAAAATCGGGATGAAAACCGGCGCAATCTATGCAGAGCGAGAGGGCCTTGAGAGTCATTTCTCATTTGCTTCACCGATCCCTTTTCCTGGAATATACCGGATCATTATCCACTTCAAAATGGTCAGAGGAACGAAATAAGATATTTATGGCCCAAGTCTACCTTTTCCTGCATGGTATTATCTGACTCTTGAAACACTGATGATATTGTGGAATTGATTGAAGCAGCTTCTCTGATATCAAGCTATTATTTTGTCACATATACTGCACTATATGTCAATGGCCCTTGCAGAGCTTTTCAAACCCATAACTTTGCAAAAACAACATTCTGTGGCTCTTTTGACTTGGGATATTAAGCAAACACATTAAATGGCTCTTGTGTGTTTTAGCAAAGGGAAAGGGCCATTGGTTTGAGCCATTTTTTATACGGATCCTCAACAGCATAGCAGTTTTGAGGAGACTGCAGGACAAATGGCCGTCCAAGATCTGTCTGCCCTCGAGCGGCCACTTCAGTGCAGAACTGACACACTATTCCAAAATGCAGATGTGACCCTCTCACATTGGCCAACAAGTTAATCGGGCCCTTCTGCAGGAACTGGATCACGTCCTACTACTGGAGATTTAGAGACTTTCAGCAGCAAGCACTACTGTACATGAGGTCATTATGCAGGACTTTGAAGAATTACCCGTAGCAACAGAGGTATTACATTTTGAACTTTTCCCAATTGTTTGGGGCCATTAAGACTTATTAAAGATTCATTCATTCATTCATTCATTCATTCATTCATTCATTCATTCATTCAAAACAATCAATGCGACCATCTAAAGTGATTAAAAAATGGTGCCATGTGTTTTTTTTGTTTGGGAAATACATATGTTTTTTGTATTGGCATAATTAAATACCTTATTATCCCATTAGTCTTACACACCTGTTCTGTTTTCCTCTAATTGCCCCATTTATATTTAAGCTTTGTGTTTTCCCCAAGTTCATGGCCAGTTATTGTTTTGTCAATGTTGTTTGCTACGTTTTTTTGCTCCTGAGATTTCCCTGGGTTTTTTATTAATTAACACTTGTTTTTCACTCCTTCATTGTGCAGTCAATTATTAATATAGTCATGTGGCATGAATACACTTTGAATAAATATCCGTCTATTAACAGTTGATATTCGCTCGTGATCCACATAATTTTTTTCATTTATTTGTGCTTTTATATTTGATATATTTGATTATATTTGGTTTTTGCTCCAAAAACTTATGATTTGAAAATTTGAACTCTACAGTTTAATAAAATAACTTTTGTAGGCTGTAGTTTGTGAAAGAACCAATGTAAAAAAAATATTAGTCACATAGCTGTTTTTGTGAAAATTGGGTATATGTATGTATATATGTATATATATGTATATTCATTCATTCATTTTCTTTTCGGCTTAGTCCCTTTATTAATCTGGGGTCGCCACAGCGGAATGAACCGCCAACTTATTCAGCGTATGTTTTACACAGCGGATACTCTTCCAGCTGCAACCCATCACTGGGAAACATCCATGCACACTCATTGACACACATACACTACGGACAATTTAGCCTACCCAATTCACCTATACCGCATGTCTTTGAGTTGTGGGGGGAACCGGAGCACCCGGAGGAAACCCACGCAAACACAGGGAGAACATGCAAACTCCACACAGAAACGCCAACAGACCCAGTCGAGGCTCGAACCAGCGACCTTCTTGCTGTGAGGCGAACATGCTACCCACTGCGCCACCGTGCAGCCAATATATATATATATATATATATAGTTATAGTTATGTTTATGTATAGTGCTCAGCATATATAAGTACACCCCTCACAAATCTATCTTTTAAATTCATATTTTTAATAAGAAGCTATACAATATAATATTTGTGCATATACAGTACATTAGATTAGTCAGTACTGAAGCCAAATCTGGAGCTTATCTAACAAAATAACTTACAATAACGGTCCAAAAACTAGTACACCCAAACTTATATGTGAAAGAAAAATATTAAATGCAAATAAAAAAAAAAAAGGAAAAATCAAGAGAAGCGAAAAAATTTAAACATTTTGTTGAAATTTTGTAGGTGTAATTTTTTTTTGCAATATTTTGCTTGAATTTAATTGTATAATCTTTCAATTTCTAAATATGTTTGGTGACTAAAATATTATTTTAATAAATATATCTGTGTAATAAATCTGTTTTGTTTAAATGCACCAAAATACATTGCCTATATTCACTGAGAAATAGATAAAAATATTCATTTTCAAAATGGGGTGTAGTATATATATATATTTTTTTATATGTTAAATTGAGTATTTTATCCATTTCTCAGTAATATATTTGGTGCATTTTAACAAAACAGATTTATTAAACAGATATATTTATTAAAATATTTGTCACCGAACACCTTTCAAGCAAAATATTCAAGCAAAATGTTGCAAAAAAAATACAAACTACAAAATTTCAACAAAATTTTATTTATTTTTTTGTATCTCTTGATTTTTCCTCTTTTTATTATTTTTCTCTAACATATAAATTTTTACTAATTTTTGGTCTCATATAAACTATATATGTTGGCATATACTGTACGTACACAGGACTTCTCTGAATTGATTTATACAGAACTGTTGAGTTTATGTACAGTATTTAAGCAAGTATATTATAAGTAACTGTAATTAAATTCTAAAAATAAATTAAATAAAAAATAACCCCTTTCTTTGCAGATAAGTAATTTAATTCGGTAAAATAGTCACTTTATAACTAATTACACCAAACACTGCTTATAGTTATAATATATCATTGGCAGAGGAAATGAAAGCATTTTCAGTTTCTGAACGAGCTTTGTGTTCCTGTTACTATTCACTCTCATTCCATTGTTTAATCATACAACATTCTGCTTTTGTTGTAAATAAATGACCTACTAGCGCTGTTGACTCCAAACAACCAGATAACTAACCGCAACTTGGTTTGTTGTTGTCATACGAATGAATTAGCTGGCAGTTAAATCTCATACCGTGCAGGATGTTCAGAGTTATCCTTCACCTGAACAGGCGGCATGAATACAGATGGGAAATTAGCTGCTCTCTGACAGCTGCTCTGACGTATTGTCACCAAGCGTGTGTCTTTTACACCGATATGCAACGTCAGCATGTTCTGACACTAAAAACTGCAGAGGCCTCAGACAAGGAGACCTTGTTTAGATCTGCCTGGCAGGGACTCTTTTCTGATTGTAGACGTATTTCAGCCCTCGGTGAAGCAAGGGTGAGGGAATAAAACAGTGAGCGAGAGCTTCCTCTCATAGATTTACATAGATTTGCATTTATCAAAGATTTAGTAATGTCTACATGCCATTTATGGAGCCACTTTTCCAGTGTCATGCTAAGTTTGGTATTTATTACTCACCCACTGAGTACATAATTTACATCTGAATTCATTAAAACACCATTTTATTCATTATTGTTTATAAATTATAGCGATTTCCATGAACATAAAACATCAGAACCATCAGAACCCCGGGGCTGGAGAGAATTTTTGAGGAATTCAATCTTTTTTTTATGCTTTGTTATCTTGGAGATTAATAAAAAAAACTATAAAACATGCATTGCATTCAGAATAACTCGTTTTAACACTGCTGTACTACAGTATTTCTGAAGTGCAAATAGCATTTTTCACTGTTTGTTAATCTGACTGGTGCTTTTAAGGCATGAGAAAGCATAGATGCTTCACAAAATATGATCTATAATATTTACTTGTATCTATTTTTGTGTCTGATGTGTTGCTCCTATAAGCTCGTTGTTAGACTGTGACTAATGTGGAAACTGCATAAAAATAACTGATCATTTCATGTACTGTATATTTTAAACATATTTTAAAGGGGACCTATTATGCCCATTTTTACAGGATGTAAAATATGTCTCTAAAGTCGCTAGTGTGTGTATGTAAAGTTTCAGCTCAAAATACCCCATAAATAATGTTTTAGAACTCTTTGAAACCACAAATGATATTGTGCTCCCATCCCTCATTTGAAAGAGTGTGGAGCTCTAAAAATGCCTTTGCATCATCATAGTGGCAGATTCAAAATGGCTGCTTCCCACTCAGGGCTGTCTATGCTAATGAGGGAGAAATCGCCACAAATGGGCAGGCCTTTCCCCCTCTGATGGCACATACAAAGGGAGAATGTCAGTCAAAGTGTTTCTGCAGTTTTTATCAAGTGTGATTAGAAAAATAGAATTAATTAATACTTTACCATTAGAGGCCGGATCACACACTGTTGTCAGACAACTGTGTTAAAACCCCTTATAAAAGTAATTTTTGCATAATAGCTTAAAAAGATTTGGACAAACTTTCTCAATTTTTCTCAATATTTAGATTTTCTTGGACCCTTAAATTCCAGATTTTCAAACAGTTGTATCTTCTAACAAACCATTCATCAGTGGAAAGCATATAGCTACACCAAAAATATTTTTTTAACAATGAACATTACATTGTTTCTGAAAAAATCAAGTGTTTTCAAATTGTTTTCTAATTTTGAACTCCACATCTACGAATAGAGAAAGGATTCAGATCATATTGGCAGCATCAAGGAAGCTCAGTTGCCATCCCTACATGCAATTTGCCTCTTGCTGAAAACATTCCTGACGCAATAGTTTCTCTACAGCTCTCGGTGTGGAAATTAACACTATGCTTTGACATGTCGCTTCTAATTCGGTCTAACCAACCAAATCATCTCAGCATGAGTGAGGAAATTGTTTTTGGATTAAAAATTAGAGTACTTGATACCTGTCTGTTTAATTGTTTCTTTGTGCAAAGCATGTGCTATATTTGCCATATTGTGACAGGAAGGAGCACAGAATCCATCGCTATGATCCTTGAAATGACTGCAGTGGATTGTGGGAAATGTCAGGGATTTTGAGTGCTTATTGCTGGAGTAAAAAAAAAGTGCTCCTTTCTGGTAAACATCCAGTTTGGCAGCCGATGTGAAGTCGAACACCTGCGGTGAGCCGTGACAAATCAGGCCGAGAGAACGAGAGCGAATGTATGCAGGGCTTTCAGACAATGTTGGCTCGGCAGGTTAATCCTGTTCATGAGCCTTGTGCTTCTACAACATGGTTTCAGTCTGTGCAAAATTGGCTAATCTTTTATTTACCTGAATATGTAAAGATGTTTTCAAATGCTGAACTAAGCTGTGGTTGAATACATAGATTTAGGCCTCTCAAAGGAACACTGAAGTTTATTTATTCACTGTGGCATCGATTTGTTTAGGAACCCGTGTGCAGATGTATGAATGTTTGATGAATAATATTTATGTAGATTTTTTTTTTCATACGAGGATGGGGGGAAAAATCATACAAAAAAATCACTACAAATAATAAAAGAGAATAAGACAGGTAGTAAAGGGCAATAACGGGAACAAATGAACAAATAGGACAATTCAAAGAGAGAGAAAAATAAAAACAAAAACTATGGACAAATACAGTAAACTAATAATAATAAAAAATACAAATAAGCATAATAAAAAACAAAAAGATAGGGAGCACATTAGACAGACAAAGATAGATGGATTGGTGGATGGATATGTAGAAAGACAAAAAAACAAAAAAAACAAAAAGTACGAATGAATGAATGAATGAATGAATGAATGAATGAATGAATGAATGAATGAATGAACAAATGAACGAATGAATGACAAAGATAGTATTTGAGATCTTTGAAAAAATGCATGCACAGAAGGAAGGAGGGAAGGAAAAGAAGGAAGCAAGGAAAGAAAGAAGGAAGGAAGGAAGGATGGATGGATGGATGGATGGATGGATGGATGGATGGATGGATGGAAGGATGAATAGAAAGAAAGAAGGATTAATGGATGGAAGGAAGGAAAGAAGGAAGGAAGGATGGATGGATGCAAGGAAAGAAGAATAGAAGGAAGGAAGGAAGGAAGGAAGGAAGGAAGGAAGGAAGGAAGGAAGGAAGGAAGGAAAGAAGGAAAGAAAGAAGGAAGGCTGAATAGATGGATAGAAGGAAGGAAAGAAGGATGGATGAAAGGAAAGAAGGATGGATGAAAGGAAAGAAGGAATGGATTGATAGAAGGAAGGAAGGAAAGATTGAAAGAAGGAAGGAAGGAAGGAAGGAAAGAATAATGGATGGATGGAAGGATAGATGGAAGGAAAGAAAGATGGTTGGATGGATGGATGGAATGAAAGAAGGATGGAAGGAAAAAAGGAAGGAAGGAAAGATTGAAAGAATTAAGGAAAGAAGAATGGATGCATGGAAGGTTGGATGGAAGGAAAGAAGGATAGATGGATGGATTAGTGGATGAAAGGAGGAAGGAGGGAAAAAAGGAGCACAGAAGGAAGGAAGGAAAGAAAGAAAAAAAGAAAAAGAAAGAAAGAATGAAGGAAGGAAAGAAGGATGGATGGATGGATGGATGGATGGATGAAAGGAAAGAAGAATGGATGGATGATTAATGGAAGGAAAGAAGGATGGATGGATGCAAGGAAAGAAGGAAGGAAGGAAAGAAGGATGAATGGATGGATGGAATGTAAGAAGGATGGAAAGAAGGAAGGAATGAAAGAAAGAATGAAAGATTAAAAGAAGGAAGGAAAGAAGAATGGAAGGAAGGAATGAAGGAAAGATTGAAAGAAGGAAGGAAAGAAGGATGGATGGATGGATCGATGGATGAAAGGAGGAAGGAAGGAAAGAAGGAAGAAAAGAAAGAAGGAAGGAAAGAAATAAAGAATGAAGGAAAGAAGGATGGATGGATGGATGGATGGAAGGAAAGAAGGAAGGAAGGAAAGAAGGATGGATGGATGGATGGATGGATGGATGGATGGAAGGAAAGAAGGGTGGATGCATGGATTTGTGGAAGGAAAGAAGGATAAATGGATGGATGGATGGATGGATGGATGGAAGGAAAGAAGGATGGAAGGAAAGAAGGAAGCAAGGATGATTGGAAAGAAAAAAGGAAATAAGGATGGATGGATGGATTTGTGGAAGGAAAGAAAGATAAATGGATGGATGGAAGGAAAGAAGGATGGAAGGAAAGAAAGGATGAATGGAAAGAAGGATTGATGGAGGGAAAGAAGGATGGATGGATAGGTAGAAAGACAGAAAGAAAAACAATAAAAGTATAAAACAATGAATGAATGACAAAGATATTAATTGAGATCTTTGACAAAACACATGCACAGAAGAAAGGAAGGAAGGAAGGAAAGAAGTAAGGAAGGATGGAATGGATGGATGGATGGATGGACGAATGGATAGGTAGAAAGAAATAGGTAGACAGAAATAACAAAAACAAAATAAAAGTACAAAACAACGAACGAATGAACACAAAGCACAATAAAAGATATGAGTTGAGATCTTTGACAAAATGCAGAAAGAAAGAAAGAAAGAAAGAAAGAAAGAAAGAAAGAAAGAAAGAAAGAAAGAAAGAAAGAAAGGGACAAAGAATAAATACATGACAGTAAGATGATGATGATAAATTAAATAATTAGTTAATTAATTACTCCTACATTATAAAAGTCTTCTGAACCCACACCATAAATAGCTTGTCAGAAACTTAAGTTGTTATTTGTTGAGAAATGATATTAATATCAGTGGTCCATCTATCAGAACCAATGCTGTTTTTACCAGTCACTCTTTTTTTAATTGATGTTCAGACTGTGATATGGTTAGATGTGGTTGTTTATTAATTGTTTTAGCTATATCGCCCCTCTTGTCTTGCTAATTTGCACCTTTTCTCTGTATGCTATCTCAATTGCCTACTGGCTATTTACAGTAAACTTGTACTCCAGCTGGTGTTATAGTACAGCTACTGTTGAATCTTGAGTCTCATTTCTCAGAACTTTCTACTTTTGCTTTCCACCAAAGAAAACAAAACAACAAAATTAAAAGCACGAGGCCCTGAAACAACATGAAGGCGAGTAAATAATGACAGATTTTTCATTCCGGGTATGAACTAGAGATGGTAAAATTGGAAAAGAGTGAGTCATGTTGTGCTCGGCTGCCATCAGGATTATTTCTGTCTCTCTATACCGAGCAGAATTGGCTGGGAAGTAATCTTTCTGACAGTTAATGTTGTGCGAGTACTGAACATTTCTTGATTAAGAAAAACACAAAGCACGCTTGACATCTCCTGATCATGCAGAACAATTTCATGCAATTTCATTGTGTGCGCGTCTTATCAAAGTACAAACATTCGCCAGTGAAATGGAAGCCCGCACAAGCAAATGCATGCAAAATAAAAACCTTGCCTTGTCACTGAATTACAGTGGCTTTGAGAGCTTTGGGAGACCATAATAATCCAGACTCCATCTGCACTCGCTGTGATATGCAACATTAATGCAGCGGTAACCTGATCCGAACTGTAAGCAAGCATAATTCAGCCCATCTGGCCATCATTCACAATGCCTGCCGCTGATCCCAAAATAGCAAAACAAAGAAAATCACCCAAAGACCCACAGAGACATCAATATGGGCATTAATCTGGATGAAAGTAAGGCTGGAGGTTCAAGCAAACATGATATAATGTTGACATTTCTGTTTTACTGTTTACAGTCTGCTGCATTTTAGAGCAGAACAAGACAAGAAGTAGGACAAGAAGTTATTTTATCCATTGAGAATTGATTGGATGATGTTCTCTACCAGGTGGTTGGATGATAATATGTAAAATAATTAAAATAAAAATCATTACTGATTGGTTGACCAATTTATAATAGAACACTAGCTGCCTACTGCAGTGTTTAGGACAGTTAATTCATACCATTCAACCATAGATGGCATTAAACATCTTTCTGTTTGTTTGTTTGTTTGCCATTTCATCTGAATATTAATATTATTTGATGTCTGAAATATTTGGGAATGAGAGGAGAATGTAATATGCTGACTGTCCATGTCTTTGTGTCATTTTTAATGATGAATTTGTGGATGTATTATTATTATTATTATTTAGATTCATGGAATATTCATGGACATTCTACCAACTATTAGTAATTTTAGAAGCAAGTACATGTCAAAAAATGGAAAATAATGGAAACCAATGGAAACAGGGAACAAAATCTTTAAACTAAGCAAAATAAAAGTCCACATAATCATATCCAAAACCAAAACATATGAATAAACGACTACTCCAATGAAAATGAGCTGATGTCATGCAGTTAACAAGTACTTGGAAAGTACACCCAAATAGTGTATTGTTGTTTATATAGTGTTTAGTGTCTTTTTTGAATAATAGAAGTATTAGTTATAATACACAGAATATACTGTACTAAGAATGCATTAACAATAAGCATACGTTTAATCAAATTAACCTCACAAGTTGAAATATCAAGTTTAAATATAGTAAAAAGTTACACTCACATAAAAGCATATTTTCATGATTTATAGACCCTTTTATTTCCGGGTATTTCCGGGTTTCTCAGCAGCAGAAGTCGTCATAGTTGGGTAGACTTAAAGCGCAGTGAATAATACAACAAATCATTTTTTTTACAATCCTATTTGCTGAAATAATAAAAGAAAAACGCCACGATGGTGTTATCAAGACTTTCAGAAAAAGGAAAAAAATAGTGTGAGACTGATGACGGCAGCCAGAGGAGAAAATAATGTCAAATTTACTCCCATAGACGATGCATTAGAAACACCTTGCATAAGCAGTAATTAGGTTTTTGCAATTTGACGCAAAGATGATATAATACGTACATAAATGCATATAAATGTTCATAGGTTTTTTACAAATCAAAATATTAAAAACTTTCAAGGATTTAAGATTATGATGACCGTTAAATATGTCATAACAGTCTTGTGAAAAGAGTCCATTGATCCTCTTTCATCATCATATATTCAAATGCATGATATCAGAGTGTTTTTGCACAGTCAAGATTCCCTTAAAGAAAGTTGGAAACCTGTAACCATTGACTTCCATGGTATTTGTTTTTTTTCTTTATGGATATTTTATTTATTCTCTATTTCCACCTGAGGATACTCATCCCGAGGCCCCCAGAGACTATGCAGCACCATTGATGCGATCCAAGACCTGTGAAGAAATAATGCCAAGGTATCTATAATTCTGGACCAGGCCATATCCTGAGCTGATGCTGTGGTGGTCATGGAGGAGGGGAGAGCATGAGACGGATTCCTGAAAGACCACATTGACAGACGAGTCCCCGCACTGATCCTGTGGGCCAGTATGATCACCCGCCAATGACCTACTCACACCTGCAGTTCTCCACGATTGACGTCCAGTGTTTTCCAGCCTCCGGGAAGTTTCACAGGAAGTTTGGCCAGATGAAAAATGGTCATGCCCAACAGAGCCTGGTTTCTCTCAAGGTTTTTTTTTTTTCCTTCACTTTGTCAGTTGGTGAAGTTTTTTTCCTCGCCACTGTCGCCACAGGCTTGCTTGGTTTGGGACTTGTGGAGCTGTGCATCGATGGATTTGCTCTTCAGTGTTTGGACTTTCAGCAGTGACATTTAAACCACACTGAACTAAACTAAACTGAACTCAACTCTGAAATCTGGACTTTACTAGAACTTCTATGTTAAGCTGCTTTGACACAATCCACATTGTAAAAAAGCACTATATAAATAAACATGAATTGAATTGAATTGAAAGTCAATGGTTACAGGTTTTCAGCTTTCTTTAAAATATCTTATTTTGTGTTCAACAGTAAAAAGAAAACCCATAATGGTTTGGAACCACTTGAGGGTGAGTAAAAAATGAATATATTTTCATTTTTGGATGAACCATACCTTTTAGCTAAAAGATGACTTTATATGTGTGTGTTCTGCTCCGTTCCTGAGGCTGAGCGCATGGACAGAACAGCACGAGTTCTCTTTTGCGCTTTTAAAAACATGAATAAATCAAATACACTTCAGTAAATCAAGCGTGTCCCATGATGCAAAATGCACGACACATGATTTTACTGACTGCTGGAAAGGGGGTGGGATATGACAGAACAATCATTTTATCTTGATTATTGTTTTTTTCATATTCATTAGAGACTAAAATTAAATAAAAAATCTGAAGTAAATTTCAATTAGTTGCACAGCCCTACTGCAGAGCTTTCAATCCAAATTCTATTAAAGGGAAAGTTCACTCAAAATGTTTTATTTACCCAATATTTTCTTACCCTCTTGTGGTTCCAAATCTTTATGGGGTTCTTTCTTCTTTTAAACACAAAAAAATATATTTTGAAGAAAGCTGAAAACCGGTAACCATTGACATCCATAGTATTTGTTTTTCCTATAACGGATGTCAACGGTTACCGGTTTTCAGCTTTCTTCAAAACATCTTCTTTTGTGTTAAAAAGAAGAAAGAAACTGATAAAAGTTTGAAACAAGTAAAGAGTGAGTAAATGAGGACAGAATTTTCATTTTTGAGTGAACTGTCCCTTTAAATTTGCAGACACTGTACTGTATGTAGACATAGAGATCCTTATAAACTGGTGAACAATTCCAGCTGCAGTGTTGAACTGACTGACCATTGAGATTCTCCACATTGTCCTCTTCTCTCATTCATTTGTCTTTTGTCTTTCTATTGGACTTTATTGCTTTATAAAACTTTATTTTTTAATTTAGTTAATGACATTGATTCTAGAAATGATAGATAGTATAGTAATGACCAACTTATCCTGCAGTGGCTAAAAAGGTCATCCATATGTCCTTCGTGTAAAACAAACTGCAACAAGTCATTGAAAACAGGAAAGTTTATCTGTCTCATAAACATTGTGTTCAGTAATTAATGAATTTACCACCATATGTCAGATTAACAACAATAACTGGGAGGATTCTGAAAGTCTGTTTTTTTTTTTTTTCAAATATCAAATTTACATTTTAAATACTGTTCTTCAGAATATATGTAAATTATGATATATGCTTAGAAAACTGTTCTTTTATTCCTGTTAGGATAACTTCAACAGGACTGAGCAATAAATTGAGGAAATTGTAGGTTGTTCTCTAATTTTGATCTCCACTGCACATCTGATCCTGCTACTCTGCTGAGTTTTCATTTACAGAAATTCATTTCTAGTTTAGGAGATGGTGAATTTAGTTTCTTGCTCCCTGAAGCATATTCCTTAATGCATCATTAGTCTCAGTAGAAGAGAGTATGGGAGATGACAGCTGCACTAATGGCTGTTTTCTGCTGTCCGGATACAATGGGAGCTACCGCTCTAGCCTCTAAATAATGTGTGAAGTTTCTGGAAAACAGCTGCACAAACACATGAAAACAGAAAGATTAGTTTGCATGATTCTGGGAAAAAAAAATAAAAATGACAGCGTGAAGTTGTTGCACGTGTATTATGTGGCATACAATTAGCTTGAAGTGCTCATTTCATATAACAAAAGCACCGTTGACTAGTTTTTGAGAACTACTGGCTGCTGTCATTTTACTGGGTGTGGTGATTTAAAAAGTGTATCAATGATAATTGTGTAACATAAAAATTCATTATATCTTTATATTAATTACGTTATTTAATGTTAATCGTTTGAATATTCGGTACAATTTGTTTAAAACAAAATAGAGTGCTTCATGCAGCATCATTCAGAATAGAAAGGCAACATTTAGAGGCTGATTACTTTTATTAACAACAGTAATATGCAAAATCAAAAAAATTAGCATATTCTAAAGTTGCATAGTCTACTCTCATTCATTGTAGCCTGCCATTTTTTTTAGTATTAACTGACCGACAGCTTAAGTGATTATAAAAACTCTTTGTGTGATTCATTCAAAAGTCTTGTCGCCTATCCAAGTTTTAGGAACAACAAATAATAATTTGACTTCTAGTTGATCATTTGGTATCACAAGTGGCTTATATGAAGGCCTCTAGATTATGCTTATTTTATAATCATAAAAAATATGATCATGCCTTGATTTTTAATTATTTAATTAGGACAGTAAAGTCTGACTTTGCGTAGACAAAAGTCTTGTCACTTAACAAAAATAATGTACAGTATAGAATATAAAGGAATGGCAAAGAAAGCGTTCTTGCAGGACTCCCAGAGTTCATCAAGATTCTTTGGATTCATCTTCAATGCCTCCTCCTTCATTTTACCCCAGACATGCTCAATAATGTTCATGTCTGGTGACTGGGCTGGCCAGTCCTGGAGCACCTTGACCTTCTTTATTTTTCGGGAACTTTGATGTGTAGGCTGATGTATGAGAAGGAGCACTATCTTGCTGAAGAATTTGCCCTCTCCTGTGGTTTGTAATGTAATGGGCAACACAAATGTCTTGATACCTCAGTCTGTTGATGTTGCCATCCACTCTGCAGATCTCTCACATGCCCCGATACTGAATGTAACCCCAAACTATGATTTTTCCTTCACCAAACTTGACTGATTTTTGTGAGAATCTTGGATCCATGCATGTTCCAATAGGTCTTCTGCAGTATTTGTGATGATTGGGATGCAGTTCAACAGATGATTCATTGGAAAAATCTACCTTCTGCCACTTTTACAAATGATCAACTAGAAGTCAAGTTATTATTTGTTGCTCTTACAACTGGGATCGACGACAAGACTTTTGTCTGGTAGTGTATATTTTTGTATTTTTTTTATTATTAGTAAATTTCATTTTTGTAAATATCATTTACAGTCATTTTGTGGACCTGAAAATACAGGTTTCAGAGTGCAGTTAAAATCAATATAAACGTTTTTTTGATCTGCAAACAAGCTCTGTAGTTACATATGGTAACCCTAAAACTTTTTTCCCCCTTTAAAAGAAAAATATTTTAGTTTTGTGGCATTCAGCATCAATCATCTACAAGTGCATTGTTTTAGGCTAAACAAAGGAATCTAGTTTTTGAAATTTCAGTCATGAAGTAAAAGATACCAACATCTATAACAAATTCAAAAATATCAACTGCATATCCACTGAATGGATATAAACACTGAAAAACAAAAAAACCGACCAGAAAATATAAAGATGATGGAATTGATTATGAAGGGAGCCAAAACTGATTCAAAACTGTATCCTTATTAACACAAGTGCTCTAACGTGTCACGAGAGCATACTCGACGCTCCAACAGAAATCATAATCACATTTAATTGAGTATGACGCTTATTGGTCCATAGATCGGCAATCCATCTCAATTAGTCTCAGAAACATTCCGTCTTTGTTATTTCTGACACACAATTTCAAGGGAGAAAACACCATCTATTATTCAGCTTTGAGAATATTAATTCTAAACTTATGCAGAACAGAGGTGTTTGTTTGGCTGGCTGGTTGGTGGGGAAAAGTGGGTCCCTGAATGAAATAAACATTTTAATTACAGAGAAAAACAACAGGGGGCCCATTTTTCTCCCCCCATCGATATGTCACAAAGAGCACATCTCCTCAATCTTTCTTCCTCTGTTCTGCTTGAACAAATAGCAGCTGTACACCGTTGTTTAAAGAGGGAAAACCTCACAAGGCACATTCTGGAAGAATAGCTGCTGCTGGAACAGTCTGGAGATTGTGATTCAGTGCGAGACTGCTTCAAACAGGAACCGGATCCTTTGAGATGTTTCCTAAGTACGGCTCCAGGCTTAAAGACATCTGACTAAATCTATGTACCATAAATACTTGCAATGCCAACTACAAAACGCACCTTAGGTTCAACATCCCAATATATCAACTCTACAGCATTCATATTCTGCTCATATTCTCAAAGATCTGAGAAGCATTTCTGCAGGCGGAGCCGTGTGGCCATTAAACTCAATTTGAACTGTATGTTAAGCCAGGATGGAGGTATGTCACTTTCTTGTTTTCTGTCGTGGTGTGTCATGTCAATAACATGTCATTTTCCTACCCGACTAATCGCATTTTGTTCACAAAAACATGCACACGGCAATGTGAAAATTGATTTTTGATTATATATAAACAACAAAAATGGAGGAAGGACTTGCAGTTGTATTGATTTGCATTTAATGGTTGGGGAAATATAAAAAAAAAAACTGCTGGCGTGTGTTTTCGATAACTGGGCTATTATCGGACTGGGTGTCAGATGAAAATGCACACCAAATGCATTGTAAACAGATCATGATCAGATTACTAGGTATAAACATGATATATGAGCCTTAAATTGTATATCAATGATTCACACTTGCATTGCGTCTATTCTGAACAAGATATGGTAACACATTACATTAAGGTGGCATTAAAGAGCCCCTATTATGCATTATAAAAGGTCATATTTTGGTTTTGGGGGTCTCCAACAACAGGCTGATATGCATGCAAGGTCAAAAAACACTTTCATTGTCTTATAATGTGCATGTAATTATTCCAACGACTGCCATATGATTTCTTCAGTGATTCATTTGTTCGCAAACCCCTAATCTGCGCTGATTGGTATGATGACCCAGTCTGTTGTGATTGGTCGACTGGGTTCAGCGCGAGACGGAGAAGGTTATGAAGTAGGTCCACATAAACTGTGTAACAGTTACTGACAAAGTCCCATACATTGGTAGTCTTTGCTGATCCTTCCTTTAATATCAAATGGCCGCGAATCCCGCGTTGCAGGGTAGGTTATTGTATCAATCATCAGAAAAATGACAGGAACAAACAGCACATAGTATACTGTGTGAATACTATAATCTCTTGCACTCCGCTGGTGTCTGAAGGAAAAGGTACGATCACGTTTTACTGGATCCGGCACTTTATATTTGGCGATGTCCCGTATCGACGTCAACGCGTGCAGGCAAAAGATTCGAACAAAGGATGAATCATTCATTTGGCACTGAGTCGACTCAATAGAATAATAATAATAATAATTCCTTACATTTATATAGCGCTTTTCTATACACTCAAAGCGCTTTACACATTGGGGGAATCTCCTCATCCACCACCAGTGTGCAGCATCCACCTGGATGACGCGACGGCAGCCATATTGCGCCAGACCGCACACCACACACCAGCTGATTGGTGGAGAGGAGACAGAGTGATGAAGCCAATTATGATATGGGGATGGTTAGGACAGAGGCCAGTGGGCAAATTTGGCCAAGATGCCGGGGTTAAACCCCTACTCTTTTTCAAAGGACATCCTGGGACTTTTAATGACCACAGAGAGTCAATAAATAGTTTTAAACACAGTGCATGGTGCACTTTTAGATTTAAACCTCAGTTGGATGTTTCCATTCCCTTAGAGCTGTGTTACACACTGCATGGATGGTAATTTTCCAAAACCCATAATAGGGTCTCTTTAAATTATATTATTTAATGTATTAACTAAGAAATGTAAAGACAAAGAACCCAGTTGAAATCAATGCAACAGATTTGCAGGTTAACAAAAAATTAGAGTATATAAATACGCAGGTTAAAGAAACTAAACAAGATACAGGTGAACATAATCTGAATACATGGAAACACTACATATGTGGCCAAAGAAAGCGAATTGCAATGCTGTTGCTTACTTAAAACACATTTGGAAGTGGTGTTAAATTAAAAATTTAAAATCAATTATTATTATTAAAAAAAAACTGAACTCAGCTATGCAAGTGCTATGTAAGTAACAGATGTTAAGTTATGCTAAAATTAATGCATACAAGGAAGAAAAAGTTTGCTGGAATATAATTTTTCCTCTCACCTAATATTATTTCCGAAGGGTTGCCAGCTCTGATAAAAAAATAATATATATATATATTTTTTTTTTATTAAAATAAATTTATTATTTTTAATTTAATTTAATTTAATTTATTATTATTATCATTATTATTATTATTATTTTATTTATTTATTATTATTTTATTTTATTTTATCTTATTTACATGAAAGTTAAATTTTTTTGCATTTATTTGACATGATTTTCTTTTGTGATTTTTCACCTTTTCATTGTTTCATTCCTTTACCCAGCATGCACCTGAAGACTGTACAACTGGAAACCACTTTGAAAATGTACCTTAGCAGCTGTGACTTCAGTCTGAGGAACGTAAAGCACGAAAGGATAAAGCACTTTCAAGACAAAACTGTTTTATATAGTACGTACTCGGCTTAGTTGCGTAACTCTGTAGTGCGTGCGAGAGAAACAGTTCAAAATGTCATTAACGAGGGAGCCACACAGGATGACACACAGAGAGTCGCTGCCGTTAAAACTTCAGATATCATAAATTTGAAAAGTTACAAAATTCTAGTTTTAGTCGTGCTTCATAATTCATCAATAGCAGGACCGCTTCTAAGAGCTTCAATAATGCATTCTTCTAGCATGGCGCAGCAGTTCACTATGATGTTTCTACTTTGTATCATGAATTATCCTGAACTAGAACTGCCTCTCTTTATTAAAAGGCTTTGAAAAAAACGAACATCGAAATGCCTCCAGCACAGGGTGAATCAGGTGAAATATTAATGTGAAGGTTATATATATACACACCATGAAAAAATCATTGGGGTCTAATGAAACCCTCCTTATGCTTTTTTCTCTAATCACTTCAGACAAGCCAGACTATCCTCCTATCGCACTGTTATTATTCATGTAAATGAATAATAACGTAATGTGTGGGAGCTCTATGTGGGAACTATTCATAAAGGAGCCAAATACTGACTGGAATACAATGCAGCTGCTAGCATCAATAATGAAAATGTGCTGTAATATTTGTGGAAATTGATTTATTGTTTCGTTCTTTTCCTACTGCATGTAAAGAAATAATAGTTTGGGATCCACTGTATCCTGAAAAAACCCGCTTGTACTGAATTATGCATGTTCATTTCAGCATGGGAAACATGCAGGTTTGTGCATGTGCCCTGTGAGAGAGATTTGTGCAGAGGTGCTATACGAAATATACAATTAAGGATGTTCAGTTTTACACGGTCAATAACCGTGTGCTTGTATATTTATGGCAACCTACACTTTACACTCTGCTTCTGCATAATATATGCACTCTTCTACATACAAAACTTTAGGAAATGTAGTATAATAATTTGTCCGCAGAGTAATTAATATTACACCGATATTACAGCATGTTTCACAGTGTAACTCAATGTAGTGTTACTTTATACTTGCAACTTCTGTATGTAGCTCATAATCCAACATTTTTTTCATGAGGTGACTCTAAATCTTTCAAATGCTCAGAAATGATCTCTCAAATTTTTAAAGTATAATTATAAATCACAGTGTAACTCTAAATTGCTCAAACCTGAAATTTAGCATTTGCTCATATACATTCATTCATTCATTTCATTTTCTTTTCGGCTTAGTCCCTTTATTAATCTGGGGTCGCCATAGTGGAATGAACCGCCAACTTATCCAGCATATGTTTTACGCAGTGGATGCCCTTCCAGCTGCAACCCATCACTGGGAAACACCCATACACTCCCATTCACACTCTTTTACTATGGACAATTTTAGTGTACCCAATTCACCTATAGCGCATGTCTTTGGACTGTGGGGGAAACCGGAGCACCCGGAGGAAACCCACACAGAGAACATGCAAACTCCACACAGAAATGCCAACTGGCCCAGCCGAGGCTCGAACCAGCAACCTTCTTGCTGTGAGGCGACAGTGCTACCCACTGCGCCACCGCACCGCCCCTGCTCATATACATTTAAAGACAAAATTGTTAGTCCTCCTGTGAAATTTTTTATTATTTTTTAAATATTTCTCAAGTGCTGTGTAAAAGAGACGATTTGTCCAACACATTTTTAAACAAAATTGTTTTTAAAAACTGATTTCTTTTGTCTTTGCAACTATGACAGTACATCATTTTTTACTACTTACTTGCAAGATACTACAGTATTTTTCTTCTTAAAGTGCAATTTAATAGCTAGCTAAGTTAATTAGGGAAGTCAAGTGGCTTGTACTGTAGCCAATCAAAAAAAAATAAAATAAATAAATAAATATATATATATTTAGGAGGGTAATAATACTGACCTGAATACTGAAAAGCTTTATCTAATACAGTGGGGAAAATAAGTATTGAACACGTCATGTTTTTGTCCTGGGAATAATATTTCTAAAGGAGCTGTTGACATGGAATTGAACCAGATTTTGGTAAAAACCCAAACAATACAAACATAAAAATAAAACAAAACAAAAAAAATCTGAAACATGAGTTATGTGTAATAACATCGAAATGACACACAAGGAGAAAGTACTGAACTACTGAAATGTAGAACTAATGAAATTTTTGGTGATGGCAGCTTAAAGACGCATCTCATGTGGAGAATGAAGTCACATGAATTGCTCAGGTGTGGGTTTTTCATAGACTTGTACAGAGTGTAAAAATCTTGATGGTTCTGTGGGTCTCGTCTACCAAATCTGATCTTTGATTTGTATTTTATATTGGATTCAGGTCAGGTGATTGGCTGGGCCATTCTACAGCTTGATTTTCTTTCTCTGAAAGCATTTGAGAGTTTCCTTGGCTGTGTTTTAGATCATTGTCTTGCTGAAATGTCCACCCTGGTTTCATCTTCATCATCCTGGTAATGTAGATGTTGGACTGAAGCCGCCAATATTAATTTACAATGACGAAGGGCAGAGGGTTGCTGAAGAACTACTGAGAGATTTCAGCTGCTGTACGGGCTTTCACTGCCTTTCTACACCTCCCTTTCTTCATGTGTTCAATACTTTTTCCCTGCGTCATTTCATTTTATTAAGCATAACGTAATTTGTAAAGTGATTAGATTGGTTTTCTTTGAATATATGGATTTCTTTGGTTGTTACCAATATCTGGGGAAAATTTCAAGTCAATGGCACCTTTAGAAATATGTTTTCTGAGAAAAATGGTGACGCGTTCAATACTTATTTTCCCTGCTGTAAATCTAGTAAATCTTAGATTTTTCCTTAACTGTATATTAATACAACATTAATTAAAAGAACAAACATTAATAACAATAACATTAGTATTAGTAATATTAATTAAACTAATGAAAAGAACTGACAATACTTTTTTGCCATCTTACTGATTTATGTATTTCTTATAAAATATTTTTTATCGTCTACTAAAGCTATTAATAAAAGCCACTTTTAGATTTTAGTTGTCAAAAGCAGAGATCAATCTCCAAATTGAAATTTGAAAAAGTAAATAAACGATAAGCATCCAATATTTTTGACCTTAAGTCTTTCCCCCTTTCATCCAGATTTCTTATTTTATGTTACTTAGAATCAAGTCTAGATTGACTTGACTTCCAAGTAAATTACTTTTTCTGGGGGCTGGGGTGGGGGTAAACTATTGCTTTAACATTCACTCCTCATTTTCGTCTCAAGGAGAGGACAACAGTGTGAAGCACTGATGACAAGCACAGTAATTCTCAGCGGATCTCTGAGGCTAGAGAGAATGAGCTCCGGCCCATATGTAGAGGTTCAAGGTCAGTGCAGTGGGTGACTATCTCAAGGCTGAGCTCCCATATATCATAATCCATTCCTTGGGAGGAAAAAAAAAGGGGTTTTAATGCGATTTCAGCAACCAAGCTGGCAGCCAATTCTACCATCTGTCTTCATCAAATGACTTTGTCAGAGAGCACTGGAGCCGAGTGTTCCTTATCATCTCGTGCATTAAACTTAGCCACAAGTAAAGCAGTGATTCTTTGGCCTCTTTTTTTTTTGCCAAGTTTCAGTGAATCATTCTGACCTTGTCAGACACAGTTGAAAAGGAATTCATTTTGTATGATGTTTAAAGATTTGTTGCTGAGTCAAATAGCATTTGCAGCATCGTGTGGTGGAAAATATCACAATGAAGAAGAGTCATGACTAAGGTTTGTTTTTTATTTGAGCTATTTTAACACTCTTATAATATTTGCTGAGCCACTGTCAGCTTCTTCAAACCATTTTCTTTCTTGCTTCAAGCTGATGTCATTTTGTGACTATTAACCATTTGATAAATGGCACAGAAACTCTACGGCTTCAGCCAGCCGGGGACAGCGAGGAAAATAATAGATAATATGAATTTATGGTGGCAAATGCAGAAAAATTATAGCGTTTTATATACTGTGTGGCAGGATTGTTTTAAATATGATCAACTATTCAGCACGGAAATAGCATTGTGCCCAATGGTGTAGCAAAAACTGCGTAGACCCTGTAAGACGGAAGGTGGAACCCCTCACAGCATAATCAAAACAGAGCATATGAGTGCCATGTCATATAGTCTACTATATATTATTTTATGTTAAAATGTACTTCTATAACAATTTTTTTATTTGTACAAATGAATCTTGCCCTTTTTTTACATTTAAACTACCCATAAAAAGGTTATGAACGAATACAGCAAGCATTTAAAAATGTCTATGACTTCCCTTTCTTCAAGCATTTTTCAACGTTCACAATGTCTCCCAACTGATGTGTGTGCTGGTTTTCAGTGCTGAGAATAGCAAGTTTGAAAAGACTGTCCTGGCTATTTGTGATCAAGCGACTTGATTAAACAATTTAAAGTAAAACAAACTCACCAGCACAATGAATGATTTCATCGTTTACTGCGAATATTATAATATTTAAAACTCAATATTTCACTTGTATTGAACAAAACAGGTTTCCTTATTATGTGTGTGTGTGTGAGAGAGAGGGAGAGAGAGAGAGAGAGAGCAAATTATGTGCCTTGAGGTGCAATCTGTCACGCAATTCATATTTTACATTTGTTTTTGTTTATGTATGAATTATTTAATTGAAACATTTTATGGATGGGATTGAATGGATTATAGTATTTTTATAAGTCATTAAATCAAACACAATAATATATTTATTTAGTTAATAATTGATTAATGACTCTCATTTGTTGTTTAAGAGAATTACTCAAATGAACAACCCCTGTTTTGTGTGTGCTCTCAGCTATTCTACTGATTGTGGCCTGATCTATTTTCTTATAGTGCCCAAATTCACATTTATTGTTTAATAAATAGCAGCTTAACTAAAAGTCATGCAAGCTGCAAACAACAAGAGGTTCAATTTAATGATAGAACCAGAAAAAACACTGCAATTCATAACATTTTGATTTAGTGGCTAATTTGCATGAATTTGTACCATCTCATCTGTACATTTTAGTACCCTTTGCTCATCAACCAATGAGGGGTGGGGTTAGGGATGGGGTTTGGAGGCATGGTTCCTTTTACAAATCCTACATTTTCGTATTAATGAAATCATATGAACTCATACAAATTAGCCTTTTTTTAGAAAATATGCAAAATAGTTCAACACTATCTCACGTCAATTCGTAACTTTTTGATTTAGTGGCTAGTTTGTATGAAATCGTATGATCTTTTTCGTACAATTTAGTATGATTTGCTTATCACCCAATGATGGTTGGGTTTAGGGGTGGAGTTGAGTGCCACGCCTCCTTTTAAAAGAAATTACATTTTCATACAACTGAACCTGTACGAATTTGTACAAATTAGCCACTATGACAAAATGTAAAATACTTACGGTTCCTCGTGAGATGAGGCTAAATTGTTACGTTTTCTCAGAAGATCGGGTTGGATAGATTTCACATTAACTAACTTTTTTGATGAATTTCTTTGGTTGATTTGTGTTCCTGACACTAAGCAATTTCACACTAAGCAAAACAGTTTTTTTTGTTTTTTGTTTTAATGATAACCTATGGATGAATGGTGAAGCAAATGGTTATGATGCCAAGTAAGGTTTTAAAGGGATAGTTAGTTTCACTAAAACTGAAAATAAGCTGTAGATTTGCTCACCCTCAAGGCATCTAACATATAGGTGACTTTTATTTCTTCAGCAGGACATTAATGAAGCTTTTAGATGAAACCATGGTCCTTGGTGATTCATATGATGCAAGTCAATAGTAACCTTGACTACAAAAGAAAAACAAAAAACATACCAGGGAATACAAAATTAATATCTGTGGTCCTACAGTGCATTGAGGTTTTATCAAAACACAGTCTGTTTTATAACTGAACAGTATTTATAACATTATTACCTTTGATTCACAACCTCAGCCAAATTATCTAGAGTGACATCTGGTTTGCGAACAAATCATTCTTTTGAACCTTTTTTTTTTTAACAGATCTATAATTTGCTCTAACAAAATTTACAGTCAAGCATGCCCAACAATTTGAAATGATCCAACTGATGTATGTGATCATATGATGCCAGTTTTCACCAACACATTGACTGAACTGAGGAAACAGTTAAGACTCAGACTAAAGCTTCTGATCAGTGCATGAATTAATCCATTTTTGGTCATGGTTTATGTGAAAATGTGAATTCATGAAGACTATAGATATCCACATTGTATATTAATAGTCAGTAACTTGAATGATATAATTGTGTATGTGTTTATTCATTGCATGATTGTCTCAGTGAACAGGTGATTCAGTTTCTTGATTCAGAAACAAAATGTCAGTTCAGATGTTTCCAGTTCATGGAAATAATTAGTTTTTCCTGTTTGCTTTAAGATTAATGATGTTGTAAATGATGTTCAATTTCTTCCACCGACTAATTGATTTGCTTATTGTCAATGTATCGTTAGGAGTCACAAGTTTACATAGTTCACCAAAAATTTTACATTTCCTGTTAATTTACCCACCCTCAGGTTATCCAAGATGTACGTTTCTGCTAAATCTGGGGTCCTTGGTGATTCTTATAATGGCAGTCAATAGTTAAAGTTTTATATATATTTTTTAGATAAAAGATTATTGCACAGTAAATCAGAATTTTTTGACAAATTTTGAAAAAACTTCACGTTGTGTCAATCGCATTTAGACACTGCCTCTGAATCTTTTGTTTGTTATTAAAAAGTTTTTCGCATCCATAAAAAGCATTTTGTGATGTGTTTTGACAGTTCAGAGCCACTATACAATGAATGCCAAAATCCAGAATGCTGTCACTCAGGGCACAGTGCATTTTATGACAAACAAAGTACGTAATATAAAGACAGAATGTGGAGGATAGTTGAGATCCACGGCTGTAGACTACTGGTTGCAGTGCCTGGCAGTGCTGGCACATACCTTTCCCATACCGCTGTTTGTTGTGTGTGTGTGCGCGTGTGCGTGCGTGTGTGTGCGTGTGTGCGCGTGCGCTTGTGCATGTGTGTATGTCCATACCTTTCACGTACTGCCAGTCTCTGTTCAGGATTCATTTATAAAAATGTGTTATGTGGCTGCAGTATCACAAGCAAAGTATCAAAATGCCACTGATTACACGCAGCTCTTCGATGAAGAGGTGAACTCTCATTCCTTTCCATGCAATGGATTGAATCGACACAATATTTGCCCTTTCTTTTTTGAAGAAGAAAGAGGAGAAAAAAAGCATCACTGCTTGAACTGACTCTGAATTGTTTTGTGATTTTTTTTTTTTCTGCTATAGATTAATTCATAAACTAATTCATAAACACATCCAAACAAGTTCAAATCAATAGCCAGGGCTCCTGGTGACACACTGAGGTCTTGTGAAGCAAATGATCAGTCTGTGTAAGAAATTATTTGTAATAATATTAGCATTTATCCACAGCCCTGGGGAAACGCAAATGTGTTGATCTTGAGCTTCCTGTTGCTTTGATGAAGAAAGTGCAGAAGCCACTGACCATTGACAGCCATTATAAAAATCACCAAGGACCACAGATTTGCCAAAAAATGTTCTTTAATGCTGTACTAAAGAAAGAAAGGCACCAGCATCTTGGATGACCTGAGCATAAACAAATTAACAATTATTTTTGTATATACTCTCCCTTTAATTTTGCGTTGCCAGATTAGCTTTTTTTGACTCTCATAGGGATAGAAGTTTTTTTTTACTTGAATTTTATAAATCACCCCTCAGAAAGAACCCCCCGAGGTTTGTTTTGAAGATATGTACATTAAAGCGTTGTTCAAGGACTAAATCCAGGCATATACTTTGATATAAGAGTTTCATTAATAACGTGTAACAGAATTTACCGAATGAATGCTGCTCTATCATTTACCTAATCTCAGGCAGATGGCTTCAGAGCACAAATGAAAAACTACATGAAACCGCAGTGCAATGCGGGCGACCTTGCTGGCGTTTTCCTTGATGGATCTTTCAGCCTGCGAGGTTGTGAACATTCATTCCTTAAATGCAACTCTCACTAGCTCTAAGCAGAAAAGAAGACCCAGAAGCGAAGATGCTGTGTGTTGTAAATCAGACTTTATAAATCCAACTGATGAAAAGAATATTCATCTGCTCTCATTTTGGCCTCATATTGGCCTGCCTCTCCATTTTGCACTGTTTACAGTCTGATTGATGCACATAAGCAAACAGATTGCGCAATTCTACACTTATTTTCAACCTTATGTTTTATTCCTCCCTTTAAAACCATAATGGAGCACAGCAGCACCTGCTTCACACCACCTATAGCAGTGCACTTTTAAAATATGGTTATTTAAAGGTTCTTTGCGCATAGTAATTATTCTATTTAAAAACATATTGTCCTGAAAACCACTTTTATGCTGAAATCTGAATATGCTGAATATGCTTTATCTGTATGTCTGTCTATCTATTCATTCCTTAATGTTTGGAAAACTTGAAAACTGACATACTATGCCATGATTGTAGCATAAGTGACAGAGAAAACGATTTAATAATAATAATAAAAGTCATAACTACAACTTAGAAGCAAAAAAGTTTTAGAATTTACATTTAAAGCTGAGCTGTTCTCACTTTTATATCACAATTGCTGTCTCCTTTTTTGTTTAGTTATTGTTATTTAGTTGTTATGTTTTATTCCTGGTATACATCATGTTATTGACTGGGCCAGTAACATTACCAGTGCCATTATTAGTATCAGTAAGTCTAAAACCATGTACTATTTGAAAATTAACTTACATCTTGACCATTTAAAAAGTGCTGTGTTCATATACTGTAATATGAATACATGTGCCTGTTGGTACTTCTCTCCTACTGTTTTTGAAAACAATGAATTCAGACATACTACACTGCTTACATATACTGTTATTCGCGTATTATAGGTACTGTAGGGAAGTATACAATTTAGGATGCAGTGTTTGTCTTGTAATGGTTTCAGTCTGTTCATATGCCACATTATAATTGGTTCATTGTCTTGTGGTTTTGAATTCTGTTTGGTTATTACATGATTTTATCATGTGATCTACTTACTGTAGTTGTGTATTTAAGCCTTCTCATTTGCCATGTTTGGTTGTTGTGTATTAGTGTTTTAGTCCTTAGTTTGGTTTTGCATTTTCACTAGTTAAAATAAACTGCACTTGGGTTCTACACTGTTAAAAAAAATCTGTTAAATTTATGGAAAAATACCGGCAGCTGTGGTTGCCAGGATTTTTCAGTAAAAAATACGGAACTTTTATAGAACTGTTTAAATTTACGGAAAATAACCGTATTTAATTAACTGATACAATGTTCAGTTAACAAAAATGTAAAGTCATTAAATGCATTAACGTGTTCATGCGATTGCAATCAGCAAACAAATTTTCACTGCATCAGTAACTACACTGTTACATTTAAACAAAAGAAGATGCAGCATAACATCAGATGCTCTTTGTTCATCTTAGACTTGAACACAGACGCTACTATCCTGCACAATGGTGACACAAAAAAGGTTTTACAATATTTTGCAGTTTTTTTTCTTGATTTTACAGAAAAATACCGGCAGCTGTGGCTGCCAGTAATCTACTGTTTTTAACATTTTACATTCGTAAATTCAATTTACGGAATATTCCCGTTAAAAATACATTCCAGAGTGTGAATTTTTTATCAAACACATTTAACCCCTAAATCCCAGAGCAAAATCCTCACTAGTGTCCTCACTACAGAGGGTTGAACACTAAGGCAGTGATGACGTTAATGAGATAATTGTCTAATTAAAGGAAGATTGATAATGATTGATGAACAACTGTTAACAAGCAGATTCACCAAAGTAAAGAAAAACAAGACCAAATAATACAAATTACAGCCAAAACCAAAGATGAAATCAACTGAAAATAAAACGCTAAATAAAAATAAATTACACAATAAAACAATTATTTCTCAAGCAATTATTTCTCAAGATCTCAGCAGAGGATCATTAAACAACTCCACAAACATCAGGAGCTTCACTTATTACTGACCTTTGACTTTATTTCTGTCACGGGAGCAAAAGCTCTTAATGAAATTTTTGCTGTTCATTTGAAATCACCATGATGGAGGTCAGAGTCTGCTTTAGTTGGGCTCTTCAACTTCTTATTTTAACACTAGTTTTAATTTGGTTGCTGTAATTAATTGTGTTAATCACACTAATTGTACAGCATTTAAAGCCAAAAGAAAATCTAAGAATAAGTCTGATGAGATTAACTTTGACATCAGAACCACCCTCACCTGCTTGTGTACTTATTAAACATTTGGTTAGTTATGTGTGAGTAATTAATTATATACATAAATAATACCAATGGAGCTTCAACAATTAAAGACTGTTTAACAGGCCTAAATACACCATTCACAATGAAAATGTTTGATCTACGGCAGAACTTAAAAACATACAGACATCAACAATTAGTCTTTGAATCTCAACATTGGTGACAATCTAAAAATAAAATAAAAATCAACCCAGAACAATACAAAGCAATCTACTGAAATATTACCCCCCCCAGAACAACATAAAATAAAGGCAAAGAAAGAAATAGTAAGAACTTTAAGCTGCATAATTTATTCACGCTGCAATGCATGCTGGGAGTTTTGTACTATGCTGGCACCCAGCATGCATTGCGGCATCAATGAATTATGCAGCTTTTTTTTTCTTTTTAGCAACCATGGCTGAGGTTAATATCCTGATTCTTGATGTCTGTGTGTCTTAAAAATATTGCTAGAGCGCTCACAGTTTTGTGCATGAAATTCTAATTATTAACTAGGAGTTTTTGTTAGTTCCTGCATAATTGTTTGTTTACCGTTTATGGGAAGCTGTGGTGTTGTCCCAAATAGCATCACATGAAAAAGACAAAATAATTGCTTTTTTTATAACTTATAAAATACTAGTAATTATAACTGTAACAGTTAAGTACTTAAAGCTTCTCATTGCCATTCTTGTCATAACTGATTAGTTTCAGAAACAGTTATAACAACCAGCGAAACATTAAAATAAAAGCATAACGGATCAAGAGCCCAACTAAAGCAGCCTCTGATCTCCACGATGGTGAGGTCAAATGAAAGATTTTCAATAAAACATATAAACCTCTCTTAATTATTACATATTTTTACAGAAATGAAGTCAGACTGTGATCAGTGAAGCCGGTAATGCTGTTTGTGGAGTTGTTTAATCCTCTGTTTTAATTCAGTTGGTTTGGTGTGAGGCTGTTGCTGTATAGTTTTATGTCTTGTTCTTTCCTTCAGTGATTGTGCTTGTTAACAGCAGGTGTTCATCAGTGTCTGAATTCACTCATTTGTGGTCATTTACTCTGTCTAGTGGACTAAACTAATCAACTGATTTAGGGACTAGTGAATGAGGGTGTATGGTGAGATTTCAGACTCTCTGCTTACTTTCCCGAAAACAAAGGTTAGATCTGTTACAGTTATTTTCCGTATTTTGTACAGAAATGAACTGTTAATCATTTAACAGGTTTTTCACTGTAGATTGTACAGACTTTTACTATTAAAATTACGGACATTTTTACAGTGTAGGCACCATTGTCTTCATCATGATGACATTTGTATTGTATAATAATTGACTGTTTTTCTTAAGTTAGAGTTTTTATGTCTCAACTAAGGCCTTAATTTAAACTTTAACACATCATGCCCTGTTTTTGATATCCACTTCTTATTTGAAATTATGACTGTGTAATCATGATGTGGTTATTTTATATTCATGACAGCATTTCACTGTGACTTAATATGATATAATGATGATAATATGCAGTAATATAAAAATAATATAATTATGAAAAAAATATATTAATTTTTTTCTAATGTGGTGGAAGTGGGTTTTAAAAAGAGATTCACTGCTCTGAATTTATTCAGAAAAAAAAATCATGTAGCCTTGTTAAATGGCAAAAAGTAATAATTAGCCATACAAAGGCTAAATTTTTATGGAATTGACTGAATGAAACTACTTTGCCTAATTACCATGAGCTCCTTCGGTAAATATGTAGAAGGAACAAAGACGTCGTAGCAGGAGGGAGGGACTGGGTCAGAGATGAAGGCCTCAGATGACGCTTCGGTCTTTGGACATGTGAGCGCAGTTCAGACAGACGTCAGAAGGTCACAACACCCACACTAGTCAACTCACACTCACTGCAATTAATTGGCTCTGGGCTGCTGTTGTGCTGACATCCCTCTCGTTTTCCTTCCTTCTGTCTGTCTGTCACCAGAGCATGTCTTGCTTGTGAGGAAGGGACGCAATGCTTTTGGTTGCACAGCAGAAGGTAATCATGGCTATGCCACTCATAGTCTTCATACTGTATAGTTTTGCAGAACTAGACTTGTGTAACTTGTGTGGGAATTGACTGGGGCTGGAAAAAAATACTTGGGATTCATGTCCCTCACAGACACAGAACTGATTCGGCTGGCAAAAAAAAAAAAAAAAAAGTCTGATTAGATGAAGCCATGATCCACTATTTGTTTATTTATTAATTGTGGTCTGTCTACTAAACCAATGAGCTGATTGAGATGCTCCTGATTTAAAAAATAAGTATCATGTGCATTACTGTTCAATAATCTAATGTTTTTGAAATACAACTTATTCTCATTTATGTCAAGTCATCTTTACACAGCCAATTTTATGTGGCCCTAGTCTAGTAAGCTGGTCTGTGTGTAGAAGTCCACCTATTAGCCCAATGACGAAACTAACAGCATGGTCGAAGGTTAAATGCGTGTAAGCCTTTTCTAGTGCTTCTGAAAAGAATTCTGTTATTCATTAGAATTTATTCATATTTGTTTTTCAGCTCCGAATTTAATCTGACTCCAATTTTAAGTGACCGTCAAATTTAGACTGTATTTCTAATTGTAAGAACGGATCACATTCATCATTTTTGGCTCAATTTAGATTTTGATATTTTCTTTGGTCCGATATTCTTAATTGTACGTTCCTTAGGGACCAGACGCCGCTTTAGAGTTTCACGCCCCGGGTTTGCGTTTCTTCTCACGGACATTATCTCGACACTCTGAAGTTAGTCAGAGGATGTAAGGTTAACTAATACTCAGCTAGTCTGGCTGCCTCCTGCTCGCGCATCCTAGAAGAGTGTTTGATTTAATCATTGCCGTACAACTTGCTAATATCAGTGATTAAATGATTAGGAGATCTTCATGCTGTCGTGCTACACTGCTCCGTACAGTCAAATGCGCCTCGAAAATCGATATAATCGTGTCATAAGCATAATGGAAGCGCAGACTCCACTTAATCTACTGGATACAATGAATTCGGAAAACTCCAGAGTTTAATCAAAAAGGTTAACATTTATTTTCCAGATGAAAGTGTATCATGCCAATTACAGAATCAAAGAATAAATGCCAATTCAGAAATATACTACATCAATTACTCAAAGATAAATCCAAGAGTTATAAATGTATAAAGTACGTTGCAGCATATAAGTCTCTGATGCAAAAGCTCAGAAGCTCATACACTGCAACGGGGCATCCTGGCTACAAGATCCCAATGACCCAACTAGCACCTTTCCCTTAAGTACTCAGCTCAGAACAAACAGCCATAAATTCAAGATAACAAATACGTCACCTAGACCCTTGCCTGGTGGTGAGTTTGAGGTGTCAACCATCTACTAAGGTGGAGCAAAAAGGTAAAGATTTTATCAAAGCCAAAAACCAAATCAACATATATAAGTGAAATATTACAGTGAAATTGAGACCACTTTACCAATCACATAGAGACATTTAAATTGATACCAAACATGAATATAGAGCTACAAGATACACCATATTAAAAACTTGGACATTTTATGTGAAATGTGAGTGATCTGCTCTGATGGCAATCGTTGAATAACACAGGCTCATCCGGGAACTTCGAATCATCTTGACCTTCAGTGAATACTTCACATCCATATACTTACATTCATATGTCATGCAAAAAAAAGTTTTAGACTGTTTGGCCATCATGTAAATGTATAATGTACAGGTTAAGATCCATTAATGTTTTCTTTCTGTCAGCTTTGCATTTAATTTAAGAATTAACAAACTATTACAGTTCAGAACAATGTTTTGTGTCTAATTTTAATGTTTTGTGGCAGGTAACCATGTAATAAGTGGGATAAAGTACATTCAGGACAGAATAAAGCTCTTCGGTCTTGTCGGGCTTTCCTGTTGGGCTTTATTCTGTGATAACAACCTCCTGTATGCACTTTATCCCTAACTTACCTAAAATACCCTGGGTCCCTAGTATAAAAAGGCGATGTAATGCTGTTTTAATTCAGTGTAAATCAAATGCAAAACAGTTGTCATGACAACCCAAAAGATAGCAGTCAATTTGAGTCAAAAACACTGCTAACATCTGCTCAGGTATAATTTAGCATGTTGCATTAATAATCTGGATTCATCTGCTTATCTGTATGCAGAAAAAGTAATATTTTTTAACTAACTGTAGGCTACAAATTTGGTCTTTAAATAACAAACCTTTCAGTGAACGACAGCATAATTTAATGTTATTATAAACAAATTTTGTTCTCTATTTCTTATGTATTATTTATATTTGTTATTTAATTTTAAATAGCATATTTTTGGTTAAAACTAATTTTAAAACTGAACAAGTTATTTTAGGAGGCATGGTTCCCACAATTTTAATTCCTGTTTAAATTAATTTATAGCACTTCAGAGCACATTAAACAGTCGGTTTAAATGAATATCTTTGTGGTTTTATGCCGCATAAATACTTTTACATTGCATTCTCATTTTCATCCATTGAACAAACTGTTCTAAACAAATAATTAGTGTGTGTCTAATGACAGTCCCACTGTGATAACAATAAAGAACAACTGTGGGTGAATCTGAAATTCATAATATCACAGTAGCATAGAAAAAAAGTGCATTTAAATAAAAACAAAGTCTGTTTCTGTGAACAGTTCTGAAATAAAAACGTGCAAACTGCCTAATCCACCGATTAGTTCTTCTTCAAACCCGAATTTCAGTTTTCCTCAGTCGCTACCCTCCTCACTTCCCATCACAATGCTACAAAATCTGGGAAGTTTTGTCAAAGCTGGGCATTGGTATGCTCGATGGCATTCCATCGCATTGCAACAGTAAAGGAAGGAGACAAAGGCTTTAGCCAGACCTGCGCCATTAGCATCACATTACAGGTCCTGAAGTACCTCCTCCCAGAACACACTTGAACACAGCAGGCACAGATTTTACTTTCGAAAGTACAACTCAAGTGGAATAACTGTGATTCTCTCAGCCCAGAAACTCGTCGGAGAAGAACAATGAGTGACTAATTGAAATCAAAGCACATCATTGACACAGAAGAATCTCCTGGTGTGAAAAATTAAAAAAAAAACACAAAGCAGATTATGCAAAACGGCACTCGCGTGGTTCATCTGAATGAACCGGCGGTTGAATTGAATCAGTGTGGTGGAATGGCTGCGCACAGCAGGGTTCATTATGAAAAGTAGATGGCGCATAACAGCAGAATGTTTCTATATGCTTCCTGCAGTCTCATTGCACAACTCCGTCTACCTGTATTCACCATTGTGGGAATACAGTTTTTTACAGCATATAAATATAGTCTGGGATGACATTCAACGTGTGGTAAAACACATTTCACAGCTGAAAGGTACTGAAAAGGCTACTCCTTTAAGCTCTCTGGAGGTGCATGTTTCATGAAATCATACAGATGCTAGTTTATTTGTTAAAGGTTACTCGGAGTACTAACATCCGCAGTGATGCTTTTTAATTTTATTAGACTGCTGTTTATGCTTCACTTACGCATGGATGGAAATGGAAATGTCTAATATCTAGGTTTTATTAGACATTCTGAATTCTTTGAAGATTGTGTTTAGCACCACGATGGCTAATAACACAAATAATCAATATTTATATGGATCACATTTATGGGATTCTGGTTGGATGATTCACTTCATAGGAATACTAATGCTAAATTGGCTCATTTGTGAATGTGCAACGCAACCTCTAAACCCCTCCAACTTTGGAAAACTTCTGTTGATAGTATAATGGCAGGTCCTGTGAGGTCCTTCTGCGGAGAAAAATGTTAATTAAAACAGGGCAATTTACAGTGCAATCACAATTTAACTTGACGTTATTTGCTGCAGGAGATAGTGAGAAAAATAAGCTGCTTTTTACTTTAGATTACCGTCACTGTGGGATACTCACATCTTTCAGCTGATAATTCAAGTATAACTGACCCCTCATTTACTGCCTGCCAGTTTCAGCGAGCTTCTTCTGTAATGTTAAACAGTACGCAAAATAGCAAGCATCCTTTAAGGATAAGCAATAAGCAATAGCAAGAGTCCTTTCACATATTAATTAATATGCAATGTAATGCAATTTCGGCTCCATTTTTATCTAACTAGTGAATACATTTGTTTCCCAGTGCTGGAAGGGCATCCGCTGTGTAAAACACATGCTGGATAAGTTGGCGGTTCATTCCGCTGTGGCGACCCCTGATTAATAAAGGGACTAAGCCGAAAAGAAAATGAATGAATGAATAGTGAATAAATTAATGTAAATAAATACATAATATTAATAAAAATAATAATAATAATAATGATGATGATGATGATGATTATTATTATTATTACTATTATTATTATTATTATAAATAATAATAACAATAATATTATATTGTTGTTAAAATAATTAAAGAAATCTAAGTCTATACTATAAATAATACTGTCACTATAGTACTATAGAATGTCAACTTAAAAAAACGAATTTATAATAATAAATATTATAATAATAACATAGTAATACTAATCATTTGTATTATTGTTTTAGATTTATTGTTATAACAAAATAGTAAAAAACCTAAACAATATTTGTTTATTATTGACTGACTGATTAATTGATTGTCACATCCAATTAAATTGACATATACATATTACATATAAATATTTATTGACATAATTTATTAATTCTTTATTAGCTTGCAAATTAGCTTTACAGATTTCATCATTTATTTATTCATTGATAAGTTATTATATGAAAAATATATTAATTTAAATCGAATATCCAGTTGTCCACAGTGACATGCTTGAAAATCATGCCTCATCTGCCTATGATGAATGTAAACCTGTGCAAATGAATTCAGAAAATCAGCTGAGAATTTCCAGTCCATTTTCTCTCAAGTGTTGTGGTCGTAAACAGCAATTTACCCACCTAGCTTCAGATGAGAGTGTCGAGTCAATTATCAGATAGTGGATTTCTACATGAAAACGACATATTCAACACCTCTCTATATAGTTTTTGAGAGGCCCGGAAGAATCAGACCTGCTACAAAAGGGACTGGTAGCAAAGTAGGGTCACATATAGAGAGATTTCAGAGGGCTTAAATATAAAAGAAGGAATAAAGGCAGAGTAAGGTGATCTGAATTTATATTTATTTAGTCTCTGAGAGGTGAAAAATGCTAGAAAGACAAAGGATATTATTTGCATTTGGTTACAGGCTATTTTGATGCACCACTTATTTTTGCTGCATTGTTATTTCTACCAGAAAGACTTGAAAGGAATATAAATTGAACTTATTTTATAAAGCCATTTCATCCAATACATTGTTGAATCATTCATCCTGATTATATTTTACTGTATAGTATGCGTAATTAAGAAATTAATGTAGACAAATACAGTTTCAGGACAATTAAAATAAATTGATTTTCATTGCATAAAATAATAGACACCAAATATAAAGTAAAGCATGGTCTAATTACAGCAGTAGTTGACTTATTAAAACACAAATACATAAAATAACACAGATGACATGCAAACTGACATAATCATGGCAAGATTAAAGAAGAAATGCAAAAAAATTTACTGCAAACTAGACCAACTAAAATATGTACAAAATTCCCCCCAACACCTAAACATCACAAGACAACGTAAAATAATACTCCCAAGAGGAGGTCAAGAAAGGACACAAGAACCACAGCAGAATCCTCAGCAGAAGGGTCAGGATGCAAGCCCAAAGCAGGAGAAAGGGAAGAGGTGTGGCGGGATAATGGCACACTGAGATGAAGCTGGAGATCCAAGCAAGCACAATGAGTTATAGAGATTGAGAAGCACAAAAGGTTCTGGAGATTAAGGTAGTGGTGCAGCAATGAGCAGCCAAGGTGAAGTCAAGGTGGAGCAAAGAGGAGCTAAAGGGAAGGAGGAACACATAGAAGCAAAAATAAATGACGAGACAAGTCATAGATAAAGGCCCATATGTGTATGGAGAAGACAAAGTGGCCACTGTCCAATGCCAAAGGGATGACATTCCTGGGTGGAGCCAAAGGGGAAAGGAGCCATTGGTAAGGCAGCTGGGCCAAGGTGGAACACCAGGCTTGGAGTGCTAGGAAGAGCAAACAGGTTGGCATTCCATGGTGGAGCTAGTAAACAGGAAGACCAAGGTGGATCCAGAGTACCAGGGGATGCTTGCTCGAGTCAAAGAAACAGTGTTCCTGGGTGGAGCCGAGGGGGCAAGGATCCAAGTTGACGGCAACTGGGATGAAGTGGGTTGACATTCCAGGGTGGAGCTAGTGGACAGGAAAACCAAGGTGGACCCAGGGCTCTAGCAGATGCTTGGCCGAGATCAAAAAAATTCCTGGGTGGAGTCGAGGGGGCAAGGAGCCAAGGTGAAACCAACTGGGTTGAGGTTGAACGACCGGGTTGGAGGGCCTAGGCAGAGCAAACAGGTTGACATTCCAGGTGAGGCTAGTGGACAGGAGGTTCAATATAGGCCAAGGGCACTAGGGAAAGCCAGGGCATGAGAAACCAAAGTATTAAGTGAAGCCAGCAAAGACATAGCCAAAGAACTGATAAATGCTGATGGGTGAACCAACTCTGGATTGTCGTTTGGCTTGACAGCCATGATTTTTGGCTTTTCTGGTCAATGCTAAACCCATAGACAATTCAGGAATCTTATCTGTCTCGGAATCAAGCACACATTTCTGTAATGGCTCTCCTTGCTAGACTCAGTGCAGGCAAACATTTTAGGAATGACTCTCTTGGAAAACTCTGAATAGAAAGACTTTTCAGCAACTGCTTTTTTGACAGACTTCAAACAGTCAGAAGAGTGGGAGGCTGGGTGAGAAGATATTTTAACAGTTTGGTGCTTGGTTATCAATTTCAATGTATTGTGATGATACAGGCAAAATAATGTCAAAGATAATTAAGAATAATCAAGTACATACCTTCTGTCCTTCCATACTCCGCCAATACTCCCTTGGGCACAGACGTTTCCGGCTCATGCTCCTAGTCAGAACTTTCATTGGGCTTGAGTTCCAGGGCAATGATGTGCTCAGGCATTGCTTCTGGTGCTGGCATCATGGTGGACCCAGGCTCCTTGTCTACATTGGGCTCAGGCAATTGATCCATAAGAGGTACTGGTAGGATGTGAGATCCTTTACTCTCTCACAGATGGTAAAGGAGGCACCAATGTGTTAGAATACATGATCCAAAGGTTATGTTTAGAAGTGGAGTTATGGATGGGCCTGGTTTAAAAAAACTGTCACTGGCACTGTCACCTTACAGCAAGAAGGTCGCTGGTTTAAGTCTAGGTTGGATCAGTTGGCATTTCTGTGTTGAGTTTGCATGTTCTCCCCGTGTTCATGTGGGTTTCCATCCGGGTGCTCCGGTTTCCCCCACAGTCCAAAGACACGTGCTATAGGTGAATTGGATGAACTAAATTGGCCATAGTGTATGTGAAAGCGAGTGTGTGGGTATTTTCCAGTACTGGGTTGCGGCTGGAAGAGCATACACTGCATAAAACATATGCTGAAATAGTGGGCGGTTCATTCGGCTGTGGCGACCCCTGATAAATAAGAGACTAAGCCGAAGGAAAATGAATGAATGAATGAATATCACTAATTCAATAATACATAACATGTCTATGTTTTCTCATGAGATTGAGCTGAATTTTTATTATGAAGTATTTACTTCTTGACCTGAACATGCATTCACAAGGTTCACCTAAAAATAATATATAATTAATTCTCCTTAGGAAACTTTCTTTTCTTGTCTACTTCACCTCTACTCCAAGACTTTCTATATTGAATTGGAAATCTAAACATTCACAGACCACAGTGAGTCCACCAATTGTCTTTTCCTGTTCAAGTAAATATATTTTTTCAAGCCACTCCATGTTTGTATGATGCTGGCCATTCTCTTTCAAAAGTCAATCCAAAGATGAGTGTATTTCAGCTGTACAACTCGTGTGTTTTTTGGGATTTGCAATAGAAAAGCTTTGCAGTATTTGAATACAATCATGTAGGTTCAAGAGTCTGATGGGTTCTGATAGGTTGGCGATTCAACTCTCATTGTTACATCAATTTGCAGCCTGCTGTGTTCCGAATGGAGTCATATTAAATGACGAATGGCCTTAGTTGCAAAAGGAGGCCACCATGGCCAGACACCACTGCCCTCAAACAATAACAAAAAAAGATAAAACCTGTAGTGCACTTTAGCTACTATATCAGGCTACAGCAGCAGTTAATTGTTTATCTTGAGCTAATTTAAAAAATAATCTGACCCACCAAGATAAATAATGCATTAGCAGATAAATAGAGTGAAGAGGATGATTAAATATGGGAAAGAGGCTTTGGACACTAAAACATTAGTTGGGCTTCATAATTGTAATGGCAGATCTCCTTCAGGTTAGATTATGTGCTGAATGGAAGAGATTATGGGAATCGGATTATTTAATCAATTAATACCTGGCAAAGTTATAGACCAGGTTAGTAAAGATTAGAACTCTTACGGTAGCTTAGTTTAATCATGTTTTTCAAGGTTAAGAGCAGTGTTGGGGAAAGTAATGTATTACAATATTCAGTTACTCCTCAAAAATTTTACTAGTTGCATTACTTATTTACTTTTTAGGTTTTTTTGAGTTACTTTTGCAATACTTTTTCTTACCTGGCTGAGGTTTGATCACTTTCAGAACTTGTAGGGGTTTTTCTTCTTCTTTTTTTTTTAGTATAGGAGCTCTGCAATTAACAGTGCACTGTATAACCTACACCTTCATTTAACTTCAAAAAATACATAAACTACTTTTAATTTAGGATGATGTTAAAAATCATTTCTTTAATGACTCCAGAGTTACCTATGCTGTATATACAGATTATTGAAAGTTTAAAGTAAAATCACTGTCCATTGAGAAAATTCCCTTTTCCTTTTCTTCCTTGTGTTTAAAATAATGTGAATACATAGAAATGTAAGGCTCTTGCCTGCCATCTTTGTTTTGCTCTGTTCTCACAGGGAGCACATTCTCCCATGTATGATGATCAAATGGTTCAAACAGATTCCAACAGTAATAATCAAACTGTTTTGCTTTCCCTTGGCTTTTATTTCTTGTTCCCCAACAGGTCAAAAAAGGAAGAACAAAGAAAGGCAAAACAGGACTGTAAGAGAAGTGGGAAATTACAATGAAATTAGACAGTAGGAGAATAAACCAAAATTTTGTTAGCAATAACATAGGAATTGGAAGGTTCAAAGAGCAAAAAAAACAAACAAACTCTTGTTACTCTTGTTGAAATTTAGAAAAATTGACACAAACCAGGCTGTCCAGATAAATGTGTGTGTGTGAGTGGTCAGCGTAGCAGTGAAATCATAGCCCATATTTTCTAAAAATGGAACCTAGGTGCTGTTTAATGTGTTTTTGTTTTAAAACATATGCGTTTTGATATGGTTATGCCTGGTGTCCACACTAGTCTTTGATGCACAAAAACTGAATGTTTTGTAAAGGCTGAAGATCTCGTTTTACTTTAAAAGTATGTATCAGTATAGATGGACTGAAATGCAAACTTTTAGAAATGGAAGCAGGCTATGTACAATAATTTTCTGGAATATCATTCCCTGATTTGATGACCACTTACATATGACCATTGCAAAATACTGCCCAGTAAGAATGAATGGTCACGTTTCATTCATTTTAGGTGTATAGTGTGGACAGAGATTGTTTTTCTGTAATGCAATATGGCAGTCTGGACGAGAAGCGTCTTCATTATAAAATGCTGTTTTGAAATAAAAACGCACTAGTGTAAATGGCACCCAAGTTGGGGCATGTAAAGAGAGATAATAATTGGGACCAGAATAGAGCCCTGAGGAACCCCACATGACAAAATGGTATTACAAGAGGCATACTCTCCTATTTTGACTCAGAAACTTGCATTAGATGATTTCAACCAGTGGTCCCCAACCTTTTTATCACCAAAGCACTGCAGTGTTTGGATGTTCTGTGTTTGTCTGAGATAATTAGTCTACCGAAATGTGTATATTCCATACAAAGTATACAGCAGTTCTTGTCACGTCACTCGCGGTGCGCTCGCGGCATTCATTCAACTGGGTGCATCTGAAAGGCACGAGTGCGTCACGCCACTTGCGCGCGCAACCCGCACACCTCTTTGGAAATAACAAACTTTCACGAACTCTAGGAAAGACGCGACATGCGAACATCATTTGCAATCTCCAGCAGTTGATCTTCTTGCACAGACATGGTGGATTCACCTGATTTGTTGACAAATGGATTGCGGATCTATTTCTTGGCAAGTTTGCGGGTCCTTCACTGGGCCCTTTCCCCTTAGCAAAGAAACTTTCCAAATACGTCTGTTTCTTACTCATTTTGCTGCTTGTGGGTTAAATTTTGGCGCTCAAGTGACCGAGATATAAGCGAGAGAATATGGTCATTTTTCTAAATAAAAGATTTTTCGAAATAAATGGTCTTTCAGATAATAAATAAAATGTAAATAATTTATGATTTCTTGTGCGGTACAAATTGATCCACGGACCGGTACCGGTCCGCGGCTTGGTGGTTAAGGACCACTGATTTAAACCATTCCAGTGCACTGTCTATAATGCCTACTCACAATTCCAACCATGCAATAAGAAAAGCATGATCTGCTGTATCAAAAGCAGCAGTTAAATCTAAAAGCAAAAGAATAGCGTATTCACGTGCCCTATAGAAGCAAACACCATGTGTGCACATGGAACCCATACTCAAAATTTGTCCTCTGCATTTAGTCCATTAGGAGCAGTGATTAGTGAACACAAAAACCCACAGCAGTGGGCAGCCATTTGTGCCCACGCAGCAATTGGAGGTTAGTTTTTTTGTTCAAGGGCACCTCATTCGTGGATACTGAAGGTGGAAGAAAATGCTCTTCATTCCCTAAAAATTCTTGACAAAAGAACACCAGGTGAAGGTTTGAAGACTTGGTCCATACGCTTACAATAAAAGACAAAACATTGATCAAGCACAAAACATGGAGCGTGCATGATCAACCCTGCCGCTGAACCAGAACCGAACTGGACAGAAATGCCAGGATCTTAACACTACACTTCACACATACAACATATTGAGAACAAGAGCTGACTTAAGACAAACAAAAAATAAAGTACAAATCTAAACAAACTCGAAGCACACTTCCACAAAGACAAAACCGTAGGAGTTTCTTGGATGTGTCACTAAGAATAAACCAGACCAAACCCATACAGTATATGTTGGTTACCAACATTTAAAAAAATTATTTGTAATATTTAATATGTGCATCTTTTAAAAAAAGAGTTTATATTTGGGCCCTTTATTGCATATGAGACCTCTCTTGGGCACCAGACACTGAGTAAATCTGTCCAGATGGCTTTTGAGGATTCTTACAATTTCATTGGGTTTTGTTAGATTGGTGTGTTACCCCTGTCATCATCTATTAGTGTTGTTCAGTGTGGATTTTTCAACTCGTGGAACGTCTGAGAAGTGATGTATTGTGTTGGTTGGTGTCTGTCAGTTCAGTGTAAATTGGCATTTACACAGCTTCCAGGAGTCACGCTTTTATTATTTAACTGAAAAACCAAGTTTGGTTTGACAAACAAACTTTGATTTGTTGTTTTGACACCTTCTTGTCTTCAACCAAAGGCTTGTCTTGTTCGTGTAGGATGTCAGTGGGTAGTTTATACTGTACGTTTGACTCTCGGTAGATGTTATTCCCTTAAAGTAGTGAAGCACCTGGTAGGCTTTACAACTGTGAAAAGGTTGACTTTTACCCTGTACATCACATCAAAACCACCAGGTTCTGCTGGATCAAAATCTCAGAGCTAACCACTGGGAAACCACAATGCAGTGCTAATCGGTTACTTTGGGTTCAGACTGACCAGCTCGGTTTACAATGTTTTCCAAAGAAAAACAGTATTAACCAATATTTTCTGTCATGACTGAACTTCTGGAACAATGAACTCAGAGTTGTTTATCCACATAACACCTGCAGATCTATGTATTGGCTCCTTAAAGAATATCTTGCCTATAAAATACTGATTATTTTGCAGTTGTTCATACATTACTTCTGGGTTTACCAAATAAATCCATATGTGGTAGTTGTATGTGAGGAAGTAATGGAAGAGTTGCATTAGAGTTTCATGGGAAAAAATAAAATAAAAATAAAATAAACCTACAGTGCATATTCAATATTCTGATCTTTTTTTTTACAAGCACATTTTACAAATTCCAAACCACATAAATTTTAATAACTGCTATTAATTCTGTAAATAACATATATAAATAAATGATGTATAATTTTTTGGGAGGGGTGGAAATGAGAAATGCTTTACATGAATAATTATTTACTGAAAAAACTGCCCCAAAACGAGCTTCAACTTGCACTGAAAATCAACAATGCACATGGCAAGGATGCAGGAATTGCAAAATTTTACATTGCCTTCATACAAGTAAAGCAGGGCAACACAAATACAGGTTGAGAACAAAATATTAAGAAATAAATATAAGAATATAAGAAATAAAGTGTTAAACCAATTATGAAACCATCATGAACCCTTGCAGCCTACACAGTCTTCAAAAGAACAAGGTTTCAGGTTCTCAGAATCCTTGAACACGACTTTAACAGAAATCACAAGCTGAAGTGTTATAAAATAGATAAAGACTGACTTTATGGACAGATTGAATGACCAGTTCAAATCAGACAGCAGCTGTGTGGTGAAATAAATCATGGTGTGAGCAATTAGCAATGAGGTGGACATTTCAGTGTAGGAGAAATGAACTGTCATAACTTACTGTCCTGACTTAAGATACATTCTTCAGTGGTTCAAGTGAAAATTTATGACACATTAGTTTAAAATTCTTATTAAAGAGAGGTTATGTTTCAGGATCCTTACCTTTGCAAAGTCTGAAACCTTGTGCTTCTGGAGACTCATATAGCATAAGCATAAGCTTATTGTATGGAGACTCAAAGTAGAAGTTCTTTAGTGCTGCTTCCTTCTATAATTCATTCATTTTCTTTTCGGCTTAGTCCCTTTATTAATCTGGGGTCGCCACAGCGGAATGAACCGCCAACTTATCCAGCATATGTTTTATTCAGCGGATGCCCTTCCAGCCGCAACCCATCACTGGGAAACATCCATACACACTAATTCACACACATACACTACGGACAATTTAGCTTACCCAATTCACATGTACCGCATGTCTTTGGACTTGTGGGGGAAACCGGAGCACCAGGAGAAAACCTACGCGAACACGAGGAGAACATGCAAACTCCACACAGAAATACCAACTGACCCAGCCGAGGCTCGAACCAGCGACCTTCTTGCTGTGAGGCGATCGTGCTACCCACTGCGCCGCCGTGACGCCTGCTTCCTTCTTATAGACATCAAATTTAAAACCACATTAATTTTTAATAACTGCTATTAATTTTGTATGTAACATATACAAATTTAGCATTTTTGACATTCCAGTGTTATATAAAAAAAAATCCCGCCATTTCAACTATAGAATTATACCCCACTAAATATTACACACATCTGAATATAAGCCATTTTTTTCACTTCCAGTCTTCGCTTAGTAATGATTATATTCAAAATGAATAGTAGTTATTAAAGTTGATTCAGTTTGGAATTCGTACAATATTTATTAGTTTATTGATTTACAAATAGGACAGAAATGTGGTTGGGTGAAAAAAAGTATCATCTGAATATCAAAATTGTGCATACACTATATATATAATTTGCTGCTGCTTTAGCTTTATTGAACAATAGAGTCCAAATACCACCAACAGCTTTTATTGCTTTTCACACAAATTATGATTTGCAGATTGCCAGCTAATGAACACTCACTCACGCAAAGCTCATTATAGGGATATTACCTCTTTTTCATGGTGCATTTTGTACACTAATACATTTTAGACTCTTTAAGTCCATAACGAAAAAGAATATGTCCAAACAGAATACAAAATACAAAACAAACACACAATACCAAAAACACACAATGCTGTACAATCATGAATTTACAGTCAAGCCCGAAATTATTCATACCCCTGGCAAATTCTTACTTAGTTACTTTTATTCAGCCAGAAAGTTTTTTTTTATATATATATTTTTTTTTTTTTTCGGAAATGACACAAGCTTATCCCTAAATATAATAAGATGATGTACAAGTGGCATCATTGTGAAAAAACATTCTCAGCTTTCATTTACCATTGAACAAAAAGTGGAATGTCCAAAATTATTCATACTCTTTGCAAACTGTTAGAGTCTGTGGGAAAATGCAAAGTTCTATACCATTCCAAATAGTCCAAGCTGTTCTAATACATCCTAATTACCCTGATTCATTGGAAACAGCTGTTTAAATCCACTCAACAGGTGAAAAACAGAAGCTCTCTGCTGTTGGTTTGTGGACAGTCATGGCTAAGACAAAGGAGCTCAGTAAGGACCTGCGGCTGCACATTGTGGCTGCTCACCAGTCAGGAAAGGGCTATAAGACCATATGTAAATGTTTTGAAGTTCCAGTGACTACAGTGCAAAGTATTATTAAATAAATACAAGATGTTCCGCACTGTGAAATAACTCAGCGGACGTGGTCGGAAGCCGAAAGTGACACCTGTGCTGGCCAGGAAGATAGTGAGAGAGGTTAAAAAAAAAAAAAATCAAGATCACCACTAAGGCCATTCTGATGAGTCTAGGCTCTGCTGGTGGCAACATCTCAAGGCAGTCAGTCTAACAGACAAATACATGCAAAAAGTGGAGTGAGCAAAAAGCTGGTCAGCAATTATAGGAAGCGTTTGATTGCTGTAATATCCAATAAAGGCTTTACTATTGATTATAGAGAAGGTATGTATGAATAATTTTGTACATGCCACTTTTTCAAATGTAAATAAAAGTTGGGAATTTTTTTTTTCCCACAATGATGCCTCTCATACGTTGTCTTATTACCTTTTGGGAAAAGCCTGTGTCATCTCTGGTCAAAATTAATTAATTAATTAACTTGCTGGTTAAATAAAAGTAACTTTAAGTCAGAATTTGCCAGTGGTATGCATAATTTTCAACATTCTCATTCTGAAAACGTAGCCCTATATACATTTCTGGAGATCGCAAATTATGTAGCCAGAGCTACGTATGACTGCATTTCTTTCTGGATTGCTTTTGAAAACGCAGTCGGTTGGGTTTAGGAAAGTGGGTTGGTGGGTCAATCGGTGCTTTTGAAAACACTATTGGTTGGGTTTAGGGAAGGAGGAGGGTGGGTCAGTCGATCGGTCAGTCAGTCGACAGCGGCCTCTGGTGGATTTACACGAGAAGAGCAGGCACGAATGGCACTCACAAGAGAAATTTGAAATCTCAAAAAGTGTGCACAGCGGCCTCTGGTGGATTCGCAAAAACATAAACAGCAAAAAAAACGTAGCTCCTGGGATGTATTTAGCGCTCTCCAGAAATGTATATGGGGTACATTTTCAGAATGAGCCTGGGTTGATAAATTCAGGCTTGACTGTACATACTACAACACCTTTTGATAAACATGCAAACATTTATTAAAATGCTCCATGAGCGATATGTAGTATCACTTAGTGTGGGATCACTTAAAATCATTATAATGGAATTTCGTGAAGTACTCGACACACAAATTTATATTTATATTATTCCTTAACACAGCATGACGTTGTAGTTTACACAGAGACGATTACGGTATCACTTTCAAAACTTGCACTTTAAAACAAAAACTTTTTGTGCAGACATTCATGTTTCCAAGTCCCATAAAAAAATACACAAACAGCCAAAACAGAAAAAGATTTCCATTATTTTTATAGAATTTTTTATTTTTATTTTTAGTGTTCAAGAAAAATGACTTTGACAGAGTTCCAAATTTTTCAACATTCAAAATTCCAAACAATCCATATTTTGAATATTGAAATGATGAGATTAAAAAATCTAAATGTACAGTCATTATAACTTTTTTTATTTTTGAAAATATTTATCACATATTATGACTTCCATATCTTCCATAGTCATTAGGTCTTTGATATAAATAGTTAGTTAGTTAGTTAGCTAGTTAGCTAGCTAGCTAACTATTTTTTCCTCAGACACCTTTGTGACATTTAGGAAAATAATGTTGGTCTAACTTGTTTTATAATATATTAATCCAAAGTTGTAGTTTACACAGAGATGATTACTGTATCACTTTCAAAACTTGCACTTTAAAACAGAAACTTTTTGTACAAACATTCATTTTTCCAAGTCCAATAAAAATTACATGAACAGCCAAAACAGATGGGTAGCACAGATTTCCATTCTTTTATTGAAAACAGTGTTGAGAAAACACCCTCTAAGCTCAAGTTTCACACTCTGATAATACCATGGATCTGTCGAGCCCTTTTCTAAATTGCATAAACATACTTTTTTCGGAACACTGCTTTGAAATCAAGTGTGTAAGAGTAAAGTTTTTTTTTTTTTTTAGAAAGCAGATACGGAACAATAAACGGCATACTGAAAAAGGCCACGCACTGGAAATGAAATGTGTTTTCTAAGATCAAAGAAAATATGGCTCAGTGGCCCGTCGCCGCTCCTCGGTCTGAGATGCCTGTTTCATAGGCCATTAGCCAGTCATGTGGAGAAAGGCAGGCGGTCTCTTCCCGCTGCGAGCATTCAGAGCGATGTCATTTCCCTCCACGCGCCAACAGCGGCCCACACCGCAGTACCACAGCGACACGGCCTCCATCATCCGTTTCCACATGCAGAGGAGTAGTTTAACTGCCATGGCCTCGCGCCGCATGCATTAGAGACACACCGGCATACTTATGAGGGCAGAAGCAGTGGCTCAGATTCACTCCAGCTCAAAGAAAACTTTTAATGATGGCAATAAGTAAAAGGGCGGAATTCCCAGAGGGAGAGCGCATTAGTTTGTGAAAATTTTGTAGGAGAGACAAAGATGCCCGCGGCTAGCAATGCGCTGTGATGCTGGTGTCGCACATTCAGCGCCATCGAGTGTGTGGCAAATACAATTTATTTTGTGGAGAAGCAGCTTAAGGGAAGCTCGCACGCTGAGGTCCAAAATCACAATGTAACCTAGAGCGATGCTCACGAATGCATTAGTACCTGTGGCAAATAGATGTGCTGAAGTTAGGGATAATGCAGTGTTGTTAGAACTGGTTAAAGGGATAGTTCACCCAAAAATCCATATTTACTTATTATTTACTCTCCTTCAAGTGGTTCCAAATGTTTATGTTGAACACTAAAGAAGATATTTAGAAGAAAGATGAACATATGTAAACATTGACTTCTATAGTAGGAGAAACAAATACTATGCAAGGCAATGGTTACAGGTTTCCAACATTTTTCTAAATATCTTCTTTTGTGTTCAACAGAAGAAAGAAACAAGGTAAACAAGTAAAAAGTGGGTAAATAATGACAGAATAAATGTTTTTATTTTTAGGTGAATTATCCCTAACTTTAAGTGTTCATTTACTACTTTTTAGTACTTGAATAAAGTTTAAGTGTAATTTCATTCATTCATTCATTTTCTTTTTGGCTTAGTCCCTTTATTAATCAGGGGTCGCCACAGCAGAATGAACCACCAACTTATCCAGCATATGTTTTACGCAGCGGATGCCCTTCCAACCACAACCCATCAATGGGAAACACCCATACACTTTCATTCACACACATACACTACAGACAATTTAGCTTACCCAATTCACCTATACCACATGTCTTTGGAGTTGTGGGGGAAACCGGAGCACCCGGAGGAACAGAAATGCCAACTGACCCAGCCGAGGCTCAAACCAGCTACCTTCTTGCTGTGAGGCGACAGCACTACCCACTGCGCCACCGCGCCGCCCCTAAGTGTAATTTCATTATTTTAAAGTATATAAAACAAAGTTATTCCAGTCTGAATCCAAGTCACTCAATTTATTTATTGATTGATTAAATACAATTTCAGTTTTTGTAATGAAACTTTCAGGGTTTTTTCCTCTAGAAAACTGGCTACACAAGTGAGTAAATACCCTGCATTTCTTGCCCTATTTCTTGCATCCTGTATGCATACAGGACTGGCAGACAACTCTTTTACATATTTAATTTATAGCTAATTGGTACCATACACACTGCAAACAATATGTTTGCATTCCCATAATTTGTAACCCTAGACCACTAAAACAGACACAAGTGTCCATATTTGGAATTTGAGATTTAACTATGAGAAAATCTAGAATTTTACTACATTCTATTGACAAAATATTCCCGTGCAACATAATATATACATAAGAAGAGATTCAGGGTCACATATATATGTTAGAAAAACTAAATCATGCTTTGGTAATTAATTAAGTCCACAGTGAGAGGTAATTTAAAGTCAAGATATGAGACAGAAAGTCTAAATTGGCATAATAAATTAGAATTTGAGATCAAATAATGCAATGCAAAAAAATTTCATGATGACGTTTGAAAAGTTGAACTTAAAGTCAGAATAAAAGCTGAAAGTAAAAGTCTGAATTCTGCCAAAAATCTAAAACTGACACCTGAAATAATTACAAAACAAAAAAATAATAATAATAATTAAACTGAAAATTGTAGCACATCATATCATATATATTTTTTGCAATATTTTCCATGATTTTTACCTCATGATATTTTGTCTCAGTATGACTATGTAGCTCATAAATATCTGTTAATTGTAATTTAGCTTTTTATGATGTCAACATTTTATTTGATAGTTATGATTTGTACTTACTTACTTACTTATGCCCTCCACCCCTTCCGGGGTATGGGCCGCCAAAGGTCGATCTCCAGAGGTATCTCATTCATTCATTCATTTTCTTTTCGGCTTAGTCCCTTTATTAATCTGGGGTCGCCACAGCGGGATGAACCGCCAACTTATCCAGCATATGTTTTACGCAGCGGATGCCCTTCCAGCCGCAACCCATCTCTGGGAAACATCCATACACACCCATTCACACTCATACACTACGGACAATTTAGCTTACCCAATTCACCTATACCGCATGTCTTTGGACTTGTGGGGGAAACCGGAGCACCCGGAGGAAACCCACGCAAACACGGGGAGAACATGCAAACTCCACACAGAAATGCCAACTGACCCAGCCGAGGCTCGAACCAGCGACCTTCTTGCTGTGAGGCGAACGTGCTACCCACTGCGCCACCGCGTCGCCCCTCCAGAGGTATCTGTCCTGGGCCATTCTTTCTAATTGTCTCCAGGTGTAACCCATCCTTGGGATGTCTGCTTCGAGGTCGCGTCGCCAGGTGTTTCTTGGACATCCTCTCTTCCGCTTCCCTTGGGGGCTCCATCTGAGAGCCTGTCTGGTGATGATTATGATTTGTGCCAATTCATTTTTTGTGGTGGAAAATGACTTCCATATTATAGACTAAGCTTCAAAATGAAATACACTAACCTCAACAAGAGATGAAAAACAAAGATGAGCTTTAACAGTGCTTTCAAAAACAAACAACTAAAACAATGATAACAACAATAATAGCCTTCATAAAGTCAGAAAACAGCTAAAATGACCAGAAAATAGCAGCAAAATGACCCATAACACTGCGTTATTTAATCATATGACAATTCACACAGGATGCTTGTAAATCAGTAGCGTTGTTCAGGACGAAAAATGAATATCTGATCCAGCAGAAAGGTTTTCTTTGATGTGTACATGTATTTAAAGGAATAGATAACCCAAAATATCAAACCGGTCACCATTTACACAGCTTCGTTCTGGACCTGAAAGGTGGTGATCTTTCCCATTAATAGAAAGACAAATACACAGATTGTTTATTTATAATTTCTAATATGAACTGAATAATTAAGTAAAAAGTCAAAATTATAAAAAATTTTAAATTATTTACAAATTCAAGCTTTAAACAACACTGACGCAGTCTTTCAAAAATCCATAAAAATGTTGACACCATTTAAAATTATGATAAAATGTTTAAATGAGATTAAAAAAAAAAATCATTGTGTAATCTTCTTGTGACACTTTGATCATTTGACATTTATTTTTTTGCAAATATTTATCACATTTTATGATTTCAATGTCTTCCATAGACTTTAGGTTTATTTATTTATTTATTTATTAAGTTAGTTTTTTCCTCAGACAACTTTACTGATTACTTGCGACATTTAGAAAAAATATTGTTGGTTTAACTTGTTTTTATAGTTTATCAATTCAAAGTAATTTACCTTTATTTGAGTACCATATCTGCGACTCAAAAGTCTCAAATTCTGTATAAAAAATTGAATTTTTTACACTTAACACTATGAATAATGCATTAACTTATTAAATATTTTAAATACTTAAACACTTAGTTTGCCTCTTACTTCGAAAGACTATCTGGATTTATGCACCATTTACATAATTGGCAGCTGGACTCATCTTCAGGGCTCAGTGATTCCTATTAGATTTTTGTATTTCCTGTTTTTAAGCATCTGAAATATGACCTTTAAAACGCGGTGATAAAAATTCCACAGCTTACTGGAGATTATACTGTTTGTACTGTTAAGACTGGCATCAATAACAGCATCTTAAGCAGTGGGGACACGCGATTGGAAATGCAATGCAAACGGCATCTTCACATGCTTCTTCATCAGCTCCAATGTGACACTTTACAAGCAATAACTACACCTAATGGAGTGCATCATAATGTTAAAGAATGACTCTTTCAATCTAGCGCGTTTTATTATGGATGTACATTTCTCTTTTTTTAATCTAGGTGTCTGACAGGCCAGGGCAGGAAAGGGTTTAGCAACTTGTCCGTGAAATGGAGATAAAAAGCTATACATTCCATCAGTAAACTCTTATCAGGTAATTGTTACTATAAACTTCAATTGATTGCATCTGAAGGACAATTCCCTTGAGACTATCACAAAAGACTGTTCCAGAATATGCGTAGGCATTTAAAGGAATATTTTACCCAAAGTATGTAAATTCTGTCATCGTTTACTCTGTTTCAAACCTGATTTCTCTTAAAATGTACTTTAATCCTTGCTAATTTCAGTGCTCTTTTGGGTTTGAGACTCACAAAATATGCAAAAGTAAATGACTTCGGTGCGACACGGTGGCTCAGTGGTTAGCACTGTTGCCTCACAGCAAGAAGGTCGCTGGTTCGATACCCGGCTGGGCCAGTTGACATTTCTGTGTGGAGTTTGCATGTTCTCCCCGTGGAGGTCGGTTTCCTCTGGGTGCTATGGTTTCCCCCACAGTCCAAAGACATGCGCTATAGGTGAATTGAATAAACTAAATTGGCCGTAGTGTATATGTGTGAATGAGTCTGTATGGATGTTTCCCAGTACTGGGTTGCAGCTGGAAGGGCATCCGCTGTGTAAAATATATGCTGGATAAGCTGGCGGTTCATTCTGATGTGGCAACCCCTGATGAATAAAGGGACTAAGCCGAAGGAAAATGAATGAATAAAATGACTTTAGATTATTTACATACTATGCATTTTTTATGTGTATTCATTATGTATTTAGTCATCTGAAAAGCAGTCCAAAAATGCATAGCATGTCAATCATCTGAAGTCACATGATGACTAAACCGTTGTTTATACCGTGCATTTATTCAAACTTTATTCAATCTTGAACGCAAATTGAGTGAATCCCTTGAGTTGAGTAAATTGAAGTCAAGAACCAA
>CAIGQV010017386.1:3248625-3305296 GCA_903798115.1 Danio jaintianensis
CATTTCGAACTGTATGTAACATAGCTAAGTGATTGAATGAAAACATCCAGCTGAGTTTCAAATCTGAAAGTGGATTTTTTTTTATATATATAAAATTGTTGATTCCCAAAGAGTCGACTTAGAGTTGTTGAAACAAAACTTTAGTTGTGATCCTCTAAGTGACCCACTGCACACACACACACTTGCTGCCAGGAAAACCCAGGAAAACTTTAACCCCCTCCCTCAAGCTGTTTTCTTTACTGCCTAAAGATGACGCTGTGATAAATTAATGATGAACCCTTTTACATGTAAGTTGTATATTATTCCACTGACCTCCCTGTGTGAGTTTTTTTAATGTGTTATTTAGAAAATTTGGCTTTAAAGTTTTCATGACGAAGTTTATCACGTGACACACCAAAGCCCAAGTGATGATTTTTTTTTCCCTTTTTCTGCAAATATTGACCAATGTCCTAATTATATTGTGAAATATCTGATATTTTCAAATATTGTAGGCGGAGAACAAGAGATCCGAGCTGTTGGATTTACAACATGAAAATTAATAATTTTCTCTCAAAATGCATGAAAATAAGTGTCTATTTAACTGTGAGAATACACTCTAGTAATATAGACAGAGGTTATCTTACGTGAATAAAGCGTCGTCCACTTATATTTAGAAATAATCATTATTGCCATCTCCATAGACATAAGTGTGTATTTTACAAACCATAAATGTTATGTTGTGCTAATATGTATGTGTATTCCAATGTCTGAAACCTAAAATAAATGTTATATGTTTGAAAATACTGATAAATTGAGATTTGTGACAAGCACCGCACATCTCTTTCTATGTCTCAGCATGAGCCATCGTGGAAAATTTAATTTGAATTTAGCAGTCGAGGACGTGCGAACTGAACGTTATAATCACACTGGTGTGATTGTAAGCATTAAAGGGTTGAAGTTAATTTTCATAACAGTATAGCTCCTACCTTGTGTTTTGTTCCTCTCAATTTACTGATGACTTCTAACAACCTACATTAATAGATGAGATTCACAAGCCAGCTGTCATTAAAGGAAGGATCCCTACCTTTGTCAGTACCCAGTTTATTTAAACCAGATTTTTGTCCTCCGAATCACAACCTGAAGTGTGATTAAAATGACTGTCTTCTTTTTCTCTGTAGAATACGAAATATGTATTTTGTTGTGTGTGTTATGTTCACTCCACACAGCTTTTACAGTAGAACTCTGGTAGACCAGCTAAATCAGCTTTCACACCAGATGCGGAAAGCGCTGCACTGCACTATGAATATGAAACCCATTCATTTCAATAGCTATGTTTCCATCCAAAAATGCAAATTAACTTAATGCGCAAATCTGGAATATCACATAAAAGATGTGCGAATAAAGCAGCGTTTCCATCCAACGAGTCAAAGAGAACAAAATCGTCACTTCCTGATTAAATGGCGCCAAATATCAACAGTAAAAACGGAATTTGCTGAGGTAGGAGAAGCTGCGTGAATCTTTTCTTCATTTAATAAATGACTTGCGCCTCAGACACCCGATTCGAATGTTATCACTCGATTGAATGGGCGTTATCAGTGGATATCAGCTGATAGATATGGGCCAGTAGGGGCCTTCTGCGCCTCCTAGTGGGCTCAGAAGGTTGTAATCATCCATCAACATGGTTAATCAGCTATTCTAATAGAGAACAGTTCAGATACAGATGTGTTTTTACATTACTGTGACGGTTGGGTTTAGGGTTGGGGTTGGGGTAGGCGTTAATAAAATACAATTAATGGGAAATTTTACATTACTGTGACGGTTGGGTTTAGGGTTGGGGTTGGGGTAGGCGTTAATAAAATACAATTAACGGGAAATATAATATAATATAATATTATTTGTTGTTATTACTTGGAGTTATGACGAAGAATAGAGCAATATGCTTAATCATTACTTTCCTCCGTTGGGCTAATACATTTACTGGCACTTATTACCCTGGCTGCTTGCTTCACCCTTTAATAAGACAGTCCGTTTCCAAAACATGCTTCACAAACTAGACCAATCACAATTGACTGGGTCATCGGACCAATCACCACTGATTAGCTTCACGCAAAGGAGGGGTTTGGAAAAATTTATCCCTGAACAAATCATATAGGAGACATTGGGATAATTAGGCAAAAACAAATGCATATTATAAGACAACAAAAGTGCTTTTGACTTTGCATGCATGAACCTTTTTATAATCTATAATTTTACTTTAAGACACTTTACCTAAACCTTATAATTGCAACTTAATATGTTAGCTAAAGCTCTTTTATGATTGTTAATTGATAGCAGGACGCTCGTTATGGTTAGTTTACAAAATAAAGTCAATTTATAGTGCTATAGTATTAAGTTATAGTACTTTGGTGGAGTGTGATATTAAAAAGAAAAATAAATAATTATAATGTTTTGCTCAGGATTTCAAAGGACAAAACTCACTTTGCATAAAACATTAAACATGTTTATAGCAAATGTGTTAAGTGGCATTTTTAAATGAGCTGAGGTCATGGTTTAGATGCTGTAGTGGTAACTTTGATTTTTATTTTTTATTTTTATTATAATTTTTTTTTTAAGGTGTTTGAACAAATTGGAGTTATTTTAACTCCATCCACTTTAAACACTAACAGATGCCACAATACAGCATGTGTTCCATCTGTTTATTCACAGTTTCTGCAAGGTCTCAGCTCTTTCATGAATCGAGAAGTTATTTCAAAGCCAACAATCGACTAGTCAAGATCTGTTCACTTTGGCAGCGGTCCAGCTGAGAACATTTAGTCTTTTTTAATTATTTAGCAGATGCTGAAGAAGTGCTGCAATTTAAATTCACCGTTAAACTAAACAAAAATCCATTAATTAACAGTTGTCTGTAGATTCACAGGGGTTTTCTGTTCATTTATGCTTTTGAATCACATCATGAGACCTCAATCTCTTCCCTGACATTTGATGTTGAAAATTTAACCCTGCAGTTTTTTATCTTTTTAGTGGACATAAATGTATTGTATAAGTAAAAAATATATAAAACCAAATATTTATAGAAAAAAACCCATAATAAACAAACATACATTCATTCATTCATTTTCTTTTCGGCTTAGTCCCTTTATTAATCCGAGGTCGCCACAGCGGAATGAACCGCCAACTTATCCAGCATTTGTTTTACGCAGCGGATGCCCTTTCAGCTGCAACCCATCACTGGGAAACATCCACACACACTCATTCACACACATACACTACGGACAATTTAGCCTACCCAATTTACCTATACCACATGTTTTTGGACTTGTGGGGGAAACCGGAGCACCCGGAGGAAACCCACGCGAACACGGGGAGAACATGCAAACTCCACACAGAAATGCCAACTGACCCAGCCGAGGCTCGAACCAGCGACCTTCTTGCTGTGAGGCGAACGTGCTACTCACTGCGCCACCGTGACGCCTAAACAAACATACAAACAAACAAAAAAAACAAGTAGTAGCATTACCTTGCTTTTCAATCAAGTAATTGTTGTTTTCTAAAATATATTTTTAAATATATATATATCTGTATATTATTATTATTATTATTATTATTATTATTATTATCATTCATTCATTCATTTTCTTTTCGGCTTAGTCCCGTTATTAATCTGGGGTCGCCACAGCGGAATGAACCGCCAACTTATCCAGCATATGTTTTACGCAGCTTGGACTTGTGGGGAACACATGCAAACATGCAAACTCCACACAGAAACACCAACTGACCCAGCCAAGGCTCGAACCAGCGACCTTCTTGCTGTGAGGCAAACGTGCTAGCCACTGCGCCACCGTGCAGCCCATTATTATTATTATTATTATTATTATTATTGTAGTAGTAGTATTGTTGTTTTTGTTGTTTTATATATATACTGTATGTATGTGTGTGTTTTTTCCCTAACATTACTCAGTGTAATATTTCACAATGAATATTAGACACTGAACTTTAATAACATTCAAATGATACATTATATTGTCTTTTTTATTATTTATTTGTGTCATAACGATGATGCCATAAAACCGTGGCAAAAAAAAATCCTGAACACTTTCTCAACAAACGCTAAACACCATCAAACACCACTATGTTTCATTTCTTTCGTTCTTCTCTTATTATCACACAAATACATATAAAACTGTATCAACAAAGGCAAAACCAATTGACACAATCCTGCCGTGGCACAGTAGCCCAAGCCAGTACCGAGATGCAAGTCCAAACATCAAACAGTGAAGAGCAAGGGTTTTATGGGGAAGCTGTAAGATTGTTAACCACGAATCTTCAAGCATTCAGGACATTTTCAGGTAAACCCCCCTCCAGCACTGATTGTGCCAAAGAGGCTTATGCTCCGACATTCTGCAAAAGTAATCACACAAACCGATTTAAAAAAGCCGGCGCCAACCGCTCATGCAGAACATAGTCATTGTCTATTTGCCTCTGTTTATCAAGCAAACGAACCTGAGGAGGGCGTATCATTTATTGACTTTCGGTGTACATTTAGTTCCAAACAACATCAGAGTAGTTTACTATCCATTCTAAGTGAATTCTAGCCTGTGGTGCTGCCTCGGGCACCTGCTTAGAAGCGGCGATAGCACCCTCTATCCTCCTGCTCCACGCTAACACAGCTTCAACATCAAACCAGCATCACACATACCAGTACTTGGTGACATCATCGTAACCAGGTCACTTCATATCCTTCAGAAGCTGATGCACCAGCATAATCTCGTCATGGTTTTTTTCCTGAGGTGCCCATGAATGAAGAAAACACATTACTTTACTCCACAGGGCCTCCAGCATCCGAACTGCTGAATCCACCCTCATGTTCGCCTGACAGCAACGACACAGCTTTCTTTGCTTTCGGTTTTTGCCGAGAAGTTTGTTTGTGCTTTATTTTTAGATGTGAGCCATGCTTCTTTGGGTTAGCAGCATGGACAGAACTAGGGGTGGCTTCCAAGGCTTTTGCGTGGTATTTTAGACAAAAATGTTATGTTTTACGTTTTATAATTATTTATTTTGGAGACAGTAGGTGAGATGAGTAAAGGTGAGTGAGAGAGTGATTCACTAAGCTTCTGATTAGGCCAGTTTACTGGGTACTAAGTTGGTACTTGCTAGCCACTTTATTAGGTATACCAATTCAATGGCTTGTTATACAAATATATAATCAGCCAATCACATGGCAGGAACTTAATAGACAGAAAAAATTAATTCACAGAATGAAACAGAAACATCATTCACTTGTCACAAACCTGTTTTAGTCTGTTAAACACAAAAGAGGATATTTTGAAACATTTTTTTCCAGTTTTCACTGACTTCCGGAGTATTTGTTTTTCCTACTGTGAAATTCAATGGTTATTGGTTTCTAAAATTTGTCTAAATAGCTTATTTTCTGTAAATTTTCAACAGAAAATTTAACTCATAAAGGTTTTGAACCACTTAAAGGTGATTAAATAGTCAGTAAATTTTCATTTTTTTAATAATAATTAGCCAATTAATGTATTACTATATGATTAGGGTTCAGATGAGGGTTAGTTGCTTGTAATTACGATTAATTGCAAATACGTGTGGATAAGTACGTGGAACATGTAACAAGGACACCTTAAAATAAAGTGAAATGACAGCATTTCAATTAAATGAGAATACAGATTCCGCATTCATTTTTATTTACTGTGATAAAGAGTTGGAATTTCATGTAAATCATAGAACATGCTAAAAAAAAGGTTTTCATGCATGATAGAGTTTTTTTTGTAGTTGTAGTTATGGTTTTGTACTAGTTTTGGAATTTAATTTAATTTTTTCTGGTTGGTTCTGGGTGGCGTCATTAAGCACGATTGTCCACCGAAGTGCTGAACTTGCCAGTGGTCTTTTAAAAATGCCCAGCTGTGAGTCTTTCTCCAACTGTTGGAGTTTGCCGAGTGCTCAGTGATGAGCGTAAATGCATGCTCAGTGCCTCAACGCATTGCTAATCTTTAAAAAAAAACATGGCGCTTTCATTGACAACAGAAAAAGATTACCAGCTTGGGGAAAATTTCTTCGGTGCTTTCTACGTGCTTTTCAGTTTGAAAAAGGTGATGCGCACCGCACTGCCTTTATTGTTGAATTTACTGTAGAGTAGCGTGCTGTGCTTTTTATATTGCTAGGCACCCAATGTATCAACAGTCTTGGTGGCTTCTGCATGCATGATGTCGGGTGCTTTTTCCAGACAGAGTTGACTTTTATCACCTTCAGACGCACAGAGCGCTCCATCAAAAACACAAGGCACAGCAGATGGTTAGAACGCGAGGTGTCTGGGGAGCATAAACATTGTATTAAATCCTCTTTGCCGATAGAAAACCATTTTTAAAAAGGTGCTTCTCACTGCAAAAAACAGGTTCGGTGTGATTGGCCACTAAGGATGGAACTTTTATGGCCACTTCTCGTGGCACACTCTCAGAAGAAAAGGTACAAAATTGTACCTTTTAGGGTACAAGTGGCCCGTCACTGGGGTTGTACCTCTATTTAGAGGTACAAAATTGTACCTTCTACATTTGTACTATTTAAGGGACAATTTTGTACCCCCAAGGAACAAAATTGTAGACACTGAAGGTACAAAAATGTACCTTATTATATAGCATTTTCAGGGTACTGACCCAGGCATTTTGATCCTTTGGTGACTGCATGCACAAAAAAATACAATATTTTGGTTTACAGATGCCCATTTTTATTTAGAAATGTAGAAATATTTCATTACAACTCACAACTGAATGTGTCAAGAAATAAAATTACACAGCAAGTATAAAGCAGTCATTTAAAACAGTAAAAAAGAACGTCCTGGTTACGTACGTAACCCACGTTCCCCGAATAGGGAACGGAGACGTGCGTGTGGTAACAGACTATGGGAGTATGTCAGACTACCAATCACTCTGAAGAGTAAGAAAACGGGCCAATGAAATGCCAAAATGAATTGGCAGAGCTCTGCTCCACAGCTGGCAGTGTTGAGCCATTAGTGCTATATAAGCTGCTCTCTGAGGAGTGAGCATCAGAATTTGCCTGCTGAAGAGCCGATCACTCAGCTAACAGCTGGAGACTCAGCTGCTGTGGCAGTGGAGATGCACGTCTCTGTTCCCTATTCGGGGAACGTGGGTTACGTACGTAACCAGGACATTCCCCTTCATACGGGAACTTCAACGTGCGTCTGGTAACCGACTATGGGAGACTGTATGGAAAACGCCACAGCAGCTAAGCCCGTCACGCTCCTGATGTGAAGTTTGCCAAGCATAGCGTGAGCGCACAAGCATCACCAAGAGCGCAACCTTCCAATGTCCCCTAGGCCCTTAATTACCATTACATGGGAATAATATAATTTTGATCGGGGGTCGTAAATGTGCTTTTACCTAGCTAATATAGTCTAGGGATTTTAGAAGTACGTTGGGAAAGCGTGCCAGTCCCCGAAGGGGGAGGACGCTGCGGAGGCCACCTGCTACCCAAGAGGGGAGACTTGATGGCAATAAGGACATATGGACTAGCCCTATGGAGGGGGAGTGCTACATATGATAAGCTGGTTAGCGGGTAGGGAAGACACAGGTCCGCCTGGTCAGGGGGAACACTCCGTGGCTGAAATAAGCATATGGGATCACCATCGGGGACCGCGCATAGCTGTCACTGAACCTCAGCATGTGGGAAGACCAAGAGTGGGCATACCAGACATCACACTGAGCCAGGCACCCGGCTCCTCCGCTGAGTCGGGTGCTGGGGGCCTCGGAGAAATTCTCTAGAGTTCGCCAATCTGGAAACTTACTAGCAGAATAGAAAAGGCGCACATATCTCCAGGTTAGGGAGCATGGCGCAGCAAGCGTTTTTGACACCGAGTTTAATTTCGTCCCGATTGACCGGAGTGACCCAGTAATCGGGAGGAAACCGACTCCACTCGAGGATTATAAAATCTCGTGAATGTGTTAGGTGTCGCCCAGCCCGCAGCTCTGCATAATCTGTTAAGAGGCACTGCGTACTCACGCCGAAAAGGAGGCACGGCTTTTTTTTTTTTTTTTTTTTTTTTTTTTAAGTGTGCTCTCTCTCCCGGGGGACACAGCTTGCCCTGGCACATGAGGCAAGGGCAATGGCATAACTATAAAATGGACCAACCTCTGCTTTGATACGGCACTTCCCTTCTGCCGATCATAACAGAAAAGAGCTGCTTAAAGACGTATGCTCTACGTGTCACATTAAGCGCAGTGCGCGGACATAGCAATAAAAGGGCTGGGTCTGCCTCCTCCGCAGACAGCGCTTGCAGGCTCACTACCACTTTTATTATTAAAAGGGGTGGTAGGAACCTTGGCACAAGCTGAACCGGGGTCTCAGGTAAACGTGAGAGTAGGCCGGTCCATATTCCTGGCACGATTCGCTGACCAAAAATGCCACCGGAATCCTAACCCTCCTGACTGATACCAACACGACCAGCAGAGCTGCCTTCATGGACAGAAGACTTATAGATACTGAGTCGAGTGGCTCAACGGACCTAACCATAACCGCTGGGGCAAGAGAGATCGCGAGAGGGCAAGAGAGGGGGGCGGGGATGGAATTAACCATCTCACGCCACGCACCTCTGAGGAACCGGCTGATAAGGTTATGCTTTCCCAGCGCGCTACCAACCGCCGCCCCACAGAGAGCGGGGATGGCAGCACGTCAAACCTTCAGTGTGGAGGGTGACAGCCTGTGCTCCAGTTATCCTGAAGGAAGAAAACACAACACTAATCTGGCATGTCCGGGGTTCTTCTCAGAGAGAAGAGGTCCACACAACGAATAGACTCCACTACAGGACATAGGCTTGCCTATACAGCGTGCTCTAGCCTGAGTGACGGTGTTAACCATCTACTGATAGGTCACCTAAGTCCACCACGCTCTGTCTAGAAACCCTCAATGAGGGTTCCAGAACGCTGCGCGGGTGCCAGAGGGTGCCCGTCCAAGAAAAAGGAGTACTTCTTCCGGGGAATTCGTCAGGAAGGGGCCATCACGAGGAGTGTGAGTCTGGAAACTCGGGTCCGGTTGGGCCAAGGAGGCGCAACGAGCGAGACCCGAACCTCGTCTCCCCGACCTTGCACAGAGTCTGTGCGCGCAGGCTCACTGGGGAAAAACACATATTGCGTGAGCTGAGCTGAGAGCCAGCGCATCCGTGCAGAGCAGGGAAAGCAGCTGGCGAAGGACCGCTCGGGAAAAGCGGCAGGATGTCCTGGGCCTCTCTGAAGCGTGCCCATTACAGCTGGACTGTGCCGGGGTGGAGTCTCCATTCTCCCAGAACGTAACTGTCGTGAAAGCATATAAGCTGGCACGGTACAGCTTGTATGGGATATGAATGGCGTGCAGCTATTAAGCCGCATGACTCCGGAGGAGCGGATGGCGAGCGAGCTGAGACATGTGGCGGTAGAGCACATCAGCCAATGGTTGATGTGCGCTATCGCAGCCATGCTGGCCGTCCTAACCAACACGTGTGTCCCCTCTCGTACCGGTAGGATCCGGCAGAGAGCGAGAAACACTGCCAACAACTCCAGGCAATTGAATGCCAACGCAACCGAAGTCCGGTTTACGAACCTGCAGCTGCATGCTCGATATACACAGCCTATCAGCCCGTACTGGAAGCATCCGTCAGAATGACAGCATGACTGGACACTTGTTCTAAGGGCGCCCAGGCCCGTAGAAGGCAAGGTCCATCCAGGGGCTGAAGGTGTGGAGACACAGCGTAGTGATGGACACCCGGTGCGTCTCCGCGCGCCATGCCCATTTGGGGACCCGATCGCGAAGCCAGCGCTGAAGTGGTCTCATATGAACAATTGAGCGCCGTGACAGCAGCTACAAAATGTCATATGCCCCAGAAGCCTCTGAAAAACTTCAGTAAAACCACTATAACTGCCGAATTAAACGGACAGGGCAGCACTAGCCCAGCGCACTAAAAGCGCACCGTGATGGAGACCGAGTCCAGCTCCAACCCGAGATGAGAGAAGCTCTGCCTGGGGGAGAGCTTGCTCATTCTCGGTTGACCCGAAACCCCAACAGGCCAAGGTGCCAGAGCACCAGGTCCCTATGCATAATCGACTAATTCAAAGGTCTGATAAAAATTTTACCCAGTCAATGAATAATCAAAAATGCAGATGCGTGTGCGCCAAAGAGGCACAGGGCATCCTCCACGCATGGAACAGGGAGAGCCCGAATGGGAGGACCATTTACTGCCATGCTCGGGCCCCGTCGCACACCGGTAAAAACACGGTTATTGGGAGGGAGAGAGCGAGACATGGAGTGAGCGTCCTTCAGGTCTATAGCTGCAACCAATCCCGCGGACGGACGCACTGGGGGATGCGTTTCTGCATGAGCATCCTGACCAGCATCCTGAACAGATGACAGATCAAAACGCGCAAATAGGATTGGTATAACCCACCGCTCTCTGGGTACGATGAAGTGGGGGCGTAAACCCACTCTTCATCTCGGCTGGAGGGACCGGCTCGATTGTATCCTTCGCCAGGAGAATAACAATCTTCTCACGCGAGACAGGGGTGGCATAGCGATGATCGCTTAAATACACACCCGTGAACTCGGGAGGCCAACAGCACGTTGAAACGCATAGCCGAGTCTGACCGTCCGTGTGAGCTACTACAACGGGCTGAGCAGCGCTAACCAGGCTGACAGAGTTCGAACGAGCAGCATCACCGGAACGATCGCTGACGTACCCGCGGAGGGGCAGCTTCGGGATGGGGAGTGCTCACCCCGGGAAGCAGAGCGTCACGAGGAAGAACTGAAAATAAGAGATTGACTCTTACCTTCCTCCCAGGATCCCGCAGAGAGGCTGGAGGTGCGAGAAAGGAGCTCATCCTCTGGCACCCTCAAAGCCTGTGGCGAAGTGCACCAAAGCTGAGAGCTGGAAGGCAGTGCGTCCCATGCTGGCAGCAATTGGGCTTCCACACCCAGAGGGAGGAAAAGCCACTCTTTTCGGATCGCTTCATTAGTTTGCGGGGGAGCCCCAGCCCTCCACCGGGGAAAGAACGGTTCTCCTCCTCTCCAAGTGGCCCGCCTTAGGTTCGATTCGCGGTCCGATTACCGGACTTTACGGCGACCTATGACAGGAGCGTCAACTTCCTGCAGGGGGGGCTCGGCGCGTTCACTATCCAGTGTAACGGGCTGTGACGGCGGAGCATTTTGGAGCCGTGGGAAGAGCGCTCTCGGCGAGGAACAGCCAGCGCGGACGGGTCCGGTGGGGGAGCAGTTTTCCGAGCCCACCAGGAAATGACCTGCTCCATCGCGCACGGCTGATCTCTCACCGCCGAGGACTCCTGGGTAAAGTCCCCGACAGTGTCGCCGAGTAGGCCTGCCTGGGATATGGGCACACCAAGAAAGCGTACTTTGTCGGCGCGGCGCATATCTGCCAGGGTAAGCCAAGGGTGGCGGCCGACTTGAAGGTCATGAGAGCATAGACGACCACCGTGCGGTGCTTACGCATAAGCCTGGGGAAGAACCGCCCCTGTGCCACACAGCAGGTGCCGTGGTGCAGGGCAGAAGCGGGGGGGTCTGGCCATGAGAGACACAGAAAACCCACCCGCCTTGGACGGGGGTCTCAGCTTACCCCTCCAGGTGGCGGCGCCAACCACCTGAGGAATAGCTTCGTACCCACTGGCCGCCTCGCCATCAGGGGAGGTGAAGGCGGAAGCGCACGAGGACCGGGCGGAGAAAAACGCCCTCTATGCCAGCGTGCGCTCGCTGTGCGCCCCTGGCAAGAAGTGGAAGGGAGCTGGAAGATTAATCTTACATCAGCCCGCACGCCACACCTCTAGTCGGTCCGGCGGTGAGACTGGGGGACAAGCCATCTCTAGCCACACCACCGAAGCAGCACAGGAAGCGCAGCAATCATGTCTGATTCGAGAACCGTGACTACGCATTGCACCCCGTAGGATAAAAGCGAGCCCGGTCTGTCATCTGAGCATGACAGCTCGCCCTCCGATGTCGCGATGGACATCTGATCTCCGGTGTCATCAAGCGGAGGCGCGGGCATCCCGGGGGATGAACCGCACAACCACTCGAAGCTTGGATGGAGTGCGCTGTGGAGGAGTGGAGGGTCCGCGGGCCCGGAGGCAACGGATAAACTCCCACTGTAATCCTTAGATCTGCCCGCGTGCTAACCGCTTTCACGGGGAGCAACGGGGGTGGCTTGGAAGCCGTGATCTCAGCTGTGCAACAGCCATGCTCTCACAGTGAGAGCATGAGCTGTCCGCGAGCACCGCATCGACATGCTGGACCCCCAGACCTGTGATGCGATACCCGCGCCCATCATCCGGAGATAGGAACCACCGCATCCAGAAACGCACAGTCAGAACAGCGTCTTGAAAAAGACGTGTTGATTGACTGTGTTGCTCTCTTAGGGAATCTGCTCTTTTAATGGAAACTGCTCTTTTGTGCACACCAGCAAAACGCCCAGGGGACAGGAAGCCCAGATCGACTGCCGCTGTCGCGTCATCTCCCGCACTGGTGAGTAAACTGGTTTCAGTCTTGAAATCAGGTTGGCAGATAGAGTGTCTTCAGTCTCGTGAGAGGCTCTGAAGTAATTAAATTCTGATGCTCACTCCTCAGCGGGCAGCTCATATAGCACTAATGGCTAATCACTGCCAGCTGTTTAGCAGAGCTCTGCCAATTCATTTTGGCATTTCATTGGCCCGTTTTCTTACTCTTCAGAGTGATTGGTCGTCTGACGTACTCTGTTACCAGACGCAAGTTGAAGTTCCCGTATGAAGGGGAACAATTTAGATATGTTAAAAATTGTTCACTTACTGTAGAGTAAATAATCTAATACAAATACCACAGGAATACTGTTTAAGATCTATAAATACATTACACAGGCTACATCAAGTACTGCACTTTTTTAAAGTCCAAAGTATTTGTCTTTAGCCAGAATACTCAGTCATAATAAATAATGTGTCATCAACATTTTCTCTGTATTTCAGAACAAAGGCAAAAAGTTTCTCTATAAATTGCTTCAACAGTGCAGAAAACCAAAAATATCAGTAGCCTCTTCCTCAGCATCAGTAGATTCCTCCTCAACTTCCTCAAATGGCGTTTGTTGTAACACAATATGTTTATGCTTTTGGTAAACATGACATGTAAAGCACTCATAATTGGAAAATGTTCTTTGATAGTCATTAGGACCACAAGTTATTTAAAAATTTGCTTCGTGCATGAATGAGAGCTGTGTGCTGGATTAACTTGATGATTGTGATTATTATCCAAGAGCATGTAGGGAAACAAAAAACAAGGTTGATCACTCTGGTAACCGGAGTAGGTATGGATATGGATATGTCAAAAATTTATATTCGTCCACACCATTAGCCTGGCCAATCGCAATCCCGTCAACTCTGAAGACTGCAGTGAGTCGTCTTGTTAACACAGTTGTCCAGTCGGTGGTCTCCTCCTGTACTTGAACTGTTGGTTGTGGTGAAGATGGTTCACTGTAAATGACAAAGCATTAATCAGATAAGACAAAGTATTACATTAAAGAACAAAGCATTACTTAAAACGTCGATTTATACACCGTGGTACGTTAATAATTATACATTAGTTAAGCATAAACAATAGTGAAGCACCAAAAATTCTGGACATGTTAGGGTGAGAGTTTGTGGACACTCCCCATCACTAATGTAGACACTAAGATATGTACAAACATGCACACGCCACCTTTGTAACAAGACACGTTTACATAATCGCTTGCTTTGCCGGTGGCAAAATTGTGATTTTTCTTCACAAAATGGTGGTGTATATAACCATGGATTAACTAATGCTTTTGGCAACCCTCAGTGGTCTAAAATAACATTTCTGCGGTCAATTCAAAATACAGCATCACAGCAAAGGCTAGAAAATGGCCTCAAGATATAAAACATTATCGATAACTACAAATTCCAGTATTGCGGTTATATTCAGTAGTGGCAACACTTATTAATAAAGCAATAAGATATGAGGGGCGAATACGTTAGGTGAACGAGGCGGTAATGGGCGTTTTTACACCGAGAAAACGCTCGAAACTAACAGCATATAGTTACTCACCTTCTATATGTCCCTCTCCTCTTCAGTGACTTCGATACCATATTGTATTAACTTCTTTAATAAGCTGTAGACATCTAAGCCAACTCCATCCTGCAGGCCAACGTACACCAACCATAGACAGCAAGCAGTCTGACCGGAGCACTTTTTACGGTCTTAAAGCGGGGGAATGCCGAGAGTCAGACAAAATCAACAGAACACGGCTTCACATGTAAAAATAAGATTGACAATATATCATGAATACATATTTACCTGAGAACAGTGGACTCCAAAATATACTTTTCTTTGAAAATCATGCGAAGTTCTGTGTAAGCAGCCAGCATACTTGACCGCCTCAGTAACAAACTCAACTAACGTCTCAACAAGCCAAATTTTCTTAAAGAGACAGCAACAACACCACCTGAATGATGTTGTTGCCACTCTGCATGGTCCTTATTCTAAATCTCATTTAGGGTCTTAAACAATTAGTTATCCAAAGATCACTAGTTACTTTTTTAATGATTAAAATTACATTCAATTATACATTAAATTATAAATATTTTTTGAGGAAAAATTTAATTTGAAAAGATGAAAAAAAAAAATATTAAAATATTTAATTCAATGAATTTATTAACTTTATATTTTTAAATTATGTATTTTAGTATTAATGTTTAGTATTAATACATTTAAATTCCTATAGGGGAACAAAATATATAATTGTACCTTTAAAGGTGCCAAATTGGTCCTTTGGGGTACAATTTCAGAATAAGAATGAGAAAGAGCTTTATTGCCAGGTATATTCAAACATACGAGGAATTTGTGTTCGTGACAGAGCTTCTACAGTGCAACAGAATTACAGAGACGGGACAAAAAACAGATAATAAATATATTTTTAAAATAAAAGTAAATAGTGAATGCAAATATACAAATTGACAAGTGTATGTACAGGAATATTACTATATACAACGTTATATGGCAGCTGTTATGTGCAAAATGGCATATAAAAATATGTTGTTAAATAAGTGTTTATGTGTATAAAAAGTGTATAGCAAGTAGTTATGTTTGTTCCATAATTACTATCATTCAAGTGTTCATGAGATGGATTGCCTGAGGGAAGAAACTGTTTCTGTGTCGGGCTGTTCTGGTGCACAGTGCTCCGTAGCGTCGACCAGAAGGTAAAAGTTCAAAGAGGCAGTGTGCTGGGTGTGAGGGGTCCAGAGTGATTTTGGCAGCCCTTCTGCTTGCTCTGGATAAGTACAGTCCTTGGAGAGTAGGGAGGGTTGTACCAGTGATTCGCTCAGCAGTCCGAACTATTGAACGTAGTCTTCGGAGGTCGGATTTAGTAGCTGAGCTAAACCAGACAGTTATTGATGTGCAGAGGACAGATTCAATGATGGAAGTGTAGAACTGTTTCAGCAGCTCCTTTGGAAGGTTGAACTTCCTCAGCTGATGAAGGAAGTACAACCTCTGTTGAGCTTTTTTGACAATGGAGTCAATGTGAGTGTCCCACTTCAGATCCTGAGAGATGGTGGTGCCCAGGAACCTGAATGACTCCACTGCTGCCACAATGTCCATGATGCTCAGTGGGGGGAAAGCAGGGGGGTTTCACCTGAAGTCCTGTTTTGAGCGTGTTCAGCTCCAGGTTGTTGTGACTGCACCAGACAGCCAGCTCCTTAACCTCCTGTCTGTAAGCAGACTCATCACCGTCCTAAATGAGGCCGATAAATGTGGTGTCGTCTGCAAACTTCAGGAGCTTGACAGAGGGGTCCTTTGAAATGCACTCATTCGTGTACAGGGAGAAGAGCAGAGGGGAGAGGACACACCCCTGGGGGGCGCCAGTGCTGATTGTGCGGGTACTGGATGAGAATTTTCCCAGCTTCACCAGCTGCTGCCTGTCTGTTAGGAAGCTGTTGATCCACTGACAGACAGAGTTGGGCACTGAGAGCTGAGTTAATTTGGGCAGGAGAAGTTTTGGGATGATAGTGTTAAAAGCCGAGCTGAAGTCAACAAACAAGATCCTCACATAGGTCCCTGGTCTGTCTAGGTGTTGCAGAACATAATGCAGTCCCATATTGACTGCATCATCCACAGACCTGTTTGCTCTGTGGGCAAACTGAAGAGAGTCCAATGAGGGTTCAGTGATGTCCTTCAGGTGGGCCAGCACCAATTTTTCAAAAGACTTCATGACCACAGATGTTAGCGCCACCGGTCTGTAGTCATTTAGTCCTGTAAGTTTGGGTTTCTTTGGGATGGGGATGATGGTGGAGCGTTTGAGGCAGGAGGGCACTTCACACAGCTCCAGTGATCTGTTGAAGATCAGGGTGAAGATGGGGACCAGTTGGTCAGCACAGGATTTTAGACAGCTGGTGTTACAACATCTGGGCCTGGTGGTTTTTTCCTCTTCTGTTTTTGGAAAACCTGGCGCACATCATCTTCACTGAACTGAAGTGCAGGTGTGGGGGAGACGGGGGGTGGTGGAGGTGTTAATGGTGATATGAAGAGCAGTTCAGAGTGGGTGTGGGGTGTTTTCTCAAACCTGCAGTAAAATTCATTCAGGTCGTTTGCAAGTCGTTCGTTGTCTACAGTGCTGGGGGATGGTGTCTTGTAGTTTGTGATATTTTTCAAACTTTTCCACATGGATGCTGAGTCACTGGAAGAGAACTGACTCATTAGTTTCTCAGAATAGTTCCTTTTTGCCACTCTGATCTCCTTTTCCAGTGTATTTTGCCTGTTTATACAAGGCCCTCTCCCCGTTCCTGTAAGCAACCTCCTTGGCCTGATGTAGCTGTCTGAGTTTTACAGTGAACCATGGTTTGTCATTGTTGTATGTGAGTTGAGTCCTGGTAGGAATGCACATGTCTTCACAGAAACTGATATAAGATGTTACAGTATCTGTGAGCTCATCCAGATCATTTGCAGCAGCTTCAAAAACACTCCAGTGAGGTCGAAACAGGCTTGTAGATCCCGCTCTGTTTCGTTAGTCCATCTTTTCACAGATTTTAATACAGGTTTGGCTGTTTTCAGTTTCTGCCTGTAGGTTGGTATGAGATGAATCAAACAATGGTCAGAGTGCCCCAAAGCTGCTCGTTAGACAGAGCTGTATGCATCCTTTATTGTGGTATAGCAGTGATTCAATATGTTACTGTCTCTTGTGGGACATGTAACATGCTGTCTATATTTTGGCAGTTCGCGGGATAGTTTTGCTTTGTTAAAATCCCAGAGAATTATTAAAACAGAGTCCGGGTGTTGTTGCTCTATTACCGTGATCTGATCAGCTAGTTTCTGTATTGCCAGGCATGCGTGCGCGTGCGGAGGAATGTAAACACTGACGAGGATGAAAGAGCAGAACTCATGCGGCGAGTAGAAAGGCTTACAGTTAATAAACAGTGCTTCTAAGTCGGGACAGCACATCTTCTTTAAAACTGTTACATCTGTACACCACCTTTCATTGATGTAAAAGCATGTCCCACCACCCCACGATTTCTGCGTTGATTCTCCGTCGCAATCCGCTCTAAACAGCTGATAGCCCGGTAGATGAAGCGCATTGTCCGGTATGGCGTCGTGATACACAGAATGAGTTTCACAGAGCAGCAGAATGCAAAAAATCCCTGTTTATCTAAGAGAGCAGAATGAGTTTGTCTATTTTGTTGGATAGAGAGCGGAGATTCGCCAGATGGATGCTAGGCAAGGCAGTTCGAAATCCGTGCTGAGTCTCACAAGCGCGCCTGCTCGCTTCCCTCGTCTGCGCGGCGAAAGCGTTTGAGCAGCACCACGGCTTTATAGCCCATTTTGTACCTAAATGGGCTATAAAGGTACAAAAATGTACCTTTCAAATCTAAATCTGAACGTTTGTACCTTTATAGCTCATTTGGGTACAAAATTTTACCCTAACGATCCAATTTGGGAACTTTAAAGGTATGTATTTTGTTCCCTCTAGGAACAAAATTGTACCCTCACTGTAAATTTTTTTCTGACAGTGTAGAGCATGAGAAAAACCCATCAATGGCACCTCACTCAGGATAAAGAAGTCACTTCAGGGCTGCACAGGACTTGCTGGACAATGGCACCAAGGGAGTTAGTTTTTGATTTCAAAGGGGAGGATGACCTTTTTTAAGCCATAGTTAATTTAAATGTTTTATTCACAGCGATATCACAGCCTGTAGTCAATCTCTAAGCAGAAGCTTGTGCGCCATTGAATCATGTGGTGGTAATTATTTTAATTTTTATTCCTTTTGACCACAGTGTACCATCTTGTTTCTACTTCCAGCAGGATAATGTGCCATGTCATAGCACTCAAATCATCTCAGACTGGTTTCTTAAATGAGTCATTAAGTTCACTAAACTCAGATGACCTCTACAATCAATAGATTCTAGTCCAATAAATCAACTTTGAGATGGACAGGGAGATTCGGATCCTGTATGTGCAGTCAACAAATGATGCTATCATGTGAATATGGAAAAAAAACCTTCTAGGAACGTTTCCAGCACCTTGTTGCTGAGAAACTGAGACAAAAGGAAGTCCAGCCTGTTACTACCAAGTACCCAATAAAGTGGCCAATATTTCCAGATATTTTCAACAATAAATTAATCAAAAAATGGCTCTAGTTCTTATAAAGTGAGTCATATTTCAACATTTCCAAGAAGATATGCCACCAGACTCATTCTCTACCAGTCTGAGTAAAGCCTTGAATAAGCACTGACCCTTGAACAGCCCACTCTGGGGTAGAATCAATAAATTGGTCCTTATTTTAGATAACATCCTTCCAAAGCTTTATGAACACAATGGCATCTAGATCGCTGTGTTTATTTGCACAGGGAAAGTGTAAAAAACAGAAAATGAAAGGGAGGAAGAGGAAGAAAAAGCTGTGAGGTGGGTTTGCTTGTATGAAAAGACGTAACACAACTGCTCTGGACTGATAACCCTACAGATGGATTACCTCATCAATCATGTGTCGCCACAGTTCTGTCGGCCTCCATATAGCATGAGGCAGCCGACGCATTTCGCCTTTTCATTCCTTTGTTGGCTATGAAAAGCAGCGCAGCATCTAAGATTACTAGTTCAGCTCTATTAGCATAATATTTACATAGAGATAAAGAAGCTTGTGTAATTCAACATTTTCTAAAGCTCGTTCCTGTGACATGATTGATAACCTGTTTTTGTGGCAAAAAAACACTTTCAGAAACGCAAACGTAGTTCCCAAACTACATGGTCCCAAACTACTATGGTCATCACAGCCATAGAGAATGGGCACTGTCTTCATTTATATTTATCTCAGTTGTACTACTTGCGAAATGTGCTTCTTAGGAAGGCTTGGTCATGAAAATGATCATGTTTTTCTGATGGGTTGCTGTGGACAACAATCAAAACAATGTTTGACAGTAAAGGCTATATAACATTAGTGTGAGTATACATTCTGTCACTTTGTAGAAGCTATTCTTCTAGATTATTCAAAGCAAAACTGTTATGAGCAACCCAGGCTCATTATTGAAATGTACCCCTGTATACATTTCTGCACAGCACGAAATACATCCCAGGAAGTACGTTTTTTTGCAATTTTTGTTTTCACGAATCCACCAGAGGCCGCTGATCTCAAATTCAGATCTCAAATTTCTCTTGTGAGTGCCATTTGCACCTGCTGTTCTTGCATAAACCCACCAGAGGCTTCTGTCGACTGACTAACTGACTGACCGTCTGACCGATCCCCCCACCTACCCCTTCCCTAAACCCAACCAGGAGTGTTTTCAAAAGCACCAATTGACCCGATCACCCCTTCCCTAAACCCTACTGACAGTGTTTTCAATAGCAATCCAGAAAAAGAAAAACCCTCGCGACCACCTGATTTTTAACACGTTTTCAGATTTTACCAAAATCTCACCCTGTTATTTACTTGTTTATTTTAATTTATGTTTTGCTTTTGTTTTACCTGGTTTCTGGAACCATCATCGCGGTCAACTCCTCTCTGCGTCTCAAGTCTGCCGACATACGTGGTGAACCACTGGGCAAACAGGTAACAGTAGAAAAGCTGTCCACATGGAGATAAGCGATCAGCTGGTAGTGCGAAAAGAAACAGAAGCCATCGGCAGCAGCATACCACCCCATAGCGTTCATTTTAAAGACGAAATGCAGCCATATGTAGCTCTGGCTACATAATTCATGCTCTCCAGAAATGTATACAGGGGTACGTTTTCACAATGAGCCTGTGTTGGTTATGAGGCACACTCAAACACGATGCACACCAATATTTTTAAAAGACAAAATAAAGTACAGACGACGTTGTTAAATTAAAGCAGTAGTTCATATAAAAATGAAAATTCTGTCATTATTCATACTTCAAGTATTGTGCACATAAAAATTTAAACTTAATTAAGCAAATACTTAATTAAGCAAATATTATTAATTAATATATTAATTAACTTAATAGCAATATCCACCCCGATCTCACAAAGAAACGTAAATATTTTACTTTTTGTCAGAAAAGTGGCTAACTCATTTCTATTTCTATTAGTATTAGTATTAGTATACTGTTTCATTCATATGAATGCCCTACCCCTCATTGGAGGATGAGCAAATCATACTAAAATGTATGAATGAGAATGTATGAATGAGAATTAATATGCATTAGCCGCTAAATTAAAAAGTTATCAAAAGAGATTGCCTTGGAATGTCTTATTGTACAGCATAATGGATTTTACTGTGTTCATTTATAAGAAGTACAGTAAACATTATACAGTATACATTTACATTATACAAAACCTTGATACAGTATTGTTGGCTTTTTTTTTTCTTTTTTGGAAATATTGTAAATGCCTCACATAAAATGCTATTTTATGCAATATTCAAAAAAAAAAAAACAGAAAGAAAAGCAGATCACACAGTTAAACGTTTAGTTTGGTGCTATTATCCATTGTTTACATATTATAATTGCAGGTTTGTGCTTTCTGTCTGGGCATGAGCACTTTCGAGACAGAATGCACACTCTCTGCCAAGTTACACAATATGAGGAGAAAGCCACCGTTTTAAGGCATCCTGCACTTTTGTAATCTTGTGTGGAATTAATTGCTTCCATTTTCAATCACATAATACACACATGCATTTTTCTGTGTGTGTGGTAAGTGGAGAAGAAATCATGTGGCTTGCCTTATAGCAGCTGCAAAATAGCCTGTAAGCCTCATTGTAATATTTATGCCAATACGAATAACTGTGCACACAAAAGTGATGGAATTAGTACATACTTGCACACCGTCTTCGCAACTAAAACCACCCAGCATGTCACAATTTATGAGTAATTCTCCTGGTTCTGCCGATGGCCACTTTGGGCCTGATTATGGCATATGACTTGGATTTGGAGCGGAGATATTTTTGATAGCGAGGAAAACATGTCGTAACTTCAGAAAAGAGGCTCAGTTATAGTGCTTCATATGGACGCTGGGACTCCATATGAGTTTGTTAAACTCGACGCTGTTTCTTTCCTAAAAGCAGAGAGTGGGGACCACATTAAGGTCATGCATATTTTTTTTAAATGATCTTTTGATTTGTTTAGAATTGACTTTGTTTTGTTTTAGGTCCGACTTTATTTTAATGTACAATTCACGGTATTAACAATCCATTAACAAAGCACTAACAAAGACTTTTAGCTCAATAAACTACTATTAGCGGCTTATTAATAGCTATTAAGGTAGTACAGTTCTTGGGTTTAGGTATTGGGTAGAATTAGAGATGTAAAATAAGATCACACTTTATAAGTGCTAAGAAACATCTTAATAATAGGCAGGCAATAAGCCTGTAGTAAATGGTGTGGATTATTATTTAAACTAAAGTGTTACCTTGTTTAGTGTGAATGAAAGAGTGTATGGGTGTTTACCAGCACTAGGGGTTCACAAGATTGTGTACAATCAGTGCTGAATTGCAGCTGGAAGGGCATCCGCTGCATAAAACATATGCCAGGGTAATTGGTGGTTCATTCCACTGTGGCGACCCCTGATGGAACAGAGGCTAAGCCGAAGGAAAGTGATTCAGTGAGTGAGTGTTTCATTTGTAATAATTGTTTTGTTTTTCATTTAATTTATAATCAAAATGTATTTCATTGTCACAATCCTTGACCGTCTATCCAGAAACTCATCCTGTCTACAGCTGTCCTCAGCCATCTTGGCCGCCATGCCAGAGCCCCCATCATCTTAGCCATCAATAAAACAAGACTGCCATCCAGTTATGATTATCTCCATCCTGTGTGTTTGCCCTGCACACTGCTCCTACACTCAGGATCCTCCAGAACCCACTCCAGTCCACCAATGAACCCCCAGAGCCTGCTCCAAACCCCCCACTATACCGCTTCCAGCTGCAACTTAGTTTTCCCATTTGGTCTCCTATTCAGGTAGCCCAACCCTGCTTGGTGACCATTTTACATTTACATTTTTGCATTTAGATGCTTTTATCTAAAAAGCGACTTAGACCCATGAACACATACCTGGAACAGTGGGCTGCCCGGGGAGCAGTTGGGGGTTTGATGCCTTGCTCAAGGGATTCACCTCAGCCGTGGTATTGAGGTGGATATTTATTCACTCTCCCCTCCAACAATCCCTGCTGGTGCCGGGACTCGAACCTGCAACCTTTGGATCCCTTATTCAAATATTTGTATTTATTTTCAATAGTATTCAGTAATCACAACCACATGACCAATTAGAACTTTTCCACAACACACATATTGAACAACATAATAGATAGCTACAAACATACACCCCACAAAGAAAGAGAAAGGGATGGGGGGGATTAAATTATAATTGATACATAATTGGTGGATATAAACTTTGTTAGGATATAGTAGCCCTTGAGGATTCAATGTAGGATAGAAACGGCTGCCAAACCTCATAAAACTTTCTTGTAGAACCTCGGATGGTATACTTAAGGTGCTCAAGTTTAAGATATGATAACAATTGTAATACCCAGTGGTTGTGGGATGGTGGGCTTGCTTTTTTTCCACCTGAGTAGAATCAGGCGTCTAGCCAATAATGAGGAAAAGGCAATGACTTCTTCATGATTAGCTGATAGGTGCATTTCTTCTGGCACTACACCAAAAATTGAAGTCAAAGGATTAGGATCCATATCTTTAGATCTATATAGATGAAAATGATCTAAAGATATCTGTCCAGACTGGATCTAATCTAGGGCATCCCCAGAACATATGACTCAGATCTGCTGGCTCCAAACCACATCTGGGGCAAGATGAATCTGACCCTGGATACATTTTGACCTTTGGATCCCAAGTCCAACTCTCTAACCATTAGCCCATTTTTATATTACTTACATAAAGTAAACAGTTTTGGTATACAGTTTGGCTCGCAAAGACGTCCAGTGCAACTTTGGATCCTGAATCAAATTACGTGAGAAAAACAAATGCAAATATTGTGGCATATCGCTTGGAATTGCAGCTGCAAGTTTTTGACGGCAAGGAAAACATGTCGTAACCTTATAAAAGCGTTTCAGTGATGGTGTTGCTTATGGATACGAGGAGGACTCAGTAAAGGCGAGTTTGTTAAACTCAAGCAGAGAGGCTGTCTCTTTTCGAGCAGCAGAGTCGGGAGCACATTAAAGTCATCCGTAAGAGCGGTAAGACAAAAACTATCGCTGCTGGAGAGCTTGTTAAAATTCGATGAGAGAGATGCCATAATGGGCCAAGAGGCCTCGCTATCAGGAAGCTCTTTTTCATGTTCCCTCGCAAAAACACAAGTCCTTTGACACAGTTTGATGTTCATCTGCATCACTTTAATCCTGCTTGGTATCTCCTCTGAAGATGTGTTTTGCTCGCCCACCCCTGTATATATTGTCTTTTTCCAACCCATTTCTCGTCCCATGGAAATTAGCACCAGTCGTAGTATCTGACATTTCCCAGTGAACGTGTTCTTTTTGATATCTTTTACACTGATGCATGTAAATGCACACATTCAGCTGGATTTTCTTGGATTTCCGTGTGTGTCCTCAAACACTTTTTTAAAATTTTTGTCATTTATGAGCATTTAGAGGTAAATGTGACTTAATATGTAAGGGAGCATTCACTCCAAGACTTCAAAGTAGGCAAATTAATCTCCCCGGAGCCTTTATACTTTGGAGGCAAAAATCAATTAAACAGAAATTGCCAGACTTCTACTGAAGAAATCTACAAGACGTCACTGTACACTCTTTGAAGAAACAAGTAGATTGTGTTTTTGAATGGGTGGTCAATGATGAGTTTAATTGAATTTAATAAATGCATATAAATAATATAAATATAAGTTACTGTTAATTTATATAATTATTTTATAAATTATTAAAATAAAAAATATATAAACAAATAAATTAGTAATAAAAAAAAGGAATAACAACAACAACAACAACAACCTTAATATAAGTATATGTTGTGTATTAATGTTGTGTTTTTCACTCAACAAATAACGTTTGCCGTTTGTTCAAACAACTTATTTAAAATAAACCATAAATAATATAAATATAATTTATAGTTAAAGGTGCAGTAGGTGATCTGCCAAAATGCTAACCAGTTAGCATAATATCTTTGAAACACAGTCCCACCCCTGCCGTCCAAAGCCACGCCTCCTAAAATCGCGAACAAGCGCACCTTAAAGTTGACAGCAGACAACCCACTAGATTATGTCATTTGCCAGTTAAAAAACTTTGTAGTACTTTATAAAAGCCCAATTCCGAATGAAAAACTGTATTATATCTAGCACGTGTTCAGTTGTGCAGTTAGCAAGCAAAACTTGTCACAATGTGCAATATGTCATGCTTAGTGGTTGGCCGGCGGCGTGCAGGAATTACACTTATTACTAAGCCATATTTACATGCTATTTCAGAGCGAATATTCAGAGTAGCATGGTAAACAATATAGGGAGCGCATCACAGGTTATCATTGTTCAAAAATGAACAAATGTGAATATAAAACCAACTTCACCTCGGAATAGCGCTATTTACTGATGTTTTGTTGTTAAACTAAATAAAAATCTACATTATCGATACTGTAAAAGGTCCCTTATGAAACTGAAAATAGTCAAATCAATCTTTTGCCGGAAGATTTCAGTGGCTGAACAACACTTCTGTGCATATAACCCATTCATAAAACAACATGATCTACATCAGCTTTTCCTGACTAAAATAGTTTTAAAACATAACATTACCTGTCTAAAAGAAATACTTCAGCCATGGTGTCATCCTTCCTCCAGCAAAAGTAACTCCAATATTGATTCAGGATTTTAAAAAGTTTTGATTCAGCATTTGATTTTACCGCGATGCATAGATGTACAAATCTACATTTGTTGACAGACAGTTTGGGCTACTTATCGGAATTATGGGAATTGTCGGCCCGACAATATTTAATTGGATGAATTTTTTTTTTGTCTTATGCCTTACCCAGAATATAAAAATACATACATACATACATTTAGATAATTTACTTTAATCAGTACTATTGGAATGTGAAGAGGTTTTCAACCAGCACAACAAAAAATGTTTCTGAAGACAATCACCTACTGCACCTTTAATGTATATAATTTATTATAAAATTAAATTAATAAAAATAAATTAATAATAATATTGATAATACATTTAATAATAATAATAATAATAACAAAAAACATTTAAAATGATTGTTCTTTTACATAATTTAGAATCATTGTAAAATTAAAATAAATAATAATAATAATAATAATAATAATAATATTGATAATACATTTAATAATAATACACATTTAAAATGATTGTTTTTTATTATCTTTAATATATTTTTAGTGTAAAATTAAAAGAAACAATGTTGTAATAATAACAACAATAATAATATTAATAATAATAATAAATGTTGTGTATTTTGTGTTTTTGGATGGGTGATATATGGAATGAATGAATAAAATAAATAATAATAATAATAATCTCATTTTATCTAAATCAAACAAAGGCAACACAAAGCATGTTGGCTCTCAGAAAGCAGATATTCCCTGATGTGTGTAGAGTTCTTCATTGAGACACTGTTTTAAATTATTCAGAGACGCTGGTACAACACTACTCACTATCATGAATAAACATAAAAGTGCCCACATTTCAGGCGCTGTGTAATATAATGGGCCACATAAGAACTAAAACTAGCTTTGGATTTCAATTTGTGTGTGCCTGTTTGTGCTAATGATGCCGTGCAGTTGGATAAAGCAGTATTTACAGATGTGGACATAGAGCGTAATTGGCCTTCATGCCAAACAATGCATCACTGACTGTTGCCTTTCTGCCGTTGTATGAATGTGACAGAGCTACATGCATGGTTTCATTAATCTCTCTGGCCTCGTGTTTGATTGTTTTTCAACTGAACAATCTCAATCTTCCAAATAATCTTTTTTTTTGTGTGAGCAGGCCCTTTAAAAATAGGCATATGGTCAGTGTCATCAGTTATGCAAATATTCACTGTAAAAAAACATACTTAAATGGTCTATAGTTGTGGTGATATGAAACCTCAGGACTCCAAGAAGCAATAAAGTTACTTATATTTGTTCAGTTAAATTGGATTGTACCCAACTTTAAACATGATGACTTCAGCTACCTTTAGCAAGACTTTCTATAAACTGTTACCACGATAACACTGCTCAAATCAAGCCAGTTCCTACAAGACATTATGTTGTTTTATGTCTAATGTACTATGCATATATTCTGTTTGGGGAAAACAACAAATAAAACATGTCTCTAAATAATATGTTCTTTAATGTGTTTGGTTTAATGCATACACAGTTTTATGAGGGGAATAAGCAATGAAACTATACACATAAAAATATTTTTTTAATTTAAAAGTTCATTTTGATTATTAGTTCGTTTATATTAATATTATACTAGATATTTTAGCTATTGTTATGAAACCCTTAATTTTGTTAAAAGGATGTTAGTGGAGTGATAATAATAATAATAATAATAATAATAATAATAATAATAATAATAATGGATGTCACAGTGGCGCAGTGGGTAGCACAATCGCCTCACAGCAAGAAGGTCACTGGTTCGAGCCTCGACTGGGTCAGTTGGCATTTTCTGTGTGGAGTTTGCATGTTCTCCCCGTGTTGGTGTGGGTTTCCTCTGGGTGCTCCGGTTTTCCCCCACAAGTCCAAAGACATGCAGTATAGGTGAATTGGGCAAGCTAAATTGACCGTAGTGTATGTGTGTGAATGAGAGTGTATGGATGTTTCCCAGTGATAGGTTGCAGCTGGAAGGGCATCCGCTGCATAAAACATATGCTGGATAAGTTGGCGGTTCATTCCGCTGTGGCGACCCCAGATTAATAAAGGGACTAAGCCAAAAAGAAAATGAATGAATGAATAATAATAATAATAATAATAATACAAATGTTAATTATTTTTCTTTACATATCAATGCCACAAAATAATATTTTAATGCCATGTAAATGTGTTTACAATATTGTTTGCTGAAAGCAGCAAAAACAATAATGGTAATAATAATAATACAATTAATAGTAATAATAACAACAACCACAATAATGATAATAAAAATTGAATATACAAATCAACAATAACTTTAATAATAATAATAATCATCATGGCGACGCGGTGGCGCAGTGGGTAGCACGTTCGCCTCACAGCAAGAAGGTCGCTGGTTCGAGCCTTGGCTGGGTCAGTTGGCATTTCTGTGTGGAGTTTGCATGTTCTCCCCGTGTTCGCGTGGGTTTCCTCCGGGTGCTCCGGTTTCCCCCACAAGTCCAAAGACATGCGGTATAGGTGAATTGGGTAAGCTAAAATTGTCCGTAGTGTATGTGTGTGAATGAGTGTGTATGAATGTTTCCCAGTGATGGGTTGCAGCTGGAAGGGCATCCGCTGCGTAAAACATATGCTGGATAAGTTGGCGGTTCATCCCGCTGTGGCGACCCCAGATTAATAAAGGGACTAAGCCGAAAAGAAAATGAATGAATGAATAATCATCATCATCTGGGCAACACGGTGGCTCAGTGGTTAACACTGTCGCCTCACAGCAAGAAGGTCGCTGTTTCGAGTCTCGGCTGGGTCAGTTGGCATTTCTGTGTGGAGTTTGCATGTTCTCCCTGTGTTCGTATGGGTTTGCTCCGGTTTCCCGCACAGTCCAAAGACATGCGCTAAAGGTGAATTGAATAAACTAAATTGGCCGTAGTGTATGTGTGTGAATGAGTGTGTATGGATGTTTCCCAGTACTAGTTTGCAGCTGGAAGGGCATCCGCTGTGTAAAACATATGCTGGATGAGTTGGCAGTTCATTCTGCTGTGGTGACCCCTGATTAATAAAGGGACTAAGCCGAAGGAAAATGAATGAATGAATAATTATCATCATCATCATTATTATCATTGCTGCTGTTTTGTATATTCAATTAGTTAAACAAAATAAAAAATGTATTAAATAATAATATAATTCTGTCTTTTTTTAAAATGGTAGGTATATTTATATGAGGGAGACATAAAGTAAATTTATTGCATAGCCGGATTGACCCATGTCCATTAGTCTTGCGTGTTTTGTTCCTAAAATGTGTTATTAATAAAGGCACTACAATTACACTGTAATATGGCAATGCTTCAAGCAGTTTAAGTGGCGTAGATATATGTGATTCCTCCAATGTAATGTATACAAACCAAATTACAGGTGGTTTCTGGTGTCGTTGGCCTGAGGTGAAGCCTGTGTCACTCAGAGCTGCAGTCATAACCACGAGTCCTGCCGTTTCTTCCTGCTAAAATATTCCAGTCGAGTCTATACCTCAATGTTTTATTGTAACAGGAAACATGAGGGGAAAAAAGCAATTTCATGCACCAAGACACATGATGTATAAACAAAATGGATCCCGATATCCTCGTGAAGCCATAAAACCTTTATAAGATGCTCCGTATAACTTAATTCCTCAGCGCTGATATGTAGCGAATGCAGAGATTGGCACAGGGCACTGGTCTGTGCAGGCTAGCGGCCCTCGTGGCACTAATGTGAAAACGCAGCCACCAAATGGAAGTTGGAGGTGATGCTACAGATCGCATTAACTTTCCAGCCCTGATGATCTAAGTTGAGAAATGATGAAATCGCACCTCATTGGCTCCATTTCTAGTTTTCGCCCGAGTCTAATGTTTGGTCTGAGGCTGTGAGGGATTTTGTGTGCGCTGAAAAGGTCAGTAGCCATAGAGCTGTACACAAATCTTGGCCTTTGTGTGCCACTTTATAAAACTTTCTTCATTCGGTCATGCTTTATATTAGAGCATAACATTAGCATATAGCTATTTACAGTTATCTGTTGTGGAGATTTTTCTAAATGTCATCGGCTGTGAAATTTGTGAGCAGTTTTGCATTTATAAAGTCAAAACTAAATCTCTAATTGGAATCAGATGAAGTAGAAACTTCAGATTAGCATCTTCAGATGTGAACTTGTTTGCATATCGTGTGGGAAACCGTTTTGTTGATATTAATGTGGACAATTAATTTTGAGTATAGTATAATTACCCCCTTAAATGATTTAACCTTCAGGGTCTAAGGTGATTGTGGACCCTTGGGATGTTTAGATATCCTTTGACATTTGTGCTTATTTATTGTAATTATACTCTTGCTAACATGTACTTTTGATATATTCAGCACAAAATGTACTACAGCAACAAAGATGGACGTATAGTTGAAGTCAAAATTATTAGCACTACTGTGATTCAAATATTTCCCAAATGAGGTGTAACAGAGCAAGGAATTTTTCACAGTATTTCCGATAATATTTTTTTCTTCTGTATTTGTTTTATTTCACCTAGAATAAAATAAGTTTTAATTTTATTAAAAAAACATTAAGGTCAATATTATTAGCCCCCTTAAGCAATATTTTTTTAAGCATTTATACAATGACTTGGCTAATTACCCTATCTTGCCTAGTTAGCCCAATTAACATAGTTAAGCCTTTAAGGGTGCTTTCACACTTGGTTCGATTGCCTGGACCGTACCCAAGTTCGATTGTCCACCCTTGCCCCCTTCTCGGTTGGTTTGTGTTCACACTGTCTTTTTTTCTTCTGAACCCCGGTACGCTTGTGTCATCGAGCTGCTGTTGTGTGTACTGCTGTTGCTAGGTGACGGACACGAAAGCAAAGCGCCAAAATGGAAAGACGTATGCACATCGTGGTCGTTCTGCTTTTACTGAATCTTTTGGTTTTGGACATACAGAAAGAGACACGCGTCTGTCTGCTGCAAAAATATTAAAAGCATTCAGAACATAACGTGATGTCTGCAGAAGCTGTTTTTAGAGGAGACAAGCAGACATTATCACTGTGCTTGCCCTGGCTTAGTCCTGCTTGTCACTAAGGTACAGTACGTGATACACAGACGTTTATGAAAACGATAGTTTGTTGTACAGTTGGCGGTTCACTTCCATTGTTTGGTACGATTGCATTCATACCAGAAGTGAACCGGACCAGAGTTTGCGTGAACTGTACCCCAGACCACCTCTTTCAGGCGGACTCGGGTACGGTTCGTGGGTGCGCACCCGAGTTCAGAAGACACGTTCACACTAGCTAAACGTACCGTACTCTGACATCAAACGAAGGTGGTCTGGGGTACGGTTCACGCAAGCTCTGGTCCGGTTCATTTCTAGTATGAATGCAATCGTACCAAATAACGGAAAACTATCGTTTTCATAATGTTCATTCGTGTGTGTGTGTCTGTGTATCACGTACTGTACCTTGCTAACAAGCGGGACTGAGCCAGGGTAAACACAGTGATAATGTCTGCTTCTCTCCTCTAAAAACAGCTTTTGCAGACACTGTGTGATGTTCTGAACGTTTATAATATTTTTGCGGCAGATAGACACGAGTCGCTTTCTGTATGTCCAAAACCAAAAGATTCCGTAAAAGCAGAACGACCGCGATGTGCAGACGTCTCTTCATTTTGACGCTTTGTTTTCGTGACTGTTACCTAGCAACAGCCGTAAACAAAACAGCAGCTCGATGACGCAAGCATACCGGGGTTCAGAAGGAAAAAAAGACAGTGTGAACACAAACCAACCGAGAAGGTGGCAAGGGGGGATAATCGAACTTGGGTACGGTCCAGGCAACTGAACCAAGTGTGAAAGCACCATAAATTGCACTTTAAGCGGAATACTATATCTTTAAAAAATATCTAGTAAAATATTATACTCCCATCATGGCAAAGATAAAATAAAACAGTTATTAAAAATTTGTTATTAAAACTATTATGTTTAGAAATGTGTTTCCGTAAAATTTTCCATTAAAAGAATATGCAGGAGGGCTAATAATTCTGACTTCAACTGTATATGCTTGCATTTAATAAACAAACAAACCAACAACAAATAATTAACAAAAGATTATGTGTGGTTAGTAGGTTTTAGGGAAAAGGCCATAAAACACACACAAAGTAGTTTTCTATTAGTTCTATTTAAAAAAAATGAATGAGTTTTACAGGCTAGAATATTTACTGTAAAATCATGCGAAAACTCTTATGACCACTCATTCCAAAACAACAATATAGTGATTTAAATTGTGTAAATCAGTTTTTTGTGTGAGCACCGTGAGTGCCAATGTCCATGAATATTGATTCAGACAAGGGAAGACAAAATAAACTCTCAAATGCACGTTCCCCATCAAGGTGGAATGTTGCCTGAAGGAAGAAATAAATAATCAAAGATTTAACAGTTTTATTGTAAATGCTCTACATTTGAAAACGTATGATAAAATGTCCCTATCCTTAACCACATAATCTGGACAGGCACTGCTTACTTAGAAATAGGAGGATGGACTTATATGCAGTGTCATTAACTCACCTAAACAGACTTTTTCTTACAATATCGCTTAAAATGGTTTCAAATTTGCTCTGTCTTTAGGATTTTAAATGAATGATGCTGAGGCAAAGTTATAACTAATTGTGCTCTTTGTAGTGCAATATTTGACCAATTTTTCATCAGTTATGATATGTTAGAACCAGACATTGAATCAGCAGTCACAAGCAGATACAGCAAGTTAGTAAGCAATGCACATTTTTATAAAAAATATACTGTGTATTGCCATACAACCAAAGTGCTTTACAATCATAAAAAGGGGTCTCTCCACATCACCACCAGTGTGCAGAGTGCAGCCACAGGACAACGGCACCAGTGCTTCACCACACACCAGCTGCAGGTGGAGAGGAGAGACAGTGATATAGCCAATCCAGTGGGTGGAGATGATAGGGTAAGGGCTGATGGAGGGAGTTTGGCCTGGACACCATGAGATCTTTAATAACCACAGAGAGTCAGGACCTTGGTTTAATGTCTCATCCAAAAAACAGTGCCTCACCGGAAGTATAGTGTTCCCATCACTATACTGGGGCGTTAGGACCCACACAGACAGCAGAGTGAGCAACCCCTGCTAACCTCACTAACACCATTTCCAACAGCAACCTAGTTTTCCATGTGGTCTCCAGGTACCAACCAGGCTCAGCTCTGCTTAGCTTCAGTAAGCAACCAGTCTTGGGCTGCAGGGTGATATGGCTGTGGCAGAAGGAGTGCACGTGAGAGAGATTGCATGTGTACATGTAAATGACACAGGCATATCTGATAGCTCATATAATGTGCAAATATATTTAAAATGTATATAACTTATTTAAAAAAAAAAATAAAAAAAAAAAAATATATATATATATATGTTTAATTTGTCTGGTTAAAAATATACATTTAGACACATTTGTGTCAGATGTATTTGCTTACTTGCTTAGACTAAAGAAACTTGCTTAGACTCATTTAAAGAAAGAATTTACCACTGACCAATTTTAAGACCACTGTGTGTGGCATCCCCATGCTTTTTACCATGTGAAAGAAGCGGGGAGTGGAGCCCACACAGCTCATGACAGACGTGTGAGAAGTATTTGCATTGGAATTCACAGAAAGATTTTCCAAAGATGTATAACACTTATCTGTATGACTAATATCGAAAGAGTATTTTGAGATTATTGCCAGCAATAGAGTAGCCATCTGGGGGTTAACCACTTTTTTGTATGAGAGGTTGGGACGCCAAATTTAGTGTTTCTGTTTGTGATGGATGATTTGTGTTAAAGAAATAGAGAGGAATGTTTCTAGCCTTTCATTAGTAAACAGACAATTTTTAACACCATTTTGGCTATAGATTGATATAAACTGTAGCTACGTATTTTTCACTTTACTGATTTCCTAAAGCATTGTGTTACTCTTTTATTATTTTAAAGTGGAGAAATTGTAACCTGCTCAGAGACAAAATAACAGTGTTTGATTTGCAGCAAAAGGTCAGTAGCCACAGTGCTGTACACAAACCCTGGCCTTTTTGTTCCACTTTATAAAACATTCTTTGTGCAGTCTTGCTTTCAGTGTGCATTGGTAAGAGCATAACATTAGCATATAGCTATTTACAACTACCTGTCTGTGGTGGAGATTTTTCTAAATGTCATTGGCAGCGAAATTTGTAAGCAGTTTTGCATTCGTAATACTAGGGTGATTTCATTCACATTCGAGCAACCACAAAATTGAATCACTAATTGCCATTTGGGATGAAGAAGCAGAAATTTCAGATTAGCATCTTGAACTCTGTTTGCACACCATGTGGGAATAACATTTTGCAGACATTTATGTGACTAAATGGAAATCCAGTTCTCAAATCAAATTTGACTATCCAAGTGGAAATACCTCCTTAAAATATTTAAAGGCTTATTTGTAAGAGAGTTTGGGAAGGCAGATTCTTTAGATTGATTTAGTTGTTTTGTTTCTTACAATGGACTGAAGGTAAATATTAATCTCTTCCAAATATCTTCCAAAATATCTTATTACTATTTAACAAGTTGCTGGGAGAAACTGCTGCGAAATTTCAGACAGTTCAGACAGTTCTGCAAACCCATTTGACCAATTATATCAAAAGAATGATTAATTCACAAATCTGGCACAGTGTTTACATGACTCAGCTTTCAACAAAATATAGGAACCTTTTTTATGCATTTTGACCATTTACAATAGTTAAAGCTGAGACACACCAAGACACGTCTAGGCCAAAAAGCTGTGCTTGAACCATAGACGGTAAAAAAAAAAAAATCAAATAAAAAATAAACTACTGTTAATAAAATTGCGAAGCTGACTCTAATGGCAATATGTTGTACTGCTTGTAGTAAATCCGCACCCTGACTACCTGAAGAGGAAGTAAAAGCATTGGCGAACAAAGTGCTTCTTACAGTTTGTTTTTGTCACACAAAGTGTTTTTGGAGCTTACGATTACCGTTGAACCATTGAAGTCACATGGAATGTTTTGACAATGTTTTGGTTCCTTTTCTGGACTTTGAATGTCTCAAAATTGGCACCCTTGATTGGAACAACATGAGTAATAAATAACAGGATTTAAAATTTTTCGTGGACTAATTCTGTAATGTGGTAAAGAACTATCACCAGAAAACCAGCATACACCGATTTTTACCACACTTCGCTTATCCACAATGCATTTATTAAAAACTGACAAACCAATGAGACCAAAAGTATAAAATGTATAACTATTGCATAATTAAGATGTTATGTACTGAAATACTCAAGTAAGATGACAGTCTTGTGTTTATGCCGTTTTGCCTTCTTTGCCCACTTCCATCATGTTAACTTTTATTCTTGTGCATTCACTTAACTGAACATCTATTCAGAGTGATCTGTTTCATTGAATCCAATCACTCAAATTCAGCATAATGAGTCTGGTGAAGTGCTGACAGATGTTCACTGATGGCCAAACATCAGGTTAGTGTGTAATGGCCCTCATATTACAATAGAGTTCTGGGAGCTTCAAAAGGGGTTACTAAGTATGTGTTTTTAAGGGTGCTTTCACACTTGGTTCAATTGCCTGGTCCGAACCCAAGTTCGATTGTCCCCCCTTGCCACCTTCTCGGCTGGTTTGTGTTCGCATTGTCTTTTTTCCTTCTAAACCCCAGTACGCTTGGGTCATCATGCTGCTGTTGTGTGTTAAGCTGTTGCTAGGTGACGGACACGGAAGCCAAGACGCCATAATGGAAAGACGTATGCACATCACAGTTGTTCTGCTTTTACTGAATCTTTTGGTTTTGGTAACATACAAAGAGCGAATTGCGTCTATCTGCCGCAAAAATATTAAAAACGTTCAGAACATAATGCGATGTCTGCAGAAGTAGTTTTTGGAGGAGACAAGCAGACATCATCACTGTGTTTGCACTGGGTCAGTCCCGCTTGTCGCCAAGGTAACGTTGATACATGGTAAAGGTGATACACAGACATACACACACGCAGGGGAGGACTGGCCATAGGGAGCACCGGGTCTGACAGTCAATCTGTCCTGCCACCCTCCCCTCTTTACTTACCGATGCCGCAACACCCAACAACAACGCCCCCTATCCCCCCCCCCACAACGCTCTTCATCTACTAATCGTGCGAATCGTAGCCCAGACCACCTCTTTCAGGCGGACTCGGGTACAGTTCATGGGTGCGCACCCTTGTTTAGAAGACATCGTTCACACTAGCTAAACGTACCGTACTTTGACGTCAAACGAACCTAGGTGCAGACAAAAAAAAAGTGCTAGTGTGAAAGTACCCTAAAACTATACCACTGTTTTAGTGTAATCTACAAAAACATGTTTTAAGCGCTGACAACATTTACGTGCATTACATGTTCACTGGTACACAAGTGTTTCTTTACAAAGTGACATCGCCTACTTTAACTACTTTTAAACTACTAACTACTTTAACTGTCACAGGCCTGTAGCCAGCCTGGTAAAAGGGGTGGTCCTTTTTTCTCAAAAAGTGGACCTTTTTGCAGTTATTCACTCATTTTAGTCACATTTTAAGCACTATTTTTAGCTGAATTAGCTTGTCGGATGGTCATCATAACCACACTTTTTGATATAACTATGATATAAAAATATTTCCTTAAGATTTATAATAAAGAAATTTGAAAAAATACTTCCTTTTAAAATACATATTTATTACATCATATATCATATAGAAAAAAATAGGAATCTGTTTAAATTAAAAACTGTAGTCTATTGTCATTTATTAGGCAAATAACAAAATGGCCAGCACATTCAACGTTCCTCAGTTTGGCCATTTGAGTCATAGTAGTAGTCTGTAGTAATAATAATAATAATAATAATAATAATAATAATAATAATAATAATGTAGAGCATCACTGTTTTTCTAGCCTCTCTTGTAAAAAATGTACATTTGAAAATTCATGGATAACAACAATAGCCAAACTGGTATTCAAATCAATTTCAATATGGTCCACGTTTGGTCCTTCACACCTTTTTATTGCTCTTTTTTTTTTAAGCATAAGGTCGAAGATTTAGAATAAAAGTTACTTGTAAAATGTTTTCTCTGTTTAAAAACAGTGCAGCAGCGAAAGATGACTTCACTTACGTCAAATTGTAAAATAAAAATATTGGTTAGCATAGGCCAAAACTTGAATAGCTGAAGTCCCGCTGAAGCGACTGCCAACAGAGGATTCCGCTTGGTCTTTTTCAATGGGTTATTTTCACTATTTATGATGGCAGTCAAAATAGGACAAATGAGCTTACATATGCGACAAATTCTGGACCTTTGTCAGTACGGGGTGGTTCTTCCGAACCACCCGAACCCCCTCTGGCTACGGGCCTGTGTCATGTGAAGTCACAGCTGAAACAGTCATACAATGTGTCTAGCGAGTTTGCATTGGGAAAGATCCTGTGAAATTGTGCAGTGGAATGGAAAAACATGTTCTGTGTGAATTGCCCCTAGCTGCAGTGAAAGTTGAACTGAAGTTGAAGCTGAATACCTTATTCAAAAAGGCACAAATAATGACTTAAAAACTCATTTTTAATCATGTAATAGAATAAAATATTTATTAGATTGACTTGTTGATTATTTCAGGGAAGCCCAAGGATACATCCAGGGTGCAGAAAACTTAAAGGAGACCTATTCTGCCCCTTTTTACAAGATGTAAAATAAGTCTCTAATGTCCCTAGAGTGTGTATGGCAAATTTAAGCTCAAAATACCCCATAAGTCATGTTTTATAACTCTCCCTTTTAGGCTTTGATCCAAATTGTGCTATTTTGGTGACTGTCACCTTAGATTCAAATGAGATTGTCCTCCCAGCCCTCATTTGAAAAAGAGGGTGGAGCTAAAACTGCCTATGCATTGGCATAGCAGCAGATGCAAAATTGCTGCTTCTCACTCAGGGCTGTTTATGCTAATGAGAAAGAGATCATCACTAATGGAGGGGGCTTTCCCCAACTGATGACACGTACAAAGGGAGAATGTCAATCAAAGTGTTTCTGCAGACTGTTTTTATGAAGTGTGATTTAAAAAATAGAGTTGATTATTTTTTACCATTAGAGGCTGGTTATATTCACACACCAGACAACTGTGGTTAAACCCCTTATAAAAGTGATTTTTGCATATTAGGTCCCCTTTAATAAACACACACACGTATATATTACTCTGTGTGGTTTTAATATTACATCTTTATAGTTTACTTTTTGTGCAATCTCAGAAATCTGAATGTGTTAAGGGTTACAGTATGAATGAATTAATTTGTGTTCATAGCAAATCTTTAAGTGAACAAATTATGGATGAAATGGAGAGGAAAATCCTGCTTTGTTGTTTTTTCAGTTCAGGTCGTATTTCAAACTAATGATTTCTTATCGTTAATCCACATGGCTTGTTCAGCAGTCTAATACAGTGTAGTTCACTTCATCAATCAGCTGTTTTGTATTCCATCTGATCAACATAAAGGCTTCTGGCGACTTTGTATGTAATTTGCATGCTGTAGTGTGTCGACACGTCAGACGCAAAACCATCAACTACAAGACATGGCATTTTTCACCTTGAGGTGATGTAGCCGCTCTAACATTGACAGCCAGTGTTGTTCCATTGACATCTTAATGTTCTCACACGCTGATTTGTGCTAAATCTCCCTGTGTGCATAACCATCAAACCAAACCAGCCATACCTATGAGCGACAAGAATAATTTACTAAATAACCAGCTCAGCTTGTGAGATGTCAGTCACTTGAAATTGTCTGTTTTTTTATTGTATTTTCTGGAATAGGAATGTTGTGATTTTGACCTGACAAATAATATAAATAAATGAGGTTCCACTCAGTTTATAAAAAGATAACTACTTTATAGGTGACATATATATATATAAATAAAGGTGAAGTCAAAATTATTAGCCCTGCCTGCTGTGATTTATTTTCTTTTTCAGATATTTCACAAATGATGTTTAAATAATGTTTGTTTGTTTTATTTTGGCTAGAATAAAAACGTCCTGGTTACGTCCGTAACCCACGTTCCCTGAATGGGGAACGGAAACGTGTGTCTGGTAACAGACTATGGGAGTACATCAGATGACCAATCACTCTGAAGAGTAAGAAAACGGGCCAATGAATGCCAAAATGAATTGGCAGAGCTCAGCTCCACAGCTGACAGTGATTATCCATTAGTGCTATATAAGCTGCCAGCTGAGAAGTGAGCACTAGAATCACTCAGCTAACAGCTGGAGACTCAGCTGCTGTGGCAGTGGAAACACGCGTCTCTGTTCCCCATCCGGGGAACGTGGGTTACGGACGTAACCAGGACGTTCCCCTTCATATGGGAACTTCAACGTGTGTCTGGTAACAGACTATGGGAGACTGTATGAAAAACGCCACAGCAGCGAAGCCCGTCACACTCCTGATGTGAAGTTTGCCAAGCATAGCGTGAGCGCACAAGCATCACCAAGAGCACAACCTTCCAACGTCTCCTAGGCCCAAAAAATTACCATTACATGGGAATAACTAGAATTTTAGATCGGGGGTCATAAATGTGCTTTTACCTAGCTAATATAGTCTAGGGATTTTAGAAATACGACAGTACGTTGGGAAAGTGTGCCAGTCCCCGAAGGGGGAGGACGCTGCGGAGACCACCTGCTACCCAAGAGGAGAGACTTGATGGCAGTTAGAACATATGGTCTAGCCCTATGGAGGGGGAGTGCTACATATGATAAGCTGGTTAGCGGGTAGGGAAGACATGGGTCTGCCTGGTCAGGGGGAACACTCCGTGGCTGAAATAGGCATATGGGATCACCATCAGGGACCGCACATAGCTGGCACCGAACCTCAGCATGTGGATAGAACAAGAGTGAGCATACCAGACATTACACTGAGCCAGGCACCCAGCTCCTCCACTGAGTCGGCTGCTGAGGGCCTCAGAGGAATTCTCTAGGGTTCGCCAAGCGGGAAACTTACTAGCAGAATAGAAAAAGCACACGTATCTCCGGGTTATGGAGCATGGCGCAGCAAGCGTTTTTGACACAAAGCTTAATTTCGTCCCGATTGACCGGAGTAACCCAGTAATCAGGAGGAAACCTACTCCACTCGAGGATTCAAAAATTCTAAGATGTATGCTCTACGTCACATTAAGCGCGGTGCACGGACATAGCAATGAAAGGGCTGGGTCTGCCTCCTCCGCAGACAGCGCTTGCAGGCTGCATGTTTGATACACACAGCCCACCAGCCCGTACTGGAAGCATCCATCAGAATGACAGCATGACTGGACACTTGTTCTAAGGGCACCCAGGCCCGTAGAAGGCAAGGTCCATCCAGGGGCTGAAGGTGCGAAGACACAGCGTGGTGATGGACACCCGGTGCATCTCCGTGCGCCATGCCCATCTGGGCACCCAATAGTGAAGTCAGCGCTGAAGTGGTCTCATATGAACAATTGAGCGGCGTGATTTACAAAATAAATGTAACCCAGTCAATGAATAATCAAAAATGCTGATGCACGTGCGCCGAAGAGGCACAGGGCATCCTCCCCGCATGGAACAGGGAGAGCCCGAAGGGGAGGACCATTTACTGCCATGCTCGGCCCCCGTCGCACACCGGTAAAAACACGGTTATAAGGAGGGAGAGAGCGAGACATGGAGTGACCTTCAGGTCTATAGCTGCAACCAATCCCGCGGACGGACGCACTGGGGGACGCGTTTCTGCATGAGCATCTTGATCGGCATCCTGAACAGATGACAGATCAAGACGCGCAGATAGGATTGGTATAACCCATTGCTCTCTGGGTACGATGAAGTGGGGGCGTAAACCCCCAAACCACTCTTCATCTTGGCTGGAGGGACCGGCTCGATTGTATGCTTCGCCAGGAGGATAACAATCTTCTCACGCGAGACAGGGGTGGTATAGCGATGACCGCTTAAATACACACTCGTGAACTCAGGAGGCCAACAGCGAATTGAAACGCATAGCCGAGTCTGACCGTCCGTGTGAGCTACTACGACAGGCTGAGAAGTGCTAACCTGGCTGACAGAGTCCCCCCTGGAAGCGGAGCATCCCGAGGAAGAACTGAAAATAAGAGATTGACTCTTACCGGCGAGTTCACTAGCCAGTGGAATGGGCTGTGACGGGGGAGCATTTTGGAGCCGCGGGAAGAGCGTTCTCGGCCGAGGAAAAGTCCCCGACGGTGTCGCCGAGTAGGCCTGCCTGGGATATGGGCACACCAAGAAAGCTTACTTTGTCGGCGCGGCGCATATCTGCCAGGGTAAGCCAAGGGTGGCATTTCCGGACCACTGTGTGGCCATCATCCTCCCCAGGGCACTGGCGGCCAACTTGAAGGTCATGAGAGCATAGTCGACCACCGTGCGGTGCTTACGCATAAGCCTGGGGAAGAACCGCCCCTGTGCAGCACAGCAGGTGCCGTGGTGCAGGGCAGAAGCGGCATGGCCCGCATCGGTGTGGGCTCTGGCCATGAGAGACACAGATAAACCACCCGCCTTGGACGGGGGTCTCAGCTTACCCCTCCAGGTGGCGGCGCCCACCACCTGAGGAATAGCTTCGTACCCACTGGCCGCCTCGCCATCAGGGGAGGTGAAGGCGGAAGCGCACGAAGACCGGGCGGAGAAAAAAGCCCTCTATGCCAGCGTCGCCAGCCTCGCTGTGCACCCCTGGGAAGAAGTGGACGGGAGCTGGAAGATTCATCTTACATCAGCTCGCACACCACACCTGTAGTCGGTCCGGCGGTGAGACTGGGGGACAAGCCATCTCCAGTCACACCGCTAAAGCAGCCCAGGAAGCGCAGCCATCATGTCTGACTCGAGAACCGTGACTATGCATCACACCCGTAGGATGGTAGCAAGCCCGGTCTGTCATCTGAGCATGACAGCTCGCCCTCCAATGTCGCGATGGGCGTCTGATCTCCGGTGTCATCAAGCGGAGGCGCGGGCATCCCGGGGGATAAACCGCACAACCACTCGAAGCTTGGATGGGGCGCGCTGTGGAGGAGTGGGGGGTCCGCGGGCCCGGAGGAGATGGATAAACCCCCACTGTGATCCTCAGATCTGCCCACGTGCTAACCGCTTTCACGGGGAGCAACGGGGGTGGCTTGGAAGCCTCGATCTCAGCTGTGCAACAGCCATGCCCTCACAGCGAGAGCATGAGCTGTCCGAGAGCACCGCATCGACATGCTGGACCCCCAGACCTGTGATGCGATACCCATGCCCATCATCTGGCGATAGGAACCACCGCATTTAGAAACGCACAGTCAGAACAGCTTCTTGAAAAAGACGTGTTGATTGACTGTGTTGCTCTCTTAGGGAATCTGCTCTTTTAATGGAAACTTTCGTGCACACCAGCAAAACGCCAAGGGGACAGGAGGCCCAGATCGACCACCGCTGCCGCGTCATCTCCCGCACTGGTGAGTAAACAGATGTGTTAATTAATTAGATCTGCACAGGCTAGATCGCTGGTGATCATGACAATAACTCATTCATTGATTCATTTTCCTTCGGCTTAGTCCCTTTATTCATCAGGGGTCGCCACAGCGGAGTGAACCGCCAACTTATTCAGCATATGTTTTACACAGAGGATACCCTTCCAGCTGCAACCCAGTACTGAGAAACATCCATACACACTCATTCACACACATAACCTAATTTAGTTTATTCAATTCACCTAGCTCATGTCTTTGGGCTGTGGGGGAAACTGGAGCACTCCCACGCGAACACGGGGAAAACATACAAACTCCAGAAATGCCAACTGGCCCAGCTGGGACTCGAACCAGCGACCTTCTTGCTGTGAGGCAACAGTGCTAACCACTGAGCCACATATTTTCTACTGGATGTTTTACAATAATATATTTGTGCATATACATTAGATTAGTCAGTACCAAAGCCAAAACTGGAACTAATCTAACAAACAACTTAAGATCACAGACATAAGTGCATCCAAATTGATTTGTTGGGGAACCATATAAAATAAAATAGGAATAAAAATGAAAAATCAAAAGAAACATGAAAAATAAATAGTTGAAACTTTGCGATAACTAATTTGAATTTAAGTGTATTGTTTTTCTATTCTTAAAGGTGTTAGGTGACTAAGCTCTTATTTTCATGGATATAACTGTTTAATAAAACTGTTTTGTTTAAATGCTCCAAACTATATTGTTTATATTCACTGAGAAATGGATAAAAATAGGTGTACTCGTTTATGGTAAGCGCTGTATATATACATTAGGGAGGCCAAAGGTGAACGGGTCATATACTGTAGGACAACCTGAGCCCTTGACTGTCTGAAAGATTTAACGAAAAGGAGGTCAGTTGTGTCCTAATGCCAGAACGCATTCCACCTGAAAAAGATGCGACAAAGTGACTGTGTATATGAGAATAGTTGATCTAAACGTCATTCACAATTTAAGGTCACATTAGGAAGTCTAATGTGATTCAATTAGAGAGCATCTGCTCTGACTGAATATGCAAGATGGCATCCTGCTCGTATCAATGAGCTTGATAGCAGTTCTGTGCTTGGAAACCAAACAGATGCAACCTGACATAAATAAAAGGTGCTGTGCAGGTCTCTCATTTACCAATATTGCACATTTCTTAGCCATTTTTCTAACTACATGTTAAAAAAAACAACTGCTGTCAAGGTTATTTTGAGTGGATATAAAAAAATTTGAATCCATCAAATCCAAACAATAACTACCTATCTATTTTTGCTAAGACTTAGAAGAAAATAAAATAATGAATAAATTAATAAATTAATAATAAAGTAAATAAATAAATAAATAAAAAGTATATAAATACATACACGCATAAAAAGTAAATAAATAAATAAAAATAAATACATACATAAAACGTAAAAAAAATAAGTAAATAAATAAAATGGTAAATAAATAAATGAAAAAAACATTAATTAACTTTTATATTATTATTCTTGCACATTTTGTGACAGTTTCAAAGTGAAGTGTCTATTTCAATTTGCAATTGTGGCTTTATTTCACATAAATGCAGCATTTTATCTGAGAACTTGATTTTAAATATAACAGTTTTTTTACTATTTCTCTTAGTTGTTACTGTATTTAACATATGCTGCATAGCTTTGCAACTGCGTATCTCACAATTGTTATGTTTTCTACTGTACAGTGTTTCTTGTTTCTATACTTGTTTCTTATAATTTATTGTACCATTGCCAGTCAAAATGTTACTTTCACTATTAGAATTATGATTATTGCGACTACATTTCTGAATCTTTGCAATATTTCAGCTGTAATTGCAACTGTTTAAAATGTAACTTTATATCTGTAACTGCAAAAATTTATAATTGTGACCATTTTTATGAAACGCACTCTCTCACTATCCTTCAACTTAGTCCTTGCTTTATCAGGGGTCGCGACAGCAGAATGAACCGCCAATACTCTGGCATATGTTTTATTAGGTGGATGACTTTCCAGCTGCAACCCAGCACTGGGAAACTTTTCTAAAACTATATGTTGCAATTTCAAGTCTCATGTAAGAGCAACATTACATTTAACAATTGTAGCTCAAAAAAAACTAATTGTGTGCTGTATGTGGCATGAGTTTTGTAAAAATATTGATATTGGTGGTAAAATGCCCCACAGGGTGGCACCAAATGCTTTTTTAATACTCTCAAAAATGGATTGAAGTGCCTGTCGCATTGTTTTATTATGTTCGTTAATGTACGCTTTGCTAAAGAAATGCTAAGTGGTGCTAAAATGTAAATCATTAGCATAATAAACAACCTACACTAATCCTTACAGTTACCTTAAACCTAATCAATACTGTTAAATCAAAAGAGAAAGAAAAACAATACAACAATAGTTTTTAAAACCTAAATAGCAACAAAACTTAATGATAGTAGAAAAGTATACACATTCTAAATGAATAGTTAATTAGTAATTGTGGGGCTGTTTAAAGAGAGATTAAATTGATAGACTGATAGTATTTGTAATATAAACTAAAAAACAAGTCAATTGATTACTAAGGGAACGAGCTCTTTTGAAATAAACATGTTCTTGTTAGATTCGACTTGAATGTAAATCATTCCGCATATTAACATTTTCCACTTATCAGCCACAATTACCTCTTGAAATGAATTGTACATACGACCATCGTGAAATCCCCAATTTTTCAAATGTACATTAATCCGATTCGAAGTCATGTGCCGTTTGCACTGTTGTTTCTTATGGCCTAGCTTGAAAACAATTCCTTGAATGATTGTGTTTTCAGTCATCCAAAACACACACCGTCTCCAGCAAATAAAATATCCTGGATCGGCACAAACCTTTTAGCTTTCTGCTCTGCTGATCAAGGAAAATGTCTTTCACCGAGAAACACAACTGCTGTGTTTTACCACTGAAAGAGCACATAATAAGATGCACCCATAATTCAGTAGTTTTGCCTTTTTCCGTTTGTTTGTTTCATAACCTTAATGCTCAAGCATGCTTATTATTAAGCAGCGCATCATTTTAAGGGTTTAAAAAAACTTCTGCGTGTCTCTCTGCCCTAAACAATGAAGTGCTTTTAAATGACAAGCTTTGGGTCATCGTCTTCCATCTGAAGCATGTTAATAAAACACATTTATGATTATTGTATTGCATGCATGAGTACTGGATTGCATGTCCTATTTCTCATATTTGCAACTGCAAGTAAAAGTAAATAAATAAAAGTAAATGTTGGAAGTCTGCTGCAATATATACATTTGAAGTGCTTTAAAATGACGGGCTTTGTGTTTTCTCTATACTGTAAGTTCCTCTAAAGCATAAGAAAATTTGCCAATGATAAGTGCTGAATTGAGTGTCAGACATGATTGTCTTGTGTTTATGCATGTCAAGGTGGTAAGCAACCATTTCCTTTTCTCTGTCTTGGATTTCTACGCCTCTTTCTCTGGCGCTCAGATTCAGAGGTTTTTGATGATGAATGACTCGCACAAGTATCTGATTTAATTCAGGGCCAAGGGGCCACAGTTTGAAGACTCTCTTTATGTGTTTGGCATTGAGGAGAGAGTGTGTGTTGTACAGTATTAACTGTATGAATGCCTCCCCTGGAGAGGAGAATATCTGTTAATCACGTTTCCACTGGATTTCTCAGCATCTGTGAAATGCAGCAATGCTGTTAGCAACAACACAGCAGGTCTTGTGGAAACGGCAGCACGTCTGTCTGAGAATTACTGCTTTTGATGCATGATCTGTCTGTCGCCATCATAGCTGAAAGCTGTCGGAGGCTTTAAGATGAAAGATGAAATGAGGGTTAAACACAAGGACCTTCTGTATCTATTGACTGTAGGTTAAATATACTGTACAGTAGCAAATCAATGTGAGCAGTTTTATGTGGTATTGTAAAAAAAAAATTATTATGCAGTGCTGTTTTTGTATCCATATAGTTTTATATATTTACATAAAACTATTATATAGTTATATTATATATAGTTATATTGTTATAATATAGTTTTTTTTTTTTTTTTTTTTTTGGATGTAAAACTGCACAGATTGTGTACCTTATCACTATGGTTATCTAGTTTTAAAGATAACTAGTTTTGCTAAATTAGATTTGCCAGATTGTTTTTCAATCTATCATTATATTATTTATCTTCTGTTTAATAGTTAGTTTGTAGTTACATTGTGTACTATAAGACTGACAGAAAATGAAAAGTTACTATTTTCTAGGCTGATATGGATAGGAACTATAGCTGCGTCCCAAATGGCACACTATGCACTATGCACTTATGCACTTACACACTCAACAGCGTAGTATATGTATGTAGTGTCATCCCAAATGGAACACTGATTTTTTACTAATTCAATCCGTTTCCCTGATGACGTTTGATGGTTGCCAAATTAGTGAAATAAATGACCAAACTACCAAATAATACCTGCCATGAGTATAACCGCATTCACCATCGGGAGGAAGCATAATCACTCTCGTAGGAGAATTTTGCTTTCACAATCCAAAATAAATAAAGTAATCCAACATCAGTGCCCAAAAGCTCCGCCCCTTCAGCTACAGCAAAGCAGCGGCTGTTGAGTGTGTGAAGTGTCCAACATTACACACTTCTTTTTAACGGTTGAATAATTGCATCATCCGGGTATTTAAAGTGCACTTATTATTTTTAGAGTTTTCAGTGTGAATGCACTACTTACACTATTTATACTACAAAATGGCGTAGAATAGTGCATAAGTATGCGATTTGGGACGCACCTTATATTCTCTTTCCGCCATAATAGGAATCAATGATCAAAGTTCCTTGATCATCGGCCTAGAAAATATCTATAAACTTAATGAAAAATCAACTTTTCATTTCCCTTCAATCTTGGTACATGTTGAAAGGAAAAGTTGTCAAAAACGTTTTTCAAAAAAGTGAGATGCTAATGGTCTAATATGATTTAATGATTTATGTTAAGTTAAGCTAAAAGTGCTCCCATCAGAACAGAAGATCAACTGAATGAATTAAAAAATGTTAAAACTCAACTTTTTAAATCTAGGTGACTTGTAAAATGAGCCTAGTTGTCGTTAATTTAACATGTGAAACATTTAAAAACATGCTCGTTTATTCCATGAGACATGCTTCTTTTCCTTCAAAAAAGACTAGGCAGTGACATCGAACTTAGGAAATTGTAGTTTGTACTCTAATTTGTATCTCTACTGGTCACTATTTTTGCAATTTGGGTCATATTTTATGAAACTGACAAGTGCCCTATATTGTTGTATTGGTCAGAGGACAAGTTTCATTTAACATCATTGATTCATTCATTTTCTTTTCAGCTTAGTCCCTTTATTAATCAGGGGTCGCCACAGCGAAATGACCCGCCAACTTATCCAGCATATGTTTTATGCAGCGGATGCCCTTCCAGCTGCAACCCATCACTGGGAAACACCCATACACTCTCATTCACACACATACACTACGGACAATTTAGCTTACCCAATTCACCTATAGCGCATGTCTTTGGACTTGTGGGGGAAACCGGAACACCCTGAGGAAACCCACGTGAACACTGGGAGAACATGCAAACTCCACAGAGAAATGCCAACTGACCCAGCCGAGGCTCAAACCAACGACCTTCTTGCTGTGAGGTGACAGCGCTACCCACTGCGCCACCTCACCGCCCTTCATTTAACATATACTACCATATTTAAATGCATTTATTTAAACGTGATGAAGTCCAGAGCCATTTAAGCCTTCATTCCAAGATTGTAACATCAAGACCCCCTTAAAACTTGATTGTGCTCAGAAATCCTCCAAATCATATAATGAAATTCTTCATAGTGTCTCTCTTTCCATCTAATCTAGACAAGCTTCAATACAGCACTCAATACAACTCAAATGATATGTTTTGTCAAACTCAGTTGGCACTGAAACCTCCTGCGCACTGAAGCAGTAAAGCCACAGAAAGTCCTCTGCAGGTCCATCCGGCCGTGTGCAATCGTATTGATCAGAGGCACAATTAGGGAAGACTATTGAAAAATAATGATTCTTACTAATACTTATGCATAGATATTGCTGTGAGAGATTGAATAGCTTTTTCGACCGCGTCACTATGTATGCCAGGCAATTAATGGCGTTTTCAATTTCTCATTTTAGCGGGTGTCAGCATCATCTGTACCCAGGGCTCAAGGGCAGTGCAGTCTTCTAAAACACAAACATGCAGCTCTTTAACTGGCTTTTACGATCTGAACCTAAATTTCTTTAACATTTCTCACAGCATCACAGTTTATTTGCTGTAGTTAAAAAAATGGTAATAAAATATTCAGTTAAATTGTGTCAGAACAAACTTACTTTAAAAGGGCCTGTGAAATGAAAATAAAGGTTTTTTTTAGATGTTATTATCAGTAGGCCCTATGCTAGTCTCCAAAACTGTGACAAATTTCACATTAAGAAGATAAAAACATCTTGCAGTTTGTCACTTCCACCTAAATGGATCAACAATCTTTTTGACATCACATCATACTTCAGTTTCTCATCAAATCTTTTGACCAATCAAATGCTCTATAGTGTCTGACATACCCTGCCCCCTTCAAGACGCTTCTCATTTGCTTTCCATTTACTGTGCTTGAGCTTAACAACTCTCAATGGCAGAGATGTAATAAAAACTAAACACTATTGGCTGGAGCTACTATATGCTTCATGTTTCAGTTGAGATTACATCAAACATCAAATAAAAAAAATAAAAAAAGTACACTTCAAAGCACTTCACGGGACCTTAAATTATATCAGATAACTTTGATAGACAAAAATATTACAGAAAACAGTACACAACTATCAATACATTGTGAGGCCCCAATAGCGGTCTTTGCAGCCTAATGTGAAGCGAATGTTTTCAAATTAGATGTGTTTCCTTCAAGTTGTTAGGAAGGCTGACTGTTGTCACGGTCACACACACAAAGGAGAGAAGGCAGGGATACTTTGTGAGTATTTATTGTGGGGCATGCACAAACAGTGGGTAAACAAGTGAGCGGTGCAACGGGTTGAAGGTTTTCTCAAACATTAGTCCAAGAGGTAAGTTCAAGTTCATTGCAATCACCAACGTAACAAAAGTCACTTCCCTTAATCGGTCGTATGTATCCACAGGTACTTAAAGCAAGCCTCAAAGGAGCACAGGAGAGATCGGCGCAACAGGGAGAAGGTCCAAGATACGGAGACCATCCAACGTTGATTCCAGCCGGTGAGTAACTGAATGAGGTGAGTATTTATAGGGAGTGGGTGATTGCAGGTGCAGGTGTGGGTGATTAGAACTCTGGTGATTGTTCACGGGTGTGGTGTGTGGTGGATGGTGACTGTGTGTATGACTGGAACTGAGGGAACGTGCAGAGGGTGTGACAACTGTAGTCTTGGTAACCTAGTAACACAACAACACAACAAACAAGGCAAGCATAATGGAGTCATATGGGTGGGATTGTTTGCTACCTAAGAGTTTATTCTGCAAATACATTTCTTTCTATCATTATTTGCATAAACATATTTGCATTTTATTTGAAATGTGGTGTTTTCACCCCACATTTATCATGCGATACTTCAAAATGCACATTAAAGGAGCATTCCACTTTTTTTGTAATTGGTGGCTAATTTTACAAGTCTCCTTGAGTTTTACGTTTTTTTTTAATCCATTCAGCCGATCTCTGTGTCTGGCGGGAGCACTTTTATCTTAGCTTAGCATAGATCATTGAATCAGATGAGACCATTATCATTATATGAAAATCGGCTAACTTCCGTCAATATAATAATAATTCATTCATTCATTCATTTTCTTTTCGGCTTAGTCCCTTTATTAATCTGGGGTCGCCACAGCGGAATGAACCGCCAATTTATCCAGCATATGTTTTACGCAACGGATGCCCTTCCAGCTGCAACCCATCACTGGGAAATATAATAATAATAATAATAATAAAAATAATAATAATAACAATAATAACAATTCCTTACATTTATATAGCGCTTTTCCGGACACTCAAAGCGCTTTACACATATGGGGGAATCTCCTCATCCACCACCAGTGTGTGCAGCATCCACCTGGATGACACGACGGCAGCCATATTGCATCAGACCGCACACCACACACCAGCTGATTGGTGGAGAGGAGACAGAGTGATGAAGCCAATTATGATATGGGGATGGTAAGGAGGCCATGATGGACAGAGGCCAGTGGGCAAATTTGGCCAGGATGCTGGGGTTAAACCCCTACTCTTTTTTGAAGGACATCCTGGGATTTTTAATGGCCACAGAGAGTCAGGACCTCGGTTTAACATCTCATCCGAAAGACGGCACTCACTGAGCAGTATAGAGTCCCCATCAATATACTGGGGCGTTAGGACCCACACAGACCGCAGGTTGAGCTCCCCTGCTGGTCTCACTAACACCACTTCGCCACCCACTCACACCACATAAATAATGTGACCACTTGCTTAAATCGAGAGCATGGCTTGCAACCATGTGTAGATTTGTGTGCGACGATTCAGAACTATTTCCAGGCACTTTGTAATATCATTGTGCCTGCTGCAGCCATTGTAACGCAGCAAAGTTCCTTGATTATTACACCTGAATGAGAGTATAGTTCCTAGCCATATCAGCCTATTAAAGAACAACTTTTAATTTCCGTCGACCTTAGTACACAATGTAACTACAGAATAGTCAAGCTTTAAATAGGAAAATTTTTTGAGCAAGAAGCTAATGGTTTAATCCGATTAAATGATCTAAGCTAAATGCTCCCGCCAGACACGAAGACCGGCTGTATGGATTAAAAAATGGTAAAACGAAACAGTTTAACTTTGTAAAATGAGCTTGAAAAAAAGTGTTTTCCTTTAACACAGGGTGATGGAAACCAGTGACTGCTAATGACAGCCTGTAATCTCTGCTGTCAAGCAGATTCATGCAAAGCTGAAATTTAATATTTTCCCAGATTTGTTGCAGCAGCTTCTTTACTTCCTCTTGGCTTTTAGTGCACTCTGTGAACAATATTTGGGTATAATTAGCCACTGTTTACAGTATTTTTCTATTCTCAGCTCCATAAATGAACTATAATGCTTTGCACCCACTAGTAAAACAATATCAAAAATTCTATGTGGTATCAGAATAATTTTTGCGGTTGGCTGTAAACACGACACTGCCTCCATTATTTTGGAGGAACAAAATGGAGGCACGGTTCCAGTAAACAGCTTTATGTGGATTACCTCATCCAACTGCACAGTTTCACTTTAGCCAAAGCATCTCGATGCGGTTGGTATCAGTCTGATCATTTAAATACGATACAATTCAATTTCAGTCACGCTGCAGTGCCGTGATTGGATTGATCTTGCCAGCACTTGCACTGGGTATACCAATGATAATTACAACTGATGGGAACCGCTTGCAGAGTGTGTGTGTGCGTGTGCGTGTGGGTGTGCGTGCGTGCGTGCGTGCGTGCGTGCGTGCGTGCGTGCGTGTGTGTGTGTGTGTGTGTAATGAGATTCTCCTCAGCCTTATCAGAGATGGTAGTTTTGGGAGACGCTGGCCCTAGCTGCTCATGTATGGTAATGTCTGTTTGGATGTGTTTGCATATGTCCAAACTTCCAAAGTCTGTTGAGGGAAATCTGCTATTCTCATTCCCATCACAATCAGTCAGTCAGCATCAAGCTGCCTCAAGATACTCTTTTCTGTCATAACGCTGCAGATTTAACTGCGAGAGGCCGTAGCAAGGGGTGTTATTCAAAGATATGATAGTTTGTCCCTAAATGTGTTTATAATCACCAGTTTAATAAGAAAATTTGTGTTTTACAAATGAATAGCAATGCTTCCAGGTCCTAGTTTCTGTGATAAATGCATTGTGTTAGTGTGTGTATCATAGTCCCATTTTTACACTATACACTCACACTTGCTTGTATCCAAGGTAGATCACCCAACCGTAATTTTGTAACTAATGATGTAATCATCGCCATTGCACTGATAAAATGCATGTGCAGGTGTAGATAATGGCTTTTTTCATTCATTTTATCAGGGGTCGCTTCATTAAACTTGCAAAAGTGACCATATTTATATAAGTCTATGATCCTAGACTTATTTAGCAAAATTTTACAGTAAATATGCAATTGTTGAAAAGTTTATGGTTTTGAAAGCTGTTTTTATGCTTAGCATGACTTACTTAATTTAATTACTTTGATAATTGATTGATTTTATTTGACAGTTTTAACAAAAATATACAAACAAGTCCAATTAGACTAATTCATACATATTTTAAAAACTGTCAAGGATAAAATACACAAAAAAGCTTATTTCCATTGTGGTCCTTGATATTCTTAAAAAATTAATGAGCAAATCATAAATGGAGTGCAAGCATCATCAGCTCAGCAACTCACCACAACAAAACTTCAGCCGTAAAACAACCATTTTTTAATTTCCCTTCTAAAAACACTCTCAAATTGAATCTCTGTAAAATTCCTAGGCAGTTCATTCCAAGCAACAGAGCTAGTACACAAAAATAATTTCTACCTGTTTTGCTCTTAAATCTACTAGGATAAATATCCCTGCTACTCGCTCTTGTAGAATGACAGTGTACCTCAAAACTAAAACATAATAATCAAGAAAATATTTTGGTACCATTTTCTTTAAAATCTTAAACACCATCACTAATTTCAGAAAAGTTACCCTTAACTTTTTAAAAATTACTTTTACTGTAATGTTCATTATTTAAATGTGTCAGTGGAGGTACTTTCATAACAATTCTACATAACTTATTTTGGGCCGTCTGCAATTTCATTTTCATTTTTTTAGAACTACCGCTGTACCAAAAGGCTGCAGCATAGTCAAAGTATGGCTGCACTAAAGCACTAGCCAATATTTTTAAAGTTTGGGTATCTAAGAGCTCTGCTTGTCTTGCTAAAAACTTAATTTTAGAACAAATTTTTGAATGGACTATAACAGCCATCTTCTCACCTGTCAAATTACTATCTAAGATGCAACCTAAATATTTGACTTCATGTTTTGGTGTAATAATTTGATCCCCTACTTTTACCTCTGACCTGACACATTTTCTCAGTTTCGCAGCTGAACCAAATAAAATAAATTCAGTTTTCCTCAAATGAAAGGACAATTTATTAAGGCAGAACCATTTAGAGACTTCTTCAATTTGTTTACTTATTTCATTTTCAATAATTTCCTTCCTCTGATGAGACACAATGATAACAAATACAGTAAACTGTGTTATTTTAAAGTAGCATTCAACAATATAGCAACAGTTAATATGTATTTTATTCCTGTTATTCATTACTCAAGGCGTCAGTGTCGCATGATCCCTCAGAAATCATTCTAATAGGCTGATTCTGTGCTCAGCAAACATTTCTTATAATTTAGTTGTCTTTATGTAATGTTGAAAACCATTGTGCATTATTTTATGCATCCGATTAGACACTGAAATGTCTTTTATGTGAAATCATTTGAAATTTGGTGATAATGAGAAATGAGTGTGATAAGGTGAAAACTGTTAAAACAACTAGTTTTTTTAAACACCTTAACAGTCGACATAGCAAGGAATATGAGACGTCTGTTGAAGCTGAAGCTGTGTGAATTTGAATTAATTTAATCCAAAAATAAACCTCAATTTAATCTTCAGAATTGAGTCAAATGAGTTAAGAATGTTAATTTAAGTTCATTTGTATTATCTGTTTATTATCAAAACCAGTTCCTAATTAATTACTCTGTTGAAATCCAAAAAATGAAGTTTGTATTTGCATTTGTTCAAAAGTTGTGGAATTAATTATCAAAGAAAAAGGTTTTTTTTTAACAGCTATTAGTATCAGTATTAGCAGATATCACTCTGAATATTTGGCTCATCAGCTGAGAAATATAGTATTGATGCATACATGTACATAAATCAGTCAATGAATTAATAAATTAAACACACAAACTAAACACACACACACACACACACATACTGTACATTCTTACATACTTTCATATTCGACCATGCAAATATTACAATTAAGACTTATATTTAAATATTACAATTATTTTTAGATTAATTTTGAATAATGTAATACAGATTATGCATGTTCTTTCAGTGTGCCCATCACCTGTCTTACAGAGACCACTTTTTATTATCCAGTCAATTGCCCTACGATATTTTTTCTCTCCAAGATATGTCAGATTTCAGAAGGGAAATGGATTGTGAACACTGTGTCATATTGCTTTGACAAGACTTGTCCATGTAGAGCTGTACCATGAACAAAACCTATGTTCATTCATGTCAATCTTGTGTAAAGTTTGGAAAAAGAAACATACCTCAGAAGTCAAACATCCATAAACAAATGTCCTGTTTAATCTTGTCTTCCACATTTAGATTCTTTCCCAAAAGACCACCTTTGCTTGATGTTTTTTGAAGTTTGGCTGTTGACTGCAGCTTGGTTAATGGAGAAAATGCTTGTACAAAAATGCTAAATCTCAGCTTTCCACAACAGTATGAAATGTATTTAATTGGATGATTCCAGGATTCTTTCCAGTGTCGGTCTAATTGTGTTGAATGGCTTATCGGAGGCAACAATTCACTGCAGTAATTCTCATTTACTTCTTCCCGTTCTGGAGTTGACCTTTTCACCATTCTAATTTTATTAAGAGGTTATTAATGCTTTCTCACCGCACACTCAGTGCATTTCAGCTCTCCAGAGAACCCAAGAAAAGGCTCTTCTGCATGAAATCATTCTGTAGTTTGAAATTTATGTACAATACTTACATATATTACAAAATAATCCGTTTTAAAGTGCAACTGGTGAATTCGTCTGTTTCATTCACTTTTGAAGTAAGATCACATAAGTTGTTTATAGTGGAATAGGTGTCACTACAGGAGTGTTCCTTGTGAAAAAACAAAAAAAAAAAGATTTTATTTTTTTTTTCTCTGAGGCAGAAGCATTCAGCTTGACTTTAAGAGAAGATCAGTTTCTTATAGAAAAGAGTGCAATATCCAATCATGGACCCACTTGGTGCTGGAAGAGTAACCCAGAAGGAGGAGATTCAGTCTGAAAGCACGAGGCGAGGATGAGTGCTGGGCAACTCGCTAATCCACCTAAAAGCCAACAGAGAGACATGTCAGTCACATGAAGAAGAGGTGCCACAAAACACAGAAACTCAAAATGTCTGTCTTTCTTAAGTCACACTCGCCCCAGTGATTTAAAGCCAGCATGAAACAGAAGCTGTGATAGTTTTTCTTCCCTGCTGTACTGTATACACAAGTAAATGGCTTCTTTTGTCCATTGGTAATCAGTGTTGAAAGTACCACATTACAAAAGTATTGTGATTACAGCAGTATATTACTTTTGCTGTAACGCAGTAATATAGCACATTACTATTTAAATATTTATATAGAATATATGTATATATTTTTTGTAATATAATTACTCATAGCAATCTCAGTAACGCAAGTTCCAATGCATTTGAAGCCGAAATGAAGTGGTGTCAGGATTTGTTTTGTTTTTACCGCGAGACATTCATGCTGCTCACACCAGAGCTAAAAGTCCCAAGTAAAATAGTATGTCTATTCACTGTTGCAGGAGCAGTATCGATCCACCCCATATGCTCCCTACACAAGGTGCTTAAAGCACCGTAAACTATGCAAGTTCCCGCATTGCTAGTTGCTCTGTTCATAATTGATTCGATGGTTAGCTATTGGTGAATGTCATTTGAGTTTTTCACTGCCAAAAATGTAAGATTTTTCATAGTGATGTGAAGTATGGGTTCACAGAACTTTCTTGCTTTGTTTGTCAAAGGAGTACCTGGAGATGTTGATTAGTACTCAGACTGTTGATGACAAAGCCATCCCACATGCTGACATCATCATTATTAAATGCCAGTATATACTTCTGCCCCGAGTGCACATGGTATGTCTGGCATAGGCTTCAAACAGTCACATACTCTTTGCTGTACCCTGACGTGGACCCTGATGCGCACCATTTAAAAATGTAAGATCTGTAATTGGCTGACTTTGTATAGTTTTAATGGGTTTGGGCGGGGCTGAGAGCCATGGGAGCGAGGCTGATGGCGCAAGAGTTTAACAAGCCTCACGGATGGATACTTATGTTTTGTTTTATTGTATAATTAATGTTGAACCTTTGCCTATCACTTTTACCCATCATTCTTCTGTTAAAGTAGCACCACATAAACTCAACACAGTGAATCATAGAAACCCCACTGCATGCTAGTTTAGAGCACACAGACAGAACACAGAGGTATAAATGTTCAAAATGGCGATGGATATGTGCAGGGTATGTGCTATGGGATACGGTGAACACTCAACACAGAAGTTTAAATTGGGCTTAAGGTGTTAAATTCTTGTCTAAAATCAGAATCAGAATCGGTTTTATTGCCAAGTGTGCTTACACACACAAGGAATTTGTTTTGGTTACAGAAGCTTCCACTGTACATAAATTGACAAGTGACAACACAAAATAAATATGAGGAAAAAAAATAAAATAAAATACGACAAACATTAAACAGAGATGCAGTTAGACAATAGAGCTCTGGATGATGAATTGTTGTACAGATTTGTTATAAATATACAAGTTTTACAAGTTATAAGGTGCTGTGTACAAATGCGTATGGAGTAAGTATTGCATTGTATATTGTTATAAGGTGCTGTGTACAAATGCGTATGGAGAAAGTATTGCATTGTATACTGTTTTAAGGTGCTGTGTACAAATGCGTATGAAAAAGTATTGCACATGTTTATTGCACAATGGGGGAATAATTAACTGTTCATGAGGTAGATGGCCTGAGGAAAGAAACTTTTCCTGTGTCTGGCTGTTTTTGTGCTCGGTGTTCTGTAGCGCCGGCCAGACGGTAACAGTTCAAACAGAAAGTGTGCTGGGTGTGAAGGGTCCAGAGTGATTTTGCGAGT
>CAIGQV010017386.1:3320296-3332051 GCA_903798115.1 Danio jaintianensis
GGCAACAGGTCTGTAGTCATTGAGTCCTGTGATCGTTGGCTTCTTCTAGATTGGGATGATGGTGCAGCATTTGAAGCAGGATGGAACTTTGCGCTGTTCCAGTGATCTGTTGAAGATCTGTGAGAAAATGGGACCCAGCTGGTCAGCGCAGGTTCTCAGACAGGCTGGTGAAACACCATCTGGGCCAGGTGCTTTCCTTCTCTTCTGTTTCCTGAAGATCTGACGCATATTATCCTCACTGATCTGAAGTGCAGGGGGGGAAAGAGAGATGGCTGGAGGTGTTGATGGCTGTGTAGAGAGATCGTCAGGGTGGGTGTGGGGTGTCTCAAATCTACAGTAGAACTTATTCAGCTCGTTTGCAATGTTGTAGAGAAGGAATCTGCAGGACCTGGCAGTGTTGGCAATATGATCTATAAAGGTTAGCTGGTCATCGATTATTACTCCCAAGTTTTTGGCTGTTCTGGAGGGTGCAATGGTCGATGATCCCAGTTGAACAGAGAGGTTGTGACGGATCTTAGGGTTGGCGGAGATGACGAGAAGTTCAGTTTTCGTAAGGTTCAGCTGTAGGTGATGGTTCCTCATCCAGAGCGAGATGTCATTCAGGCATGCCGAGACGCGTGCTAAAACCGATTGATCATCAGGATGGAACGCAAGGTGAAGCTGCGTGTCGTCCGCATAGCAGTGATAGGAAAAGCCATGCTTTCGAATGACGGATCCCAATGATGTCATGTAGATCGAGAAGAGCAGCGGTCCGAGCACTGAGCCCTGAGGGACGCTGGTCTTGAGATGTTGCGATTCCGAGACTTCACCTTTCCACGATACCCTGAAGGACCTACCTGAGAGGTAAGACTGGAACCACTGGAAAGCCGTATCAGAGATTCCCAAGGTCTTGAGGGTCGAAAGGAGTATGCAATAGTTAACCGTGTCAAAAGCAGCTGAAAGATCCAGTAGGATGAGGACCGATGACTTAGAGGCTGCCCTAGCCAGTCTTAGGTCTTCAACAACCGAGAGCAGTGCGGTCTCCGTGGAGTGGCCCCTCTTAAAGCCTGACTGCTTGCTGTCCAGGAGGTTGTTCTGAGTAAGGAAGGATGAGAGTTGGTCAAAGACGACACGCTCCAGAGTTTTTCCAATGAAGGGCAAGAGAGATACCGGTCTGTAGTTTTTTTAGAAGTGCAGGATTAATCGAGGGTTTCTTTAGGAGCGGGGTGATGCGAGCCTCCTTAAAGGCTGTAGGAAATGTACCAGAGTTTAGAGATGAGTTGATGATGTGTGTGAGTGCAGGGACAATCGATGGAGAGATAGGCTGAAGTAGATGGGTGGGGATAGGATCCAGCGGGCAGGTAGTCGGGTGGTTGGAGGCAATGATCTTTGCAATGTCGTCCTCCGTTAGTGGAGAGAAAGAGGGGAGCGAGGTCTCAGGAGTCGGAGTGTGGTCCATCGGGGTCAGAGCAGTGAACTGACTGCTGATGGTGGTGGTCTTCTTTACAAAGAAAGAAGCAAAATCATCAGCTGTCAAGTCCGAGGAGGGAGGAGGGGTAGGAGGACAAAGAAGAGCAGAGAAGGTTTTGAAGAGAGTCCGAGAGTCAGGTGAGTTGTTAATTCGAGTATGGTAGAACTGAGTCTTGGCCGCTGAGACGTCAGTAGAAAAAGAAGAGAGGAGAGACTGATAGAGAGAGAGGTCGACAGGATTGTTAGATTTGCGCCACTTTCTCTCAGCAGACCTGAGCCTGGATCTGTGTTCACGGAGAACATCAGATAGCCACGGAGCAGAGGGGGTAGCACGAGCCGCTCGAGAGACGAGTAGACACAAACCATCTAGACAGGATGTTAGTGTGGAGCATAGAGAGTCAGTGGCACTGTCAGTGTTTAGTAGAGCGAGCTGGTCAGGTGGGGGGAGCATAGAAGAGACAGCAGAGGATAGGGTGAGTGGAGAGAGCGTACGTAGGTTGCGTCGGAAGGTTACAAGCGAGGAAGGAGGTGTTGTGTCGGGTGCGGTGAGGTCGAGATCAAGAGTGACAAGGAAGTGATCAGATGTATGCAGCGGGGTTACCCGAGTGTGGTGAGTGGAGCAGTAGCGTGTGTAGATGAGATCAAGTTGGTTACCAGATTTGTGGGTTGCAGGCGTGGCAAGTCGCTTAAGGTCAAACGATGCGGTCAGGTTGTTGAAGTTAGCAGCTGATGATTTTTCAAGGTGGATGTTGAAGTCTCCAAGTACCACAAGAGGGGTGCCATCTTCAGGAAAAGAAGACATGAGGACATCGAACTCCTCCAGGAATTGTCCAAGCTGACCTGGGGGGCGGTAGATGACTACAAAAGTAATTCTAACAGGATGAATAATATTTACCACATGCGATTTAAAGGAGGTGTTGTCACATGAGGGTGCAAGTTGTTTGAACCTCCATTCGTTTGGGATGAGAAGATCGGTTCCCCCACCTCTACCGGATGTACGGGAGCTGTGGGAGAAAGTGTAGTTGGAGAGGGCAGCCGGTGTGGCATTGTCCTCTGGTTTGATCCAGGTTTCAGTAAGTGCTAAAACAGAGAGACCAGAGTGTTTAGCCATGGCCGGAATAAAGTCTGCCTTGTTGACAGCAGATTGGCAGTTCCATAAGCCTATGGGAATAGAAAGTGCACTGGATGCAGATGTATGAATAGTAATCACATTAGCAGTGTTGCGTCGTCTACGACGTGATCCAAAAGATTTATGATTGTTATTGACAGTAGGAATTTGAAAACACATGGTTAATGCTAAGAATAACGCAAGAGAAAATAAATAAAAGAAATAAGGCTAGATACACAGATAAGAGCTAGATAGAACTAAATACAAATCAAAGTGCCCTGTCTGTGTCCCTGCTCGGTGGAGTCGCGCAGGTAGAGTTGCAGGTCTTTACTCTCTTCGGTCTTCACGCGATGAGGGCTGGATTTAACACGTGAAAACGCCGGTAGTAAACAATCAAGGCAGATACTGTGTGAAACTAAACAAGGCTAGAAACAATAACACTCTGTACACACTTGTTGCTAAGATGCTTCTCCATATTTAAGAAATGCGATAAAATAATTTTTGTTCTCTCTTGACTTGCATCGTTTGCTTAGTTTGGTCACTTTTGATTTGTTCTCGCACTCTGACTCATAGCTGAACAGCCAATCAGAGCGCTCTCTTTCACCGACGATGTGAAATCTACATGCTGAATTGGGCAAACTCCCTCTGATGAGAGGGACGACCTTATTCATCCCAATGGCCGACCATTGGCTTGGTGTGTCCTGGCCTTAGAGTATAAAGAACCAATTTCAAGCTAATGAAAGAATTTAAAAGTAACTCCATAAATTGGACTAATACTTTTGACAACAGCTGGCCGAATTAATCATTTACTTGCAACTCAAAAACAAGCCCTCAGAAAAGCACTTTCTCCCATTTTCAGACACATTAACCTAAATCCATCTTCGTATCCTGATAAATATTCTAGGCTTGCTTTCTAGACACGAGCGAAAGAGAAACAGCACTTTATAAGAGCGTAATAGTTTTTAAATTCTCCGATGGGTCAATAATAAATATGCAAAAGCCATTGCTTCCAGCTCGACTTGAACAATACGGACGTTGACTGACACTAATTAAAGTGATTGTGTGGAGCTCTCAGTGTGGACTGCTAATTGTTGTTGTCAGACAGAGTGCAGGTGTGTCACACGCCTCAGTCTGACTGCATTGGGCTTTGGCAGACGCTCAGATAGGCCTTTATTTCCATGCTTAATGAGAGAGTACAGCTACTAAATAGTGTTGGCTGGTCACTGGCATTGACTTTGTCCTGAAGTTGGGTTCAGCTTTGCTGCGTGAGCCGCACTGAAGCTGAATAGGACAATAATTGCAAAATTGTATCAGAAAATTGCATTTGAAACTTTTTGTCCACACAATGGATTTGTGTTGGAGCAGCATGAAAGAATTAAGTTAACTTATTAGATTTGACAAATTTAAGTAGATTGAACATAAAACAATCAAGTTGTCCCCCAAAAAAACTCAAGACTTGTGTTGTTTCAGCTCATTTAAAATAAACAGTTTGAACAAACAACAAACGTGATTTTTTGTAGTGTAAAGGAAACTGTTCCTTTGATGTTTAGTTAATTATGGACTCTCTATTTAATATTTGTAAAAAAATATATGACAAATGTTATAATAAAAAAATAGTTTCATTTATTAATGTAACAACAATGGCTAACTTGAACAAACAATAAAACGTAATTTGATAAACACTTTACAACACGACTTTACAACACGACTTTACAGGGTTCCAGTAGTTAATGTTAGTTAATGTATGTACCAACATCAACAAATAATGAACATTACATCTATTACAGTATTTATTCAATGTTGTTAATGTTACTTAAATGAAAATAAGGTTGTTCATTGTTAGTTCTTGTTAACTCACAGTGCATTAATTAATGTTCACAAGCACATCTTTGGATTTTAATAATGCAATAGTAACAGCTGAACTATGATTAATGAATGCTGTAAAATATGGTAGTGTGTGTGCACTCAAAAAATGACATTTGCTGTTTGTTCAAACTACTTATTGAAAATGAGATGAAACAACACAATTCTTGAGTTTTTTTGGGACAACTAAATTGTTTTATGTTCAATCAACTTAAATTTGTAAAAACTAATAAGTTAGCTTAATTCCTTTATGTTGTCCTAACACAAATCGACTGTGTGGAACCGAGTGTTTTTTTACAGTGTGTTGTTTGTGTGTGCGTGCGTGTGCGTGTGTGTGTGTGTGTGTGTGCGTGCGTGCGTGCGTGCGTGCGTGCGCGCGTGTGTGTGTGTGTGTGCATGTGCATGTGTGTGTTATCAGCAGTAATTAATTCAAACATATTTATTTTACATTTCACCTATACTGTAATTTAATTTAATTTAATTACATTATAGCCCTTTTGGAATATAACTGCATGCTTGTTAGTAATTTAAATAATTGTAAACAATAAGTAGCTAATAACTATAATTATATTAGTTAAAATAATAATAAATTTACTTGAAATTATGAAGTGATTAATTATCAAAGAATTACTTAATATTTTAAATTAACTTATTAGATTTTACAAATTTAAGTAGATTGAAATGCGGCACGGTGGCTCAGTGGTTAGCACTGTATCCTCACAGCAAGAAGGTCACTGGTTCGAGTCCCGGCTGGGCCAGTTGGCATTTCTGTGTGGAGTTTGCATGTTCTCCCCGTGTTTGCATGGGTTTCCTCCAGGTGCTCCAGTTTCCCCCACAGACATGCGCTATTAGTGAAGTGGGTAAGCAAAATTGGCCGTAGTATAAGTGTGTGTGTGAATGCGAGACTGTATGGGTGTTTCCCAGTACTGGGGTTGCAGATGGAAGGGCATCCGCTGCGTAAAACATATGCTGGAATAGTTGGAGGTTCATTCCACTGTGGTGACCCCCAATAAATAAGGGACTAAGCCGAAGGAAAATGAATGAAATAGATTAAACATAAAACAATTAAGTTGTCCCAACAAAAACCTCAAGAATTGTGTTGTTTCAGCTTATTTTAAATAAGTACTTTGAATAAACAACAAATGTATTATAAATGTATAATAATAATTAAAATAATAATAAATTTACATGAAATTATGAAATGATTAATTATCAATCAATTACATTCTGTTTTACATTAAAATGTTAATGTTATTTGATTTCTGCTCATTTGGAATGTTATTAAATACAAGTTGTATCATGTCCCTTCATTTGAGGCACCGGGCCATAACCTACACACGTGCAAATCTTCCACGGTCTTGTTTTTGGCTGAGAAAAGGCGTAATTATTTATGATGAAAATAGAACAAGAGTATAAACAAACAAACCGAGTCTCAGGGGTCTTGCATATTTAAAGTCAACCATGCAAAAGAACTCCTCCTGCATTCACAATCACACACGCACATCCACGTCCGTCCAATAAAGTCAAGAGTCATCAAACATTGATCTTGACTTCAACTCTGTATATCAAATAAATTCCCAGACATGAAAAATGATTGCTTTACCAAATTTTAGGTAAAAGCAGTGTATATTTTGACCTCACAAATCTGTTTTCTAATGTGCAGACTGGATCTCTCCGTCATTAGAGATTCAGAGCGCAAACGCAACGCTCGCTTTCATGGAACCGCCACGAAAACCAGACACACAATTTACTCTGAGGATCTGAGCACTGTACTTCCCCCCAGGCCAACGCCAATACACATTTCTGCTGAAGAACCGATAAATAAATAAACAATTAAAACGAGAGGAATGTATTGACAAACTGCCACGTGTGTTTTGGCTTAAAGCTCTGCAATAAAGGTCCACCTTGGGTTGTGGATTTGTTTTCACTGAAAGACAGAATAAATCCAGTTTAAGCGATCACAGGAGGTTTAGCAAAACTCTGCGCATGGCTCCAGACGTCAGGGATATCAGTGTGAGACTTTCAAAAGGGATCATTGTCATAATCATCATCACGAAAAACAAAACAAAAATAAGATCAGGGTGTATCTTGAAGAAGAGGTGTATCTTGTGCATTGATAACTTAAGGATCATGTGACACTGAAGACTGGAGTAATGATACCTGAAACTTCAGATTTGGATCACATGAATGAACTTTCAATTTAAAACAATTACTCAAATATAAAATACTTATTTGAAATTGCTGATAGTAGCACTACTTGAAAGGATGTTCATGAGACCTTTGTATCAGTACATGACATGCCTCAAACACAGTTGAAATTTCATTAGATGTCATTAAATATTTATGATACTGTTAAAGAGCCCTTATTATGGGTTTTTGAAAATGACCTTCTATGCAGTGTGTAACAGCACTAAGTGAATGAAAACATCCAGCTGAGGTTTAAATCCGAAAGTGCACCGTGTTTAAAACTATTGACTCTTTAACAAAATGGTCGACTCAGAGTCGAATAAATGAATGACGCGAAGATGAGGATGGAGGTTCGGCTGTGGGGAATAAAGATTTAAAGTTCATTTTCACAACAACACCACAGTAAAGCCAACCTAGTGCTGTGTTTGTTCCTGTCATTTTTCTGATTTTTGTTACAATAACCTATGCTGCAACACGGGATTCGTCGTCCGTTTGCTATTAAAGCAAGGAGCAGCAGAGACTATTTTGTATGGGACTTTGTCAGACTTTGACAGGGACTTTGTCAGTAACTGTTCCAGTTCACAAGGCCAGTTTCTTCTTCCTCCGGATCATAACATGTAAGTGTAATTAAAATTGTTGCCTCAGTTTGTGTAGTTTGCAAAATATGTGTTTAATTGTGTGTTATAAGTTGTAATCGCCAACTTATGTTATGCTGTTATTATTTGGGGTTAGGGTTAAGAGTAGAGTAATATGCTGGTGTTTAACTGCATTGCTCTCACATATTCTCTGCTACTTCATAGCCGTGGTGGGCATTTCTCTCTGTCTCATGCTGAACGCAGTTGACTAATCACAACACTGGGTCATCGGACCAATCACAGCAGATTAGCCTTACGCAAAGGAGGGGTTTGGGAACAAATGAATCGCTGAACAAATCATATGGAAGTCGTTGGGATAATTAGGTAAATATAAATGCATATTATAAGACAATGGAAGTGTTTTTTTGACCCCAAAAACCAAAATATGACCTTTTATAATGCAAAAAAGGGGCTCTTTAAATATTATTAAAAAGTGAGTATTTGCTTTACTTAAAAAGAAGTGAGTAAACCCATTGTAACTTGGACCTGTTAAGTTGATTTACATAACTTTAATAATTATGCACATAGTACATTTATATAAAAATACTTTTTGTATTTTGTAAGTCAACTAATCCTTTTAAAACGACAGGTTTACTCACTTATTTTAAGTAGTCAACTAATAATTGTCAGCGTTCTGCCACTTCGGTCTTGTTAATTCTTGTTTTGGTAGCAGAGTCCAGACACTAGTCCAGTCTGGTCTTGTACGTTGTGCTCGGCTCGAGTTTTCTAGGGGTCGGGCACTCATATCCTGTCTTTGTCTGTCTTCGTCCTTGTATGCGCGCCGCCTTAGGTGCTTGATGCGAGTGCGTGTGGTCCGGGCGGGCTCGGGATGCACCCTCTCGTGTTTGTGTTTGTGTTTGTTTTGTCCGTGGCGTGCTGTTTCGTTCTCAGCGCTTCAGTCAAGTTGGTTTCTGTTTCGGTTGGCGCTGGGATTGGAACAAGTGCACATCGCATGTGTGAGTGCACGGTAAGTGTTTTATTTATCATGTGCTCATGTCTTGCATTCTGGTTGTGTTGCCGTTGTTTGTTGCATGTGGCCTGTTTACACACATCCAAGTGCTGTGGTTTTGTGTGAACACATGGTCAATGAGTGCTCTTATTGGCTGCGTGCTCTAGCCCCATTTCATGTGAGCACATGGTCTTTGTTAGTCTTTTTGTGACATGTGCTCTCCTGTCTATTGTCTTGCCCCACCCACCTTGTTACCCTATTATTTATCATTATGTTCACATGCCCTCTTGTCAGTTTACATTTACATTTACATTTAGTCATTTAGCTGACGCTTTTATCCAAAGCGACTTACAATTGAGGTTCACAAAAGAAGCAATCAGTACAAGAGGAAACAAAGCATACATAAGTGAAATCGAACTAGTCTTGAGTAGGTAAAACACAATATACGACCTAAGTGCAGTAGAGGTTTTTTTTTTATTATTATTATTTTTTTTATTAGTGGGTCAGGTGTAGACGGAAGAGATGAGTTTTAAGGCGATTTTTAAAGATGGACACAGAGTCTGCCAAACGCTTTGTAGGAGGCAGATCGTTCCACCATCGTGGGACCGATTCAGAGAAAGTGCGGGAGAGTGATTTCTTACCCTTTTGGGACGGCACCATGAGACGACGCTCGTTAGCAGAGCACAGTGATCTGGAGGGTAAATATGTCTGTATTAGTGAGTGAAGGTAGGCGGGTGCTAAACCTGTGGTGGTCTTGTAGGATATGAGCAGAGCTTTGAATTCGATGCGGGCGGCTATAGGGAGCCAATGTAACTTGACAAAGAGGGGTGTTACATGTGCTCTTAAAAGTTAATTGGTTTGCTTTCTCTATTTATTCTCCCAGTGTGCTCTGTCCTGTGCTGGTCCGTTGTAATCCTTCGTGTGTCTGTCATGCCAAGCCCTGCCGAGTCAAGTCAGTCTTAATGCTATGTTTTTTCCCCCACGGGGTTGTTTTTGTTTGCTTTTTATATAATAAAAGTCCTTGATATACTGCATTTAGGTCCTCGCCTCCTCTCCTCCACCTCAAACTGTGACAAAAATCTTTACAGTGTAGTACTGACACTTTTGCTTAGAAATGTTCATGAGAAATTAATTTCATTGAACTGAAAAAAAGTGAAAAATATTCATGCCACAGTTATAATGGCCTCGGGACAATCATGTTTATGACAAATTTATAAGTTATGTTGTGTTTGTAATGTCAAGTTGTCATAACAAAGGCACCTCAAACAATGTCACATTTGCATTTAAAATGACATAACTGAGCAAATGACACTTAATGACAGCTGTCATGAACATGCATAAAATCTCATTCATGTTAATAACATGTCATGTCATGATTATAAATGTTTCATGACAGTCTTTTGAACACCCCTTCAAGTAAAGTGTTACCTTATTGATTTCATTGCGTTTTATTTAAAAAGTGTCAACCTTAAACCTTAAACCTTTGATTTCTCTGTCAGTTTAAAACTAGATTAAAGACACATCTCTTTGCATTAGCATACACATAAAACACAAATGCTTTTGAAATACAAATCCTTTAAAGGATTGTTAGTCTGCATTATTTAGGGCAACCGGAGCCGGGAACACTTCCCAAAAGACATTATAATTTGAACGGCATCTGCGCTTATGTTAGTCTTTTTTTTTATTCCCGAGGTTTCCATAATCCTGGACCAGGCCGTATTCTGAGCAGCTGCTGTGGTGGTCATGGAGGAGTGGAGAGCATGAGACTGATTCCTGTAAGACCCCAGTGACGGATGAGTCTTCGCATTATCCTTAAGAGCCAGCCTGTACACCAGCCGGTGACCTCTCCCACCTGCAGCTTCTCCACGATGGACGTCCAGCGTTCTCCAGCCTCCGGCGCCTAGACTGCAGCTCTGCACAAGACGTTTGGCCATAGGAGAAATGGTCGTGCCCAACTGAGCCTGGTATCTCGCTAGTTTTTTTTTTTTTTCCTTCACTTTACCCAATTGGTGAAGTTCGTTCCTCGCCGCTGTCACCACTGGCTTTCATGGTTCGGGACCTGTGGAGCTGCGCATCGATGGATTTGCTCTTCAGTGTTTGGACTTTCAGCAGTGAAAATTAAACCACACTGAACTGAACTAAACTGAACTTAAACTCTGAAAACTGGACTGACTCTGTTTCAATTTACTATAATCTTCTATGTTAAGCTGCTTTGACACAATCTACATTGTAAAAGCGCTATAGAAATAAAGATGAATTGAATTTAATTGAATTGAATTGTCAAAGGGGATATAGCATCTCCCATGTTGAAAAAAAAATGACAATAAGCATTCCCTCTGTAATACCACAATCCACCCATTGCCATACCCTTTAGGTCAGGGCTTCTCAAAATCCAGATTCCGGTCTGGATCTGGACTCAGTAAGAATTCAATCCAGACCCACCTTCATTTAAGAGCACTAATTGTGTATAGGGGATCAAAAGTGTGGATTTACTACCACAACGTGCTAACCATTTAGCCAATTTATTAAAAAAAAAAAAATTATTAGTTGTTTATTAAATATCAATTTACATGAAATTAAATGAAAAAATCTAAAAACCTTACTTTTTAAGTTTAAAACTCAATTTTTTACTTTAATTTATCTGCGTGATAGCCCAGTTGTTAGTGCGCCGACATATGGTGCGGCAGCGCTCCGGGTGTCCCAAGTTCAAATCCCGGCTCTTGGACCTTTCCCAATCCTACACCCCCTCTTTCTCCCCCGCTTCACTTCCTGTCAATCTACTGTCCTGTCAAACAAAGGCAAAAATGCCAAAAAATACATCTAAAAAAAAAAGGTTTGTTTCATTTAATATAAAACAAAAAAAAAATCATAATTATTATTATTGGGCAAAGATTAATCGTGATTAATTGCATCCAAAATTGTTTTGACATAATATGTGTGTGCGTGTGTGAATTATATATATTTATTATGTATATGTAATACACACAAAAATGCATAAAAACTGCACAAAACAGTTTTGTTACATAGATATTTCAATGTACATATTTACAATTTGTATCAGGTACATATATGTATTATATTTTAATATAAATAAACATTTTCTCAAATATATGCATGCGTGTGTGTATTTATATATACATAATAAATATGCATAGTACACACACATATAGTATATCAAAATAAACATTTATTTTGCATTTCTTTGCCCAGCGCTAAAAATGATTAACATTTCCCCCGTATTTGTGGTAATATTTCACTACACTACTATTGTTTTAATCAAATAAAGCAGCCTTAACATAAAAAAGACAGACTTTTAATCAGTAGCGTGTGTTTACACAAATATGGACATATTTGTGTGAATGAAGTGGGAAAAACGGTTCTCATTGCACCTCTGTAAAATATGAATGTGAGTGTCACGGTCACACAAGGAAGTGTTAACTTCAAGGGTGTTTATTCAAGTGATATGCACAATAGTAGTTAGGTGAAGTAGGCGAATGGTGTCGAAGAAGGTGAGCGATCTCACACACACACACACACACACACACACACACACACACACACACA
>CAIGQV010017386.1:3332061-3352249 GCA_903798115.1 Danio jaintianensis
CACACACACACACACACACACACACACACACACACACACACACAGACACACAGTTCAGCAACACAGTTCCGTTCAAAGGCTATTGCCAACATAAGAACAGTCACTTTCCTTTGAATCGGTGCATTGGCATTCACAGGAGGAGCACATCCATGAAAGAGCGTAGAAGACAGAAGAGAAGACGAGGGGGACCATGCGTCTTTGATTCCAGCCCCTGACTGAGTGAGGTGAGTATTTATGGTGTGTGGTGATTGCAGGTGCGGGTGATTAGTAATCAGGTGAGGGTTCATGGGTGTGGTGCGTTTTGGCTGGTGAGTGAGAGCGGTGATTTGGACTAGGAGAAGGAGCAGCGGGTGTGACAGTACCACCCCCCCTCCACGGGTGACTTCAGGCACCCTGGACCGGCGGTGGGGATGGCCTCGACCTCGGGGAGCTGGGCGTTCTGGGTGTCAGCGGTGGAATTCCTCGAGGAGGGTCGGATCCAGAATGTCGTTACGGGGTGTCCATGATCTCTCCTCGGGACCGAATCCTTCCCAGTCTATGAGGTACTGGAGTTGGCCGTTCCGCCGCCGGGAGTCAAGAACTTCCTGGACTCGGTAGATGTTGTCACCGAGGACTTCGGAACCGCCTCTCCCTCCAAAACAAACCGGTTCTGTGGAAGGAGGGAGAACTGGATCAGAGTGTGGTTTGAGAAGAGATACATGGAATGTGGGGGAGATCCGATAGTGTGGAGGTAGGTTGAGACGATAGGTAACAGGGTTGATTTGGGAGTGTATGGTGAACGGTCCTATGTAGCGGGGACTTACGGCAAGGCAGACGGAGGCGGATGTCTCTGGTGGAGAGCCATACCTTATCTCCTGGGTGGTATACGGGATTAGGTAACCTGCGACGATTGGCGGCGTCCGTGTACCTCCCTACTGCCTGCTGAAGGTTGGTATGGGCTGAGTCCTACACCCTCTCACTCTCTCGGAACCAGTGATCTACCGCGGGCACTTCAGAGGTTTCGCCAGTCCACGGAAACAGGGATGGTTGATAACCTAGGGGGTTTACATTGAAAGGGGGTTAGTCCAGTAGCAGCCTGACGAAGGGAAGGGAGGATGTCGTCTATGTAAACAATAGCGAACTGGTGAAGGAAATCCCGGAAGATCTTGTTCATAAAGTTTTGGAAAATGGATGGACTGTTGGCTAGACCATAGGGCATCACTTGATATTCATAATGGCCTGTGGGGGTGATGAAGGCAGTTTTCCATTCGTCTCCCTCTCGAATACGTATCAGGTTGTAAGTGATTCGGAGGTCTAATTTGCTAAATATCTTCACCTCCCGGAGTTCTTCGAGGGTGGCTGGAACGAGTGGTAGTGGGTAGGCAAATTTGACTGTTGCATCGTTGAGGACCCGATAATCAATGCAAGGCTGTAGACTTCCGTCCTTCTTCCCGACAAAGAAGAAGCTGGAAGCAGCCGGTGATGTGGAAGTTCTGATGAACCCCTGATGGAGAGCTTCCTCGATGTAATTCTCCATTGCGTAGTGTTTAGGACGAGAGAGAGGGTAGATTTTTCCATGGGGCAGCAGGTCGATACTACAATCCCAGGACCGATGTGGGGGTAACTGGGTGGCCCGTTCCTTGCTGAAGACGTCTAGAAAGGGAGATTAGATGGCCGGGATATTGACAGATGTGGGGTTGACAGCGCTTTCTATGGTGGTGGTGTGGACGTCAAGGGAATTCAGGTTTGGATCATGACCAGCAGGGGGAGTGAGATGACCGTGGTGTTTGCACGCAGTGCTCCATTCCAAGATCTCTCTGGTGTTCCACTCAATCTTGGGTTGGTGCTGTGCAAGCCAGGGTCTGCAAAGAATGACGTCCACATTCGCACGGTGTAAGACCAATAGAATTAATTTTTCATGGTGATTCAGCGGTGAGAGAATGGTGACTTCCTGGGTCCTCTGGGATATTTTGCCATCACCTAATGGTGAGTTTTGGATGGTGGTGATTTTGTAGAGGGTTTCGCTACTCACAGAGGGGATATTATGTTTGGTAAGGAAATGAGATGAGATGAAGTTTCCAGCAGCTCCAGAATCCACCAGTACATCTATGGGGTAAGAGTTAGAATCAATAATTAGTTGTGCTTTCAGGTGAGGAATGTGAGAAACGGTAGGGGTTAGAGTGACTTTACTCACCATTAGGCGAGGCGGACGAAATGGACAGGCGGAGATGAGGTGAGACGCTTCCCCACAATACAAACAGAGTTTGTTTCTGATTCGGCGTTGTCGTTTAGAAGTTTCGAGACGATAGGAATCGGTAATCATAGGTTCGTCCTCCTCCGGTGGTGGTGAAGGAGTGCTGGGAATGGGAACATGATAAGAAAGTGGTGGGATGGTACAGGCTGAGAGGTGTTGTGAAATACTGATGGCTTTCTTGATAAAGGTTTCTAGGTTGGCGTTGTCCTCATAGATGACCATGTGCTTACGAGTGCTAGGTTTTAAACCTCTACGATAGGCTGCTAAGAGGGCCACTTGGTTCCAGCCGCTACTGGCGGCGAGTGCTCGGAATTGCAGCGTGTAGTCATGGATGGAGGTGTTACCTTGGCGGAGAGTGAGTAGTTCATCGTGCACAGACAAAGGGGTAAGTGAGACTGCAAACACCTCTTTGAAGTGGTCAATGAAGGTTTGATAGGTGGCCACCACCGGGCTGCATGCATTCACGAGAGCATCCGCCCATTGGAGGGCTCGTCCTGTAAGAAGGGAAATCATGAAAGCAAACTTTGAGATCTTGTTGGGAAATTGGTGATTGTTAGCCTCAATATAGAGCGAGAATTGCAGCAGAAAACCATTACAGGTACTCGGCTCGCCGGAGTAGTTCATCGGTCGAGCGAGGGGCGTGCTCGTATGGAAAGAGGCGTTAGTGCCGGCGTTCGGTGGGGTGGCTGGTAGGGTTTGCCGGAGAGAGTTTACCATGCTGGTGAATGGGTCCGGAGCGACTCCGGTCTCCAGCGTTAGTCTCCATTTGCCGTAGTAATTTGCTGGGCTGGAATCCTGTCACGGTCACACAAGGAAGACAAGGAAGTGTTAACTTCAAGGGTGTTTATTCAAGTGATATGCACAATAGTAGTTAGGTGAAGTAGGCGAATGGTGTCGAAGAAGGTGAGTGACAAAGTTCACACACACACAGTTCAGCAGCACAGTTCCGTTCAAAGGCTATTGCCAACAAAAGAACAGTCACTTCCCTTGAATCGGTGCATTGGCATTCACAGGAGGAGCACATCCATGGAAGAGCGAAGAAGAAGACAGAAGAGAAGACGATGGGGACCATGCGTCTTTGATTCCAGCCGCTGACTGAGTGAGGTGAGTATTTATGGTGTGTGGTGATTGCAGGGTTTACGGGTGTGGTGCGTGGTGGCTGGTGAGTGAGAGCGGTGATTGGGACTAGGAGAAGGAGCAGCGGGTGTGACAGTGAGAAAACCAGCAGTTCCAGCAGTTTTTGCCTGGGTGAGCAGCACAACATCTTCTGAATTCTTGACAGGTTTTACCTCACACTTTGTGTTACGGATGAATGAAAACCTCCATAAACATCTTGACACATTACTGGAAAACCATGCTTACAATCCTCCCCCTTCCACACTTATAAATAAAAATATAAATAAATCAAATTCTCGCTGCATCAACATAATTTGTAACATTACCAACAGATATTTTATCTTTGTCTCCCCAGTTTGTAAAAATAAGCAAAATATAAATAAAATATTGTATTTAGAGTGCAATACAACACACAAGTGTATAGGGTATAGAGGCATTGTTGTGTGTTTAAGCCAGAAAGCCATTGTGGTGTGTTTGCCTCTTACAGTACATCTCTTTCCTTTCATTTTGTCATTGTAAAAGAAAATATAAAAATTCTTAAAAGCATTTTTAGTTTAAAAATGTGTAAATATGAAATGTATATATTCTTTTTTTAAATTATTGTATAAGAAAGTTTTACATTCAAGATTTCAATTAATGTACAAAAATAAAAAATATATATAATAATGAGATTTTTTTTGGACGAACAAACTTATTGAAACTTATTATTTTTTTTTTTGTATTTTAATAGTACATTTTTATTTTAATTAATTTATTAAATGACAATTTTCATTTTTGGGTGAATGAACCATGTGAAAAGGCTCATTTTATTTTATTTTATTCATTCATTCATTATTTTATTTTATTTAATTTTAATTTATTTTTTATTTTATTTTATTTATTTTATTTTATTTTAGCCCTTCTTCATAAAGCACGCTTGCAGTGCCTATGTGGCATTACATCACCAAAAATGTGGACCCACAGAAGGCTTAGTCTGGCGAGGTGATTGTGTGCTTTAATTATTTATAAAACCCAACCTTGTTTTGCATCGGTGCTGTAGTCACGTGCCACCGGTGTAAACACTCTCTCTAAACAACACAGCTGTTTGAGCAGATATAATCACATTCAAAATCTTGAATATGAGGCCAGAGATGAAGGAGAAAGAAAGAAGGCCTAAGCGGTTAAATACAAAAAAAGTCTGTTTGAAGTTAGATTTTAACAGACAAGCCCTTCATAGTCCCGGTAATTGTGGAGCGTAATGAGAGAGAGGCTTTGATGGATGGATTAAGAGCAGGTCTTAAGTCTGCAGTCTCCAGAGTCTCTGTGTAAACTCTGATTTGAGTCAGTGGCACCACAGAGCTTCAGACTGCTCTTATTCAGCCACCCGGACTCTGTCATTACTCCTCTTTTATTCCCTTTTATTCCTCTCACACTCATCAATATTCCATAGGGTCAGATATCATACGCTCCGCAATTCCTCCTCGCTTTGACTGACGTTCCCCAAGATGCACATGTGAAAGAAAAATGTGACTGAAAGCTGGGATGGAGCTGTGGTGAGAATGATGAACGAAATATTTAGTGGTTAGTCACTTTTGCATATGTTGGCTCTAAAAAAGTTTTTTTTCTTTCTTTTTTATTTTGGTAAGAGCGTAATTATGTGCAGTAGGTCAAGACTTATTTAAAAATTGTAATCATTCTATAATTTACTCACTCTCAAGCTATCCTTGATGTATATGACTCTTTTTCTGTCAGATGAACACAGACAGAGTAGTTTAAAATTTTATCCTGGCTCTTCCATGCTGTATAATGGTGCTAGTGGCTTTTATTTTGAAGCTTCCAAAAGTGCACAACTCATTCATTCATTTTCTTTTTGGCTTAGTCCCTTTATTAATCTGGGGTCGCCACAGCGGAATGAACCATCAACTTATCCAGCATATGTTTTACGCAGTGGATGCCCTTCCAGCTGCAACCCATCACTGGGAAACATCCATACACACTCATTCACACACATACACTACGGACAATTTAGCCTACCCAATTCACCTATAGCACATGATTTTGGACTTGTGGGAGAAACCGGAGCACCCGGAGAAAACCCACGCGAACACGGGGAGAACATGCAAACTCCAAACAGAAATGCCAACTGACCCAGCCGAGGCTCGAACCAGCGACCTTCTTGCTGTGAGGCAAACGTGTTACCCACTGCGCCACTGTGCAGCCAAGTGCACAACTTTGTTGTAAAATGAACCTATACACTGCCAGCTGGTTAATGCATGTCTTAGGGGCCGTTCACACAGAATGCATTTTTCCTCTCCAATGTGCTACTTTTCTATTGTTTTTCAATGTAAGCACGGACTTGACAGTCGTGTTTGACCATTACTCTAGCGTCTCATGTCTTATGAAGCAATGCGCACATGATCGGCATGTTTTTTAGACATCGTGTCAAGTTGAAATATCTTCAACTTTCACACAGTGTAGCTCATCACTGTCAGGTCCAAAAGCAGTGGACCAATCAGAAAAGCTCAGGCGGGGCAACCGTTGCAAGCTTCTGTTTATAATTGAAAGTTGACATGACAACTGCTTTATTTATCGTTATATCATGGCGAAGCAGGCACTCATTGACGGTTTCTAATGGGTCTGTTATTGCCGTTATTACATCTCGTTCATAATATAAGATGCATTTGTAGCGGAAGCTCCTGGAATAGACGTAGCTACTGAGCAAACTGACAACACTGGAAAAGTTGTCTATATGGAGATTGACGGGTGAGACAAACATATTATATTACAAAATTATGGACATCAAGTTGTTTTGTAGTGTTTATTTGGTGTTGTGAGACAAAAATAATCATCCCTGTAAATATCATTAATGTGAAAAGGAACAAAATTCGTTGGCATCATACTACCCCACCATCATTTTACTGAGCTGCAGTCTGTAGGCTAAAGCATGTATTTCCAATGGCCTTGAGTTGGAACATGCCTTGTTTTCAGATCCGCAGCAAATGGTTGCAGAAGCATTTTATATATTAAACCACATTGCGCAGGACGTGAAAATGATAACTGCGTCTGGCTGAAACTGAAAAAAAAAACACTTATGTCGCACATGGCACCGGCTGTACGGTAGATCCCAAAGAGTTCTGTTACTTTAAGTCAAAAAAACATTTACAGGCTAAACAAAATGGATATCCATGGCCACTGGCAATACTGAGGTATTATGAAGTGAAACAATCGTTTTGTGTATGAAACTGAACATTATTAATCCACAGCCTCAGCTAACAGTCTGAAGTTTCCTGTCTCATAATGAAGTATATCAAATGGGAATCATAGATTTCATACTAAAATGTTGTTATTGTTATTTTTTCCACTAAAGAAAACAAATTCACCCACATTTTGAATGACCCGAGGGTTAGTAAATTAACGTCAAATGAAATTTTTTGGTAAATCAGCTGAAATCTGGTCAAGGTTTTTTTTTTTTTTTGGTTGGTTAGTTGATTGATTTGATTGTTTGTTTGATTGATTGATTGATTGATTGGTTGATTGATTGATTGATTGATTGATTGATTGATTGATTGATTGATTGATTGATTGATTGATTGATTGATTGATTGATTGATTGATTGATTGATTTAAGACCATGTAACTGAGAAAAAGTACTACATGGAAGTTTTCCACTTCAGGTATAGATACGTTTTATAGCTTATAATAAGTAGGTCTATCTTCTACAAAAACAAACAAGTAACATTAAGACAAAACTTTTTTGTCAGAAATAAACAAACACAACATGAATAAATAAAAGGAAAGTTGTAAATAAAACAAAGACTAGAGTATGTTTACAAAGAAACACTATTTCAGCTTTTGTACCTCAGAATTTCTTGTTTAATTTATTTTGATGCTCTGTATTTTTCAGAAAATTGTTTACTCACTAAATATTGATGTAAATATGGAGCTTGTTTTGTTATGCAAATGTCAAAATGTATTAGTTTACATATTATGCCCTACAAAAGAAGTGTTTTAAGGTTATATTATTGTGCAAGTAGCCATGCAAAAAATAAGTCTTTATTAATTGATCATCTGTCCATGAAGTCAAAATGATTAGATTTTTTTCTTTCTTTTTCAAATATTTCCCAAATGATCTTTACCAGAGCAAGGGATTTTTCACAGTATTTCCTGCAATATTTTTTTATTCTGGAGAAAGTCTTATTTGTTTTATTTTGGATAGAATAAAAGCAGTTTTTAAAAACCATTTTAAGTTCAATATTATTAGCCCCTTTAAGCAATATTTTTTTCGACTGTCTACAGAACAAACCACTGTTATACAATGTTTGTCTAATTACCCTAACTTGCCTAAGTAACCTAATTAACCTAGTTAAGCCTTTAAATTGCACTTTACGGTAAGCTGAATACTAATATCTTGAAAAATATCTAGTAAAATAGTATGTACTGTCATCATGGCAAATGAAAGAAATCACTTATTAGAAATGAGTTATTAAAACTATTATGTTTAGAAATGTGTTGAAAAAATTGTCTTTCTGTTAAACAGAAATTGGGGGAAAAATATACAGGGGGCTAATAATTCAGGAGGGCTAATAATTCTGACTTCAACTGTATATCTATCCAAATATAATCTGTGTGAAAACAAGTATTTTAGATGGACATTAACTCCAAAAAGTAAACATACAGTACATACAATTGGCTCAGCTGAAATGAACATTAGTAATAGAGGCAGTTTTCTAAAATGGTGTTTAAATGAGCAATTACCTAAGCAAATATCTGTTAATTTGCATATATTTCTTAAAACAAATAATAATAATAAAAAAACTTTGAACACTGGATGAAGTCTGGTTCAAAATCTTGTTTCCTTTTTGGACATTGTTATACATAGGCCTTGTTTATCCTGTAACTCCATTATTCAGAAAATACTGCAAAGAAAAATAATTGTAATATGAAATGTATGTGTATACTATCCTCATTTGTAAGTTGCTTTAGATAAAAGTGTCTGCTGAATGAATACATATAAATGTAATCAGGCAAATTATGTATGAATGTATTCCTCATAAAATCTTCAGAATATAGATATGAATAAAACTATAAAGTTTTGGTGTATAATTGTTGCTGAAGTGTAAATTTATTGCTCAGTACATGAGAAAATTCAATTTGAGAAAACAACCTTACAAAATACAGTATATGTATTGTAATTTAAATCTAGAAAAAAAAAGATTAAAACATGATATAAGAAACATTTAAATGGGTAATTTGGATTATTCTCTTTTTTTTTTTATTAAAAAAGGGGGAAAAAAGCACTTTATGAAAAGCCAAAAAGCTCAAAGATTCAACATTGGCAGGTGCCCTTTTTATTATTATTATAAAAAAATTTTTGTAGATTTTCAAAACAGTAGATGCACTTTTTATCCCAATGCACTTATATTGCATTTATGCACACTATGCTCAAATTCATTCAATGCGTAACAGGGTGTAATTTAAGGTTCCACAAGACGGCCTGCAATTTTTTATTGGACACGTATCATTTCCTAGCAGGATAATGGATTAAGTATGGATTAAGGAGCGTATGTTTTCCTCTGAATGGCACAGGTTTAATAGCGGGCTGCTTGGGACGACCCTGAGCGGGCACTGCCTCCAGGAACGGCCCATTAGTGTGTAATTACAGCCCGGGCGGGTGTGATGATAACCACGGCTACACTTCACTACCCACCACACACTGGCTTTATTGCAGGTGTACATTACTTAATGCCTTCATTACCAAAGACAATCACTTAATTATATAGTCTGAGGAAGAACATCAAATGCGCGTCAGAATCAATTTGAAGGCTGATAATGGAGGCGGTGGAGCTGTTTATTGCCAAGCTGACAAGTGCTTCAGTGAGATCAAAGTTTGCAAGAAGACTCTCTTGAAAGGGTTATTACTGGGATTGCACATAGCAGTTTATCGTTCTTGATCAATGAGCTAAAGACACGAGAGATAAAAAGAAAACTGCAAAGATTCAGTGGATGCATTCACATATTTCAGCGGGATTGCTTGGGTTTTTAGTGAAAGTAGATGAATGTGTTGTAAACAATGTCAAGCAGCTTCGACTAACTACCGTTTGGTAACTAGTTCACTCAGTTTCTCTTTAAAATATAACTTGAATTGTTGAAGTCACTGGATTTAAAATAACTGTTTTACATATGTATATATTTAAATAGGTATATATTTAAATAAACTTGTTTTTGTGGAAAATAACTTTTTTAATGTTTTAAATACGTGTATATTTAAATATGTATATATTTAAGTTATATTGTTGCTGGTTTTTTGTAGTTTTTTTTGGAGCAAATGCTATTTCAAAGGCATATTTAATTATTTATTTAAAATTTTTATTGTTTATTTATTTTTATGTATTTATTATTATTTTTTGCAGACTATACTGTACATACAAGGTCTTCTTAAACTAAGCCTGACCTAAAAAGTTTACTCAAATTTTGCAACATTTTTAATTGCCATTTTGCAGTTTATAACATGAACTTTTTGATTGATTGATTGATTGATTGATTGATTGATTGATTGATTGATTGATTGATTGATTGATTGATTGATTGACTGATTAATTGATTTATTTATTGATTTATTGATTTATTGATTGATTGATTAAAAAATAAAGTATAACATTTTAATACTGTGAAATATTTGTAAGGAATTGTTTTACATCCTAAATAATTTATTTTAAAATCTTTCAAAATGTTAAAATGGTGTAAACAGTTGTGCTGCTTAATAGCATTTAAAAGCAAGATTATTATTATTTTTTAAACAAAGTCCAAACTAAAAGTAAACAAACTATTTTCTAAAAGTGTTAAATTAGTTTAAAATTAGTTTTAAATACTATTTAGAATTAGTATTACTGTAGTATTAAAATAGTTTAGTTTAATTTAGAGTAGCCTGCATTAAAACGAACAAATATATATTTAAAAAAACTCAAACAGTTTTCAAACATTCATTATATATGTTCTAATATATCTAAAATATGTTCATTTGTTTTGTTAGTTGGTTCATTTTGTTTGTTTTTAAGTAAACTAAGGCATCTAAGAATAATTTATTCCTGATATAGCAATTTAAAATGTATTTTTGCTGACAAAATTTTCAGAAACAAAATCTATCTTGCAGATGCTAATGTCCAAACATAAGCTAACTTGTATTTGCATTAAGTGTACACATTGCATCAGTTCATGCATTCCCTGGATATTGAGCCCATGACCCTGCCATTTCTATCACAGTGCTCTAATGTAACATAATGTAGTCAGGTTGAGTCAGACATAGTAATGTGTTTTGCTAGAAGTAGCCCATCTGTCCATTTAATGGCAAATGGAAAGACCATTATATAAAGAGCATTTATCAAGAGCCATCACTGCCATCACATTATTGTAATGCCCATTATTGGAAAACCGTGCTCTATTCTGTGTGTGATTAACAAACAGACGTTTAATTCAACAGTCTGAAACCACCACGAACCCCAAAGTAGCCGCTCCGAGCTCCCTTAAAAGTGAAGTTAACATTGCCATCAACGAACGATAATGATTGACCTTTAATGAACTCCAGATTCTTTGAAAAACATTAAGCTACTTAATGCCTAGATTGAGTTCAGGCCCGTTGTGGTTACATGTGGACAAGATGAGTGTAAGTGTCTTAAGATCATCTCTCCCTCAGTGTAAATGCTAAAGAATACCCAAGAGATGGATCAATATCTAATTTGCCATCCTCCATATTTCGCCACAAGACAAATGCAAGTGCGTATGTTATGCTGTTTGCACACAATATGTCATGCGCATCAACTCCAACTAGATAAACATCTAAAGCAATGAAGAAGCAGACATATTTCAAAAAGCATGTCTTCAATACTTAGAAGAAGAAGAAGAAAAAACACATTACTTTAGGTCTTCGTCATGTGTGGTTGCTAAGAAGCATATAATATTGACAAAAGCTTTGCATTGGGAGGTTGCATAGATATATAGAAATATGCCTTCTATGAAACTGATAAATTCTTTTGTACAATTTAAAAACAAAAAATGCAAAAGAAAATTGGATTTCAAAGCTTGAACTGCCATCAATATGTCATATTATTTTTGATGCTTTAAAGATATGCCTTGGGTCACATCCATCCTTCACGGAAATAAAAGTGGCATCTTTTTTTCATCTTGTTTTACTTTTGAACAACCAAGTGAATGATAGGTCTGACTATTTCAGGGTGTCCGCGGGGTTTTAAAGTCTTAAAATGTCTCAAATTCACTTAAATATGGTATTGTAGGTCTTAAATAATTTTAAACAGGTCTTCATTTTCCTTTGTCTATGTAAAGATATACCCAGCACTCATCGAATCACTAACAATCCATTTTTAAAAAATAAATAAAATGTTGAACAAATGTTACATTTGTTATCAACTACGTTTACCAATATGGTCATTTGTTTAAAAGTTCCCTATATTTATAGCTACCTGGTGAGGACACTGACCTGGACAGAGTGTTTTGCATACATTTAGTTGATTATAGTTGTTAAAACTTGTCTTTTTTTTTTAAAGAAAAGTTATGCTGAAAAAAGTATATGTATACAACTAGAATTTGCTTGTTTTGAGACATTATTTAAAATGTGTTTCTAAAAAAATAACTTAACTTGATTTTTTATTGATGGGGCAAGTTAATATCTTTGCCACTGACCATTATAAAAATACTTAGCATTTTGCCCTGTATAAGTCTGACATTTAATTTAATCTGACATTCACTTAAAAAGTGTAAAATTGACTGATTAGTATGATCATATTAATATGATTATATGATCAACCTCAGAAAACCGAAGATACAGCAGGGAAAATAAGTATTGAACAAGTCACCATCTTTCTCAGAAAACATATTTCTAAAGGTGCCGTTGACTTGATGTTTCCCCAGATGTTTTCCCGGATGTTGGTAACAACCAAAGAAATCCATATATGCAAAGAAAACAAAACTAATTAGTTTACAAATTAAGTTATGCTTAATAAAATGAAATGATGCAGGGAAAAAGTATTGAACACATGAAGAAAGGGAGGTGTAGAAAGGCAGTGAAAGCCCAGACAGCAGCTGAAATCTCTCAGTAGTTCTTCAGCAACACTCTGCCCTTCCTCATTTAAAATGAATATTAGCTGCTTCAGTCCAACATCTACATTACCAGGATGATGAAGATTAAACCAAGGTGGACATTTCAGCAAGACAATGATCCAAAACACAGCCAAGGAAACTCTCAAATGCTTTCAGAGAAAGAAAATCAAGCTGTAGAATGGCCCAGCCAATCACCTGACTTGAATCCAATATAAAATACAAATTAAAGATCAAATTTGATCGACGAGACCCACAGAAACATCAAGATCAACATACACTCTGTTGAAGTCTGTCAAAAAAATCACACCTGAGCAATGGATGTGACTTTATTCTCCATATGACAGTTGTCTTTAAGCTGCCATCACCAAAAAGGCCTTTTATATAAAGTATTAAATACGTTTCAGTAGTTCAGTACTTTCTCCTTGTGTCATTTCATTGTTATTACACATAACTCATTTTTCAGATTTGTTTTTTGTTTCCTTATATTTTTATGTTTGTATTGTTTGGGTTTTTACCAAAATCTGGTTCAATTCCATGTCCACAGCTCCTTTAGAAATATTATTCCCAGGAAAAAACATGATGTGTTCAATACTTATATTCCTGTTGTACATCCACACAAATAGACATTTTCCAGCTGACTTGCATTATTATTGAATATCTTAAAAATTCTGGATATAAAACACATTAGGGTTATGTAAATTATGACAGAATTTCATTTTTGGGGTGACCCATTAACTGGTTTTGCTTTATGATCCATATTTTACATTTGAAACAACTGCCAAACAAATGTTCTACCATAACCGCCATTTGCATCACAAGGCCCAGGACAATGTCTGTGGTTGCCTCAAGGTTTTCGAAAACCGTTCATATATTTCAGATATTAAAACAATGATTATTTCTTAGTATTTGTAATTAAACTGTGGCTAGATTTGTCATCACGTTAAAAACCAAACCAAAAAAATCATGCAATTATCCTTGACACTAAACAAGCAATTAACATTAAAATTAAACCGTAATTATCAACTCATTTGACCAAAAGAGTTGCCATGCCAACAATCACACTGTATATCTGAGGCTAAAAGAGGAGAATGCTGATCATCAAATTTAATTGAGAAACAAATTGGCAGATATTGACTGTAATTAATAGCTGGATTACAGCAGCTCAAATTAATATCTATGTTTGCATGTGTTTAAATGTGTGTCAAGGAGGACTTACTCAACTTTTTGTTCCTCATCTATTTAAATGTAAAGTTGTTGTTTTTTATGATGTTCTGCCAATTCTTTGGAAAGCTCCTTTTTGAACAATAGGTATTGTGAAAAGCTTTCTACAAATATAACAAATGGAGCTATTCAGTTTGAAACCCTAATACCCACGATTGAGAATTAGCATTTTTAGCCATAGTTTCTCTTGGGTTTTTACTGATGGGCTTTAAGAGCAGTGGTTTTCAATTTATGATTCAAAGAATGTACAGCATGTGGGTAACATTTGATGCTGTATAACTGAAATTACACTTAGTCACACACCTAAGATATTATTCTGAAACCATTGTGTGGATGAGAGCATTAGCTTTTGAAAAAGCAAGGTCACCCAAATATTGTTTTGGTTACAAATAGTTAGCGACATAAATATATGGGCTAATTTATTTGTGTTGAGTGTGGAATGCGTGTGTGTAGAGCAAGGCTTGATGGTGTATTGTGTGTATGGAATGACCATAGCAATTTTCAGCAAAAGTTTAAAAGCATGTGATTTACTTTTTTTTTTTGAAAATGTTCTCATTTTTACAATGTACAAACAGATTTTAATTTTGTTTTGTTTTGTTTTTATTTTTAAGTTAATATTATATTGCTGTTTGTTCCTTGGTTTCATCAATCACTCAATCAATTAGTTTATGTTATAGTTTTTATAGTTTAAATGAAAGAAAATTTTAAGTGTTTTCTTGGCATCTATGATTGATTGATTGATTGATTGCAACATCATTGGTTTAATTTTAGTTAATAGTTTTTACTTATTATTTTAATAATAGCCTTGCTTTCTATTCATCCAAAATTTAGCACAACATTTTCAAGATTGATAACAGATAATAGTAAGGAATGTTTCATGATAGGCGAATCAGCATATTAAATGATTTCTGAAGCCTGAGGTAATGATGCTGAAAATTCAGCTTTGCACCACAGGAATAAATGACACATTTCATAATATATGAGCAGTCACAATAATCAGTTTCCATATAAAATAATGATTGCCTTACTGCAAAAGAATGAGAACGATGAGGATGAAGGCAGCCATGATGATAAAGGGCATCCCGGGGAAGGTTGGCAGGGTCAGAGGGTACAGACCGTTAAAGATGGTAGAAGCAATGAGGATGCAGGTTGCTTCCACTGAGGCCGAGAAGGAGAACATGGCACCTGAACACATCAGAATTCAGCTCCATCAAAACATGAAACAGAAATGCAGCACAATCACGCTCAGCTGGCTGCTGGGAAATACAATTCATGCTTCATGAATTTAGAGGAAGCATATTTTGGTTAAGAGTAAAATGCACAAAATATATGAAATGCATAAAACTTGAATTTATATGTATATGTTATATTACTCATATAATAATTTTATTCTTCTGACTTATCAAAATTAACTTGTTCATTCATTTATTTTCCTTTGGTTTAGTCCCCTTTATTTATCAGGAGTCGCCACAGTGGAATGAACCGCCAACTTATCCAGCATATGTTTTACCCAGCGGATGCCCTTCCAGCCACAACCCAGCACTGGGAAACACCCATACACTCTCGCATTCACACACATACACTACGGCCAATTTAGCTTATTCAATTCACCTATACTGCATATTTTTGGACTGTGGGGGAAACCGGAGCACCCGGAGGAAACCCACGGGAACACAGGGAACTCCACACAGAAGCGCCAACTGACCCAGCCGGGGCTCGAACCAGCGACCTTCTTGCTGTGAGACACTGTGCTGCCCCAAAATTAACTTGTTGGTTCAGCAAAATATATATATTGTGTATATATAGTATGTCCACATATGTATAAGTGCATTTCTTTGTCAAAGCTTAGTTTTCTCATTTTGTTTTTCGCACTATATTACTTTTAGCACTGTATTCATGTTTGCTTATATTTGTTTAGTTTGTCTCATTTCATTATTTATTTGTTTAGTATTTTGTTTTAGTTATTTACACTTAAAAATCAGACGACTTGTGTTCTGATTGTGTTGTTACATATAACAGACCAAACACAAAAAAATGTTATCCAAAAAGAATAAAAAATAATAATAACAATAAATAAATAAATAAATATTAATATTTATATATTGGCAACATATATACACACTCAAAAAAAATACAAACATGAAAACATATATTTGTTATAATTTCCAGTTGCCACTATAGAGGTGATTTTTCAAAAAAACAAACAAATAAAAAAGGTTTTTATTAAACCTTTAATTAACAACAATAATTATAATAATAATAATTAATTCGATGACAAAATGTGAACATTTTCACTTGTATAAAAAGAGTTAAAAAAGAATCACACTTGATTAATTACATGTGAAATTGGGAAGTGAAAAAAAAGAGAAATCTAAATGTTAAAGTCAGTTTTAACTAATCCAATCAGCCAGTCTGCGCCCCACAATTACAAACTCCAAAAGACATCTGGAGAGTTGTGAATAAAACAAGCGTTCCATTATCATGCCGCGGATGCACTTGAAATTCATAACCCCCTGATATTATCTGAGTGAAAGAATAATGGCGGCGGAAGCTTGAGGTGTGTTCAGTAGATCGTTGGCCATGAATAATGGTTTGATCCCCTTTGATAAAAGATCTCCCCGAGCTGCGCTGAACTTCACGACTGCTCTGACTAACTGGAGCAGAATGAGTCGTGGAGCATCAGGCTGGCCCGTAAGTGCCTGAAACACGCAATACTTATTGATCTCCGCCAGCGCTGGAAGTCATGTGAGGGCCCGAATGACTACTAACTGCAATAACCTGAGTGACACATGCAATCTGAGACACCGGCCAAGAAAACGGCTGTCAAAGTGGAAAGAGGCGACTGGAAAATGGTGCATTTATGGACCCGGAAGCCTGTCATCATGCCTTTTTCACAGTTGTAGCACTCTTGCATCAACGGGAAAATAAACAAAAGTAATGGGAAGAAAGATGTTTGTGCCCACAGCCTAAATGGATACTTCCTTTTCGTTTTGGCTTACAGCTGAACTCTGCGTGAGTGGAAACAAACCGAGGTGGAAATAACATTATTCATAGTGTTGTTTGTTGTTGCTGTTGCTGTGTTTTCCACTTAGGCGAGTTTGATAATTCTGTATTTTCTTTGTATTATTAAGAAAGCTAGAGTTCAGTTCTTCCAGTTAATTATGCGTGCCGCACCGCCTCTCATTAAGGATTCATGAAAGGACAAGGGAGATTAAATCTTGGGCTTTTAGCTACGTTATCAGGCAGAAACAAACGTCAAAGAAAGGAAAGATTTAGAAGAAACGCATGACTCAAATCTTTTTGTCTTAGTGAAGGTCAAAACGCTTTGCAGTTTCCTGAGGGTCCTCGGGGCTCATTTGTGGACTTGTAGATCAAACAGAAAGAAGAAAGCATGTGATGTCATGTACACATTAAACAATGGAAAATGCATTTATAGGAACACACAGTATCAGATGGTATTAGCATGGTACTGAGAGATTACTATATTCATAATGTTTCTGCTAGGAATTCAAATGTTAGGGCTTTTTTACACAACCCACACATAAGCTGGCAAATCTTTGCAAAAAAAATGGAATCAAGTTGTTAGAGTGGCTGACTGTAGTATTGGTAACCTAGTAACCAACAGTAAACAAGGCAAGCATAATGGAGTCATGTGCGATATAATGTTCATTCTGCAAATTTTATTCAGCAAATTAATTTCCATCTCCCATTTTTATTAACTCTTTTTTTCCCGTTTAAAGTTAGCATGAACCAAAAGCTCCATTTTTGTTTTTGTTTTTTTCATATTGTGACGCAGTTCCTAGAGAAACAGAATATTAAATTAGAAAACAGTGGGTGTGAGCTGTGTGAGCAGACTGCGAGCTGATTGGATGTAGTAAAGACGGCATTTTATTCAGAAAGATCATGAAAAGGGTTTTTGGAGAGTTATTACAACCAACAGACACCTCCTTCTCCTCACCAATTTCTGTTTGTTGTCAAAACTGACAGTTGTAGGGGCGTGGTTAAGTATGTCTACTTTTTTCTTAATGACATGCACAGATGAATTGTTCACCACAAAACCAGCAATGTGAGCTAACAAAATCATATGGTTAGTTTTGATTTCATTTGTACTTTAAGTCTAAAACTACCTCAAGTGAGCGTACAAAATTGCGAATTATCACATTTTTATTCAGAATTTGTCATTTCACTCATTTCTCATGAAATATTACAAATTGTGCATTAACACAGGGTGATGGAAACCCAGCTATAGTCCTAATGCAGCTTTACAAAAATAGATACTTCAACTTATTGTGGAACATCTTTAATTACTGTGGTATTTATTTTTACATCTAACATTTTTTCAGAAATCATGCTGTTGTGCTACTACTTCTAAATAATTCCAATACGGTTTTACATTTTTTACTACCATGATACTTTTGTGCTGTTTTGTGCTATATTTAACACATTACTGTACCTTGTTCATCAGGTCCCACGATGGCAGAAGACAAAGAGCGAATCACTGCTTGGCTGATACCAGATGGAGCACCGACTACAGCAACTACAAAAAAAACACAGAAGAGACCACACAAACTTAAACACCACGTCAGAAACTTCAGAAAACTGGTAAGATTAAAAGTAAACATTTTAGTATGTTGAAGGGGCAATGAGCTGAGAAATCAGAATATTAGAGTTCATTGTACCTCATTATTGTGGGTCATTATCATGTAAATATTAGAGCTCAAAACTTTTGTGTAAAGATGCGGTCACACTAGAGTTGGTGTAGTTTGATTTCAGAAATAAATAATTCAAATTTATTTTTTTATTATTTTTTCAATTTTTGACATTATACTCAAAACAGTCCAGAAATCCTGCATGCATACAATATAGATAGGCCTAATTTTTATATAAATTAAAACCATTAACATATATGTTTTGTTTTCCCTAGCTTTGGAAATGTAAAAGATTGTCGCTTGCAAATCATAAAAGGTTTTTTTTTTTCCATGGGGCTGCATTCTAAACAGAATAAACACAATAGCATAAATATAACTGCACTAAGAAGGAAGCACAATTGTCAGTCTGAAGATCATTAAAATTGAACTGTATTAAAAATGACTCTGAGAGCAAATGACATAAAATGTGAACAATACAACTTGAAGCTTTTATACTCATTCAGGGTGGATTGTGTTTCAAGTGTTTGAAATGAATAGGGCATAGGGGGATAATTTGGAATAGAATGTAGCCAGGAAATCTACTTCGAATCACAGCTCTACAGGTGTAGTTCCAGCCAGACAAGTTTGTGAATGTATATTGGAACGATGGATTCAGGGAAACACAGAATCACCTATGTTTATAATGACAGAACATGCAATTTTATTTGTCTAAAAATAGTTTTTGAAAACATACCTCATTAAATCAAATAAAAATTTGCCACACTTGTATTTAGCACCATTTAAAATAGTAACACTTCAAAGGATTAGAATAGTCTTACGAATATTTATATTATAATATTTACACAGCTCTCTGAAATGCTTGATTCTGATTGGTCAGATAATTGCTGATAATAATAACACAGGCTTATCCGTGTACTTCAAATCATCCGACTGTCAGTTAATACGTTCACTTCCATATGTATATGTGTAACGGAGGGCAGCTAGCAAAGTGCCTCACTCTTCTGACCTCAAAAGGTGCTCTAGCGACAGACGCTAGAGGCTATGGTCTTTAGCCTCCTTGTTAGAGCAACCAACTCCCGTGCAAAGAATTGCCGGTTTGATCCCAGCTCAGACCGGGTTTGGTGCAGTAGGGTTACACGTGGGGGCTCGTCCGGGATGGGTGTGAGGTTTAGGGGGGTGAGTGTAACAGAGGCCAGCTGTCACGTTACCGGGTAGGTATTGCAGACGGGACAAGAGTAGGATCCATGTGCAGTTTAATGATGAAACATCGTGCCAAAAACAGGACATCCAGGAACAAAAAGTAACTAAATAACAAATAACAAAACAACAAACTATGATCGGGAACTATGACTTAAACATGAGCTAAACATACCATCAATACCAACAGAAACCAGACAAAATAATAACAATCAACGACTGAGCAAAGACAAGATGGGTGCAGGGTGTATAAATAGTCCAAACAATGAGAAGTGATCGGATGCAGCTGCGTGTGTGATGAGTGGAAGTGGAAACCGGGTGTGTGTGGCGGAATGATGGGAATTGTAGTTCGTTATGATATGTAGTTCACCAGCGATCTCTGAAGTCCTTGATCGCTGGTGAACATGACAGTACCCCCTCCTAAGGAGCGGATTCCAGACGCGACAAGACAATCCCGGAGGGGGGTGAAGCGGAGGCGGAACAGGGGGAGGGCATGGAGGGTCCGAAACAAAAATTACACAAGACTGGAACATAATACTGAGTGAACAAGAACAGGAGTTGCAGAAACCGTGGAGCATGGATCTGCGGTGGACCTGGAGCGTGGAACTCAGGCGGATCTGAAGCATGAAGCTGCAGAGGACCTGGAGCATGGAACTCAGGCGGATCTGGAGCATGAAGCTGC
>CAIGQV010017386.1:3407677-3423063 GCA_903798115.1 Danio jaintianensis
TGTGTGTGTGTGTGTGTGTGTGTGTGTGTGTGTGTGTGTGTGTGTGTAAATGAGTGTGTATGGATGTTTCCCAGTGATGGGTTGCAGCTGGAAGGGCATCCGCTGTGTAAAACATATGCTGGATAAGTTGGTGGTTCATTCCGCTGTGGCGACCCCTGATTAATAAAGAGACTAAGCCGAAAAGAAAATGAATGAATGAATGGTAACACTTTATTTTGATGGTCCATTTGAGTATTAGTAGACTATCTGCTTAATATCTGTTGATACTGCTCCTTCAACAGACATTTAACTGACTATAAGAAAGTTTGCAAGTACATGTCAACTTACACTAACCCTAACCCCAACCCTAACCCCATCCTAACAGTCTACTTATAATCTAATGAGAATTAGTTGGCATGTAGATGCAATGTAACTTAAATTCAACAAACGGACCATCAAAATAAAGTGTACCAAATGTATACACTAGAGGGGCTTTATGCCGATATTAATGTAAAAAAAGTGAAAATAGTGAAGCGTTTACATTTTCCAAATGTCAAATATTATCATTATAACATTCCATAAAACATTACATCCATTTTGCATTTGTGAATATGAAATTTTGCATAAAAAAAATAAAGTTAATATGTAAACACGATTGATCTTTTATTTTCTGTTCTCTAAATCACCACACCATATATATTTTTCATAATATTCCAAGAGAGCCGTACACTTACCAAAATGTGATGTATGCCCATTGCTGATCACCGATTGGTTCCAGAGAATTGTCACTAGTAGCATGATTGGATTGGCTACACAAAATACAAAACCTGCTATATTAAATAGTTAGCAGCAGCCACTGCTGTATTGTAGATTCGCAAAACTGAACAGTGTGAAATGGCAGCATCATGGTAGAGCTCCAGACTTTCCTGTCATTGGTAGGGAGGTGAGGATTGAGCTGGATGAGACAAGCCAGAAAGAGGCAGCGCAATTGTAGTGATTATCCCACCCACTTTAAGCTGTTATAAACTGCAGTGGAAATGCAAACTGAGCCAAGCAAAACTGAACCATACCATATAGCCCACAGTAGAAGTGTAGCTTTTGTTTTTTATTTCAACCACAGAAGATAACCCATATTTTTCATATAAATACATTAAACAGCTTTGAAGTTTTGTCCTTTTGTTTTTTGCAATTTATGGTTAATCAATCAAGCAATCAACAAATATAAATTTGTGTGTTTGTGGTTCATAGATAGATAGATAAAGAACCTTTTATTGAATAGGAACCACTGGAGGAACCTTTGTTTTTAACAATGAGGTGTGACAATTATATGCGCATTGGATATATATATATATATATATATATATATATATATATATATATATATATATATATATATATAATAATAATTTTTTAAAAATCACCAAAATGTTTAATGTCACCGATACGGTTGCTCAGTCACTCTTTTATTGTCAAAAGAGTTTAGATGCAAAAACCTCCAAATGTCATTTGATATTTTCTTTTCTGAGTAGGCTCAGTAATTTTTGTTTTATAGTGACGTATAAATTTTTTTCATCACATTTAAAGTAAAATAACTGAACATAAACATCGGAGGCTGAAAAAAAATGCTAATTTTAGAAAAAATTTTAGACGGTATTTAGAGGTTTTTGCATCTGAACTCTTTAAATAAATAATAAAACAATTCTGTTTCCTGAGAAATAATAAAAGCTTAAATGGTTTTTGAGAAAGGGTCATCAATTACTCATCCTTTGCTCAAAAACTATTTGAGTTTCTTCTGTTCTTTCTGTTTCTTCTATTCTTCTTTCTTCTGTTGAGCACAAAAGAGGATATTTTGAAGAATGCTGTTTGCTGGCACCTATTGACTTCCATAGTATTTTTTATCCTACTATGGAAGTCAGTGTGTCCCATCAACCAGCATTCTTCAAAATATCCTCATTTGTGCTCAACACAAGAAAGAAAACCAGATGAGGCAGAGTAACTATCCCTTTTAATCATGGTTAACTGGGGCTTAGCTAATGCATTCAGAATATAACTTTTGCTGTTATATGCATGTCTTCCCTGAGGCTTAAATCCATTTTAAGAACCTTTTTTTTTTTTTTGCAAAGTTTTGTGAAGTTATAGATTGCCTTAAAAGACCTGAGCGATATCAGCCTCATATGTGCATTACGATGAAATATAAAAACAGAAGTAGTTTAGAATGCATTTCTTCTTTAACGATGGCTATAAGTTACATAAATTACTTAACAAATTCAGACTTCTTAGTCTCTAAAAAGTGAAAATAGAAAAGCAGCCTGAAGTCTGCTGAAGGCTCATTTGAATGTACAGAGGGGACGGGTGAAGTGAATCAGACTTGATGGGATGAAATGATCCTCTCTTTGACTTTACCAGGCCAGAAACAAACATCATCTATGTCCATATTGTTCGGATGTTGTGATGCTTCACGTCTCTGTGCACACGGAAAAGAGAGGACGAAAGCGTCATTACGGCATAGCTGCCCAGTGAAGCTTGCTATGAGAGCCCAACACATTAGCAGATTATGGGTTTGCGTCTGGTTACTGTTGTTCATTAAGTGTCAAGAGAAGAATGAACCCGACTGACTTCTCTAATGGCATCTCAGAAACTCAGAGCCATTTGACTTGTTTTGATTTCTTCGCTGTTTTAGAAAGAATCAGACCTCGTGCTTCGAGGAAAGGTGAAGCAGCACTCCAGTGTAATAAAGTAACAAGCGCTGAGTGCAGAGCTCGTATCTCTTTTTCACTCTCGTTTAGGTTTGTTGCAGCGCTGAGAGTTTTTAAAAGGGTTCAGGCTTCAGGACTGGAGACAACGAACAGAGAGCGAATTAATTCAATGCTATAAAAAAAAAGGGGGGCAAAAATCTTTCTTGAAAACACATAAATGTATTTTACATTAATGCTGCAAATCTATCAGGACAATTATTCTTTTTTTTACTGTTTAGTTGGTTTACAGGGTATTGTGGAAACATAAATAATACATAATGTTTCCGCTTAAAGACCTTCATTGGGAATTTCTTTCAGTGTCTGCTGAAGGTCTTTCACAGAAAAAAAAAGCAAAATAAACTTTTGCAAGCTGCAAGATTTTGTTCTGTTTCCCCCCTGTAGTCATGTAAATTGGAAAACACGTTTTTAATTTTTAAATAAATTCTACAAAATTAAATGTTTGTGCACATACACATTACGCTACATACACTAACTGAATAAATAAATATTTGGGCTTCACATTCATTCATTCATTCATTCCTTCATTCATTTTCCTTCAGCTTAGTCCCTTTATTTATCAGCGGAATGAACCGCCAACTTATCCAGCATGTGTTCAACCCGATCTCATCAACATGCGTACAAATAACACGACTTTACACTTTCCCTTGCAATCCATACGCCAAAATCCATTTTTGCGTGCATATGATACGCCAATCCTCCCTATTCACTTCTGTTGAGAACAGATGCGTCCAAATAACACGCACCAACTCTACGGTGATGACGTCATGAACGAGACTCCAACGCACAGTTCACCTGATGAGGGTCCATATTGAAGCAAGTAAGTAAGGATCACAGTCTTTTCCCATTTTTGTGATGAAATCACTGCGTTAACTGTTATTTTAATCAATTTAGTGTTTCTGCATCACGTTACATAGAGTCGTGTGTTAAAAACGGCAGATTGTGCGTTCAAAGTTGTGTCAAGTGGTCTTCGGTTAGCACAGCTGGTAGCCTAGCATTCATATTAGCCTGTTGCCATTGGTGATACATAAATTAATCCGTTTTTATCATGTTGTGACATGATTGGAAGTTTTTAAACATCGGGGATGACGGCAGGTCTACAGATTAAATTATAATGGTTTGCATGCATTTTGAACGAATCTTTAATATGACTCGGGCACAACGTTTTCGGTTCTTCTTCGCTGATTTCGTTATATAAATTGACTACGGATATATAACGTCGGTTATTGTACATTATGATCAACGCTTGTGTAAGTCGGTGGATCGAGGTAAGTCGCTATTACCATTAAGTAAATTATTGGGGAAATGATTCGTTCTTCTTGCTGAATGAGATTTAAAGATTCGAATCAGTTAAAAGCGAGTTGGTACACACGCAGGCATCACTAGCTTCTTGCAGATTCATGATATCGTGTTATGCTCTTTTTCCGGAATATTTTTTGTCTCATCGTAGATTATCAGCATATGATTTTACCTAAAGCAAGATTAAGACTAGTCTTTGTATCAAAAAGAAAAAGTAGAATAAATAAATAAATAAAATGAACATAAACAAAAGAACACATTACTGAATTAATGTAGAACTGTTATAATGCGAATGAATAGTTACATATTAATGTGCAAAACGACTCAAATTTAAGCATTAAGTTATAATACAATTTAATCTGATAAAATCTGACTATTATATATATATATATATATATATATTGGAATACAACATTTTCATTCATTCATTTTCTTTTCGGCTTAGTCCCTTTATTAATCTGGGGTCGCCACAGTGGAATGAACCGCCAACTTATCCAGCATATGTTTTACGCAGCAGATGCCCTTCCAGCTGCAACCCATCACTGGGAAACATCCATACACACTCATTCACTATGGACAATTTAGCTTACCCAATTCACCTATACCGCATGTCTTTGGATTTGTGGGGGAAAACGGAGCACCCGGAGGAAACCCACGCCAACACGGGGAGAACATGCAAACTCCACACAGAAATGCCAACTGACCCAGCCGAGGCTCGAACCAGCGACCTTCTTGCTGTGAGGCGATTGTGCTACCCACTGCACCACCGTGAGGCCCAATACAACATTTTGTTAAATGGGAAATTGATTATTAAAAATGATTTTTCTTTTGTTTGTAGAAAGATGCCAGGAGGTTCAACATTTAGGAAGTGCCCCCATTGTATGGAAAAACTCAACCGTGCAAATAGAAGATGCACAAAGGTAAATAATGTAAAATATGCTGTATGAAACTACAAACTTCCATTTTAGTGAATTAAAGCCAGAGTCATTTAGTCCAAAATCAAATAGTCTTTATAGACTTGTTAAGACTGACACAACATGTCATAGTTCCTGGGTCCAAGCACTCTATAACTGTGATGCTTAACAGTGTGCTTTACTACTTTTTGAAAATCATGATTTATATCCATGTATAATATCAGATAGTCTGGATGTGATTCATTTTTATAAATCATTCAAATATTTGTGTCTGGGAAGCAGCAAATTGAGATAATGTAGTAAACACTGGTTGTGTAAGAGATTGGCTGAAATGTGTGATATGAGTAAACAGTGAGTGAAATATAATCAGCTATTTTCTCAGTTCAAATGAGGCTTGGACGTGGAAACCATATTCCATACGTCACAACTTATCAAGCAGGTTGGCATTAAATATCTCAGTTTTTGCATGCCGAATAATAAAACCTTTTTTAAAACTAGAGTTTGCAACTTAAAGTTAGTAATACAAAAGAATAGTTATAGAAATATATTTTACTCTACAAATTTGCTTCACAGTAGGCGTTTTCCAAAACATACTTATTGATATTGATGTTTGACTGTTTGTTCCTTTAAATAATTTCCTCTTAGAAGACTTCGTTTTACAGATAACTGGATATTGCAGTGATTCTAGTGTGGTCACTCTGTTCATTGAGATTTTCTAGAATATGATTACAACATTTAAGAAAATAACTAATAAAAGTTTAAGAAAATAAATCTTCACTTGTGCATGCAGTAGTGACAACTTAATGATACTTTATATGGCCAGATAATGGACATGCATATGTTCTGTTAAAATATGTATACACTACTAATTAGGTTTGTAGCATCATGGGTATAGTATTACAATATTTAATTTCTCTATGTTCAATTTCATTAGCTTGTTATCCAATGAATTATATCCTTATTACAAGAGTGGTAGAAAATCAGCAATGCCTGATCAAATAGAGCACAGTTTAGAACCTATTGTGTCACTCTCTTGTTTTCTTTTTCTATAGCTCTCCCTTGGTCAGTGTGGGAATCTGCTGGACCAGAAGTCCAGGAAGACAGCACGGATAAAGGTGTTCCAGGGCCTAGCACGGGAATGGGCCAAAAAAAATCTTGAAATCAAGCAAAAGGTTTTGGTAATAAACATTTTATTCTTTCTCTTTTATATAGAATAGGGAATTTTATTAACATTGTGCAGGGAAGCAACAACTATGCTGATGTCATGCAATAGTGTGCCATGAAATCATCAACCCAAACACATTTTCAGTATATTAGAATCTACACAAAATCTTCCCCTGCCTACAAAATTTCAGCATAGTTATACTGTACATAAGGCTACTTCACACAAAGACACTTACACTTTTTGATTTCTGGTCATGCAGTGAATAGGTGTAAATTTCCTGGTGCTGATATCTTTCACAGATAGGTTTGCTCAGTTGGCTTACCTATAAAAACACATACTAAGAACAGTGGACTGTCCTCTCACCTTTTTAATGACAACTTTTATGTGTATAATAATAACCATGTCTGCACTTCCCGAAAACTTCTTAACGCTATTCAAGTTATACCTGAAGTTGTAAATTATGATTAACGTGTTTCCTGCAACATCCTTATTTTACCTTCTGTAAGTCATAGCTTCATAATGTTGTATGTAAAAAAAGATGGACTTGACATATCCTGCACAAGCTGGATATATCTCTCCATACTCTCGACCTACTCTTGATTGTGGGTCGAGAGTAAAGAGAGAGATCAGTGTTGAGTCTTTCCTGCACAGCAGATGCTAACCTTATTACTAAATATCTTATCTTGTACCTCATGATTCAACTCAAATATCTTGAGAACTAATGATAAAAAAAATCTATTTGAAAATGAAATGCAATCACTCATTTAAAGCAAATTCAGTAGCCTATATATTAAAAGAAGCACCCAGATGTGCACAAATTATGTATCAAATTTGTATTTTGCTTGAGTGGTCATTACATTTGCAGGATCTGGAGGTAAAGAGTATCCAACTGTTAACCAGTTTAGAACTACCACCATGGACAGTGCCACACAAGACCACACATAAGCAGTTATACCTTAAGAAACGTCTTTAAGTTATGGTTCAGAGAACAGGCCTAGAAATGGTATACCTTTAGTTAGAAAAAAAAAATTATTGGTAGTGCACTGAGAGATGTTATCAGGAAATGGGGTCCAAGTCTTTCTTGCCTTGGATTTTTTTTTTTTTTACGTAGTAGAAGTAGTTACTTACGTAGAAATGGTTTTAGCCTGCAGTTTATACAGTGTAACCCCTTGGAAGTTTTCTCCATCTTTGCCTCATCTTAAATTAGACTTGGTAAAAGACTTAGCTTTTAAATTATGCCTTGAAAAGACCCAAATCAACAATGTGCTAACACAAAGTATATTTAAACATCTTGGTTAGTACCAGCGAATTCACAACAGCTTGCTTATGATAAAATGCACACCGTTTCCCATATTATTCCAAAAAAAAGATTATGACTCTCATCAAAAGGCAACAAAGGATTTATTAACTGCATTTTGATATATGAACTAAATACATTTACACTGGTCAGTAAAACTATTGTAAATATCTATTTGTTCAAGTCTGTGATTTAAAAAGAAAGGTTCATGTGTTCAGAAATGATTTGGGCTTTTAATGCATTTAGGAAAATTAGCTAAATTAAATGGGATTTGTAGATTACTGGTATGCCAGTCAAGATCACACCTGTAGTGTTGGTTTTGCTACTGTTACATCAAGGTGGAATGGTTTGTATTTATAGAATTGTTCTTTTTTTCTTCACAGCTTGCCAGTTTCACAGCACATTGGACATTTTCCAAGTACAATATGTGTCCAAGACACATGAAAACAAGGTTAGTAGTTATACAATATGACTGCATTGTGTGAATAAATGTAAACTATCCTACAACAAGAGAATACTGCTAAAATGTATGCCTTTCTCAGAAAAGTCAAACAAAATGTTAAAATGTTTGAAGCTACAGTGCTATAAATACTGAACCAAACATTTAATGTTTGGGTGATTTATATATTGTCTGATTTTTGTTGGTTGTGTGAAGGATTTGAATGAAATACTTTTGAAATAAAAGTATAACTTTTGTTTTCTTATACCGTCTTCCCAAGCATGAATTGGGTGTTGTTCACATTTATATAATAGGTAACTGGACCACTGTTGTAGGCTCATTTTGATGGACTGAGACAATGCTTTGTCACAACTACAGTACAACTTATGTACTCCTTTTAAGTGGCATTTTGTTAAGCAATGACTGATCCATAAATTATATGCTTAATTTGTTATTTTCTTAAGTACTTACTGTCATCATTTAATATTCAGTTGGAGTGGGGTGAACTTCATATCACACAAAATATGATTGGATATTCAATATGAGTTTTACATTTGAATGCAAACATGATACAACATAATGTAAACAGTCTTCAATGTCAACTACATTCTAGCTGTCCGCCCCATTTTGTCTGGGACATTTGTAGAGCTGAAAAGTGTTCATAAAGCATGTCAGAATCTACAATTGTTTGTAACATATTTCAGAAACCAAACGTTTAATTTCTGTTTTTTGTTTATTTTGCCATTTCTTTCAGCCAAAAGACCTGGCCCCCATCTTGAGAACCACAGGAGAACATAGATGGTGATGGTGTCATAAAGGAAGTCTGCTAAAAGTTCTGTTGTCAGCTTGGTGGTGCAAAGAAAAAATGTTCTTCCCATGAAACTGAGTTGTGTGGACAACAATAAAGTTGGAGTGGAGTGAAATGAGTGTGTAGAAGTTATTCATTCATTCATTCATTCATTCATTCATTTATTCATTTTCCTTCGGCTAAGTCCCTGATTTATCAGGGGTCGCCACTGCAGAATGAACCGCCAACTACACTGGCATATGTTTTACGCAGCGGATGCCCTTCCAGCCACAACTTAGTACTGGGAAACATCCATACACACTCATTCACATGCAGACTCACACTACGGCCTATACAGCATGTGTTTGGACTGTGGGGGAAACCAGAGCACCCGGAGGAAACCCACGCCAACAAGGGGAGAACATGCAAACTCCACACAGAAATGACAACTGACCCAAGCGGAACTTCTTGCTGTGAGGCGACAGTGCTAACCACTGAACCACCGTTTCGCCCCTTGCACATTAAACATTTTGGTGATTTTTTTATTTTATTATTATTATTTTATTTTATTTTTTGCAAAGTGGGGGATATTTTTTATAGTTTATATTAATATTTAATCCAATGCGCATATAATTGTCACACCTTATTGTTAAAAACAATTTATCTTTAAAATATACACTAGCATCAAGTTATTCAATGTTTTTTTTTTCTTTTAGGAACCAATATTTTATGGCAAATATCATTTGACAGACATAATATCTATTTGTCTGTCTGTCTGTCTACAGTATCTATCTATCTATCTATCTATCTATCTATCTATCTATCTGTCTGTCTACAGTATATATCTATCTATCTATCTATGAAACACACGCACACACACATGCACGCACGCACACACACATGTTTGTTTTTGTAAAAAGTGGGTACATTACATAGGTTTCTATTAATTTTATACAGCACAAACCGTATTTTGTATTGGCCTAACCCCACCCTACCCCTAAACCCAACCATCACAGGAAACAGTGTACAGCTTTACTCTCTGATTAAACTCATTCTGTGTGATTTATAAGCTTTTTAAGAAATGAGGACATCAGCTGTGTCCTCATATTTCACCTCCTTTTTGTAATACCTGTGTCATACCTATGTCATTATACAGATTTGTGTCCTGACATGTCACAAAAACACGTACACACGCACACACACACACATACACACACACACACATATATATATATATTTATATATATATATACATGTGTAGAATTTTTTTCCCTTTTATTATTTTATAGATAATGTGAAAGCATCAGTGTATTGAGTATATATTCAGGCAAAGAGCTTATTAAAAATACAAACTGTTCTCAATGCAAGCCTGCTGGACTGATGTGGATGGAAAGTATATCATTTACTTTTAAAAAAGACTGTAGTGCTGCAGTAGATTGAACCTTACGACCACAGAGGCAACGGTGTAAAATTACCTTTTGCAAGAAAACACATTTTCCACTGGTGAATTTGAAAAGATCAAATAATGGCAAAGTGCGATTAGAATTTTATCTGCAGCGGACGTAAAATTCAATTTAATCTTCCTTTAGAGAATCTGAATGAACTGCCATCTATAGCCAAGACTGAGTGGCGTGCATTACCAGAGGGAGAAGTTTGGATTTATCACCTTAAATTCCACATTGGGTAATGGCCGACCTGCCCTACAGCAGTTTATGAAATGGGCACCTTTGTGTATGTTCCTTCATATAGTCTTCATGCTCATTTTCACCATGAGCATCTTTTCTTCAGGTTTTAATAGATCGCTAACTAATAGACTGACTGACTAAGAATATTTTTTTACAATGCTCTTTCTTTTAATTAAAATCTACATTATAAAACGCATTATAATACACATATAGTAAATAAAAAAAAATCTGTGTTATCATTTCAGTACCCAGAGAGGAGGCCAAGTATTCATCATTATATGTCAAGTATTTAAAAGACAAAAATGCAGAACAGTACTTTATCCCCTAGGAATATATTGGTCTGTAAAAAAAAAAAAAAAAAACTCCAGTATGATTGGTGTAGCAGTATTACCAGAGACATTTTAATAATGGCACATTCACTTTCAATAATGTTAGGTTAAAAACAACCCAATTTTGGCTGTTTTGGCAATCCATCGCTGGATCAAATATAAACTAAGAACTTAGTTGATTAGACCTGCTTGACTGGATTAAATGCTTGGGATTTGCTTTGTTTAATGAAACTAGTGCTTAAAAAAACTACATTACTTTTTTAAAAGTAGGTTGGACAAACGATTAATAGTGCCATCAGTATTAATCAATGTAATTATTGTCCATAATCCATGTCAGTGGTTTATAACTTCTGGGCCGTGCCCCCCAGTGGGCCGTGAAGGTATTTCATGGGGGCCACCAACTAGTATTAATAAAAACAACAATGTTAATATATGCAATTATGTCTAGTCATAATTTGCTGTATAATTAAATGAGCAGCAATAAATAATAAGATGTTATTGTGCATTCACTGTTCAGTTGGTTTAATAATAGCCCTTTTGGCTTTAAACAGGTCCAGTGCTCCAGCTTCTCTTCTGAACTAGAGACTCACAGAACACTAGGAGATAATAAATGAAATCTGTTCACATAGTGTCTGTTTATATTTGATGAATAGTACTATATAAAGATACAGGCAGTACAAATATGATTTCCTTTAGGGTGAATGAAGAGATGAGACTAGTGTTGCCAGTGAGAGACTACACTGTAAAAAGTGATTAGCTACTTTACTTTAAAAAACCAGTTGAAAAAAAATTGAGTTCATTGCCTTAAAAGCAACAAGTTGATTTTACTTTTAAAAAAGTCTGTAAACCCATTGACTTAACTTAACTTTTATAATTATGCTCATAGTTTGTTTACTTAATAATTATAAAGCAATGAGTTTACTCTCTTTTTTAAGTAAAGTCAACTAATCAATTTTTACAGCGTAGTTATGCCTGTGAGAGACTTTAGTGATACAGTGGGGGAAATAAATATTGAACACATCATGTTTTTTATATGAATAATATTTGTAAAGGAGCTGTTGACATGGAATTGAACCAGATTTTGGTAAATACCTAAACAATACAAACACAAAAATAAAACAAAAAAAATCTGAATGATTTATGTGTAATAACAATGAAATGACACAAGGAGAAAGTACTAAACTACTGAAACGTATTTAATACTAAAAGGCTTTTTTGGTGATGGCAGCTTAAAGACGCCTCTCATATGAAGAATGAAGTCACATGAATTGCTTAGGTGTGTGTTTTTACCAGACTTCAACAGAGTGTAAAAATCTTGATGGTTTTGTGGGTCTCGTCTATCAAATCTGATCTTTAACTTGGATTTTATATTGGATTCGGGTCAGGTGATTGGCTGGGCCAATCTTGATTTTCTTTCTCTGAAAGCATATTAAGAGTTTGCTTGGTTGTGTTTTGGATCATTGTCTTGCTGAGATGTCCCTGGTTTCATCTTCATCATCCTGCTAATGTAGATGTTGGACTGAAGCAACTGATATTCATTTACAATGAGGAAGTCCAGAGGGTTGCTGAAGAACTACTGAAAGATTTCAGCTGCTGTCTGGGCTTTCACTGCCTTTCTACACCTCCCTTTCTTCATGTGTTCAATATTTTTTCCTTGTGACATGAAATTTTATTACACATAACTTAATTTGTAAATTAATTAGTTTTGTTTTCTCAAGTCAACTGCACCTTTAGAAATATGTTTTTTCAGAAAAATAGTGACATATTCAATACTTATTTCCTCTACCTTATAGAGTGAAGTATCCTATAGCCGCAACTAAAAATCATTTCAATTCTGAACAATGGAGATTACATTATTTCTGATTAGAATCATTTATTAATCATTCTCTATTTTTTTGTCTCCACTATATTTGTATATTATTGAATAAAAGTTGTTTTTAATCATTCAGTCAGTCAAATAGACCTCATGTTATGTTTCAAAGTGTGACCTCTGTATGCACTTGAGGAAGTGATGTCATACCACCATTTTTTTTTCTTTTTGTTGTTACTAGTCTGATTCAAAGTCTTTTCCTGTAACTGTATACATTCACGTGCTCCATACGTCCTTGATGTAGGAATGTGTTTCCTCTCTTCAGTTTCTACGTCTCTCTCTGCTCGTGTCACTAATTCTGTCCCTTCATGAAGGGTGAGGAGCTTTAGTTTGCCAGTTAGCCTGTGGAATGCACTACTTTATATGGAAAAAAGCAGTAATTTCCCCAAACACAGTAAAGCAAGGCCAGTCTCCAGGCTCGACCCTCCCAGTTCTCATCGGCCAGTGCTACTGGAAACACTGCTGGCGCCACGCTCACTGGCATTCCATGCATTCTTTTATCATGTGCTCACAAAAAGATGGGGGGGGGGAGGGGGGGAATGAGAGACAAGGGAAAAAATACAGTTACGGTTAAAACTCTTTATGCTACAGTGTGTTGCAGAGTTTGCCTTTGGCTGTTGTTTTAAAATAGTAATATTATCTATTATGTGTAAATATTACTATTACTACTAGTAGCACTGGTGTTAATGGTGTTATTAGAAGTTATTACTAATGGTATTTATTATATATATATCAACCTTATTTGTCTGGAGATCTATTTACACACGTAAATCTATAACTGATGTATATGTATTTACGTACACATCTTTAATGTGAAAAATTGATGAGGATACATGTAAACAATATAACTATATAAATTCATATCTATGTATAAATGTTTTTTGTTCACTTTTTACTTTACTTTATAACAATGATAATCATTGTACTGATATACATATCTATATAATGTTATTTGTTCACTTTTTATTCTATGCTGTCTAATTATTTGAACATGCCTCAATCATTGTTCGCTATGTATACTTTGTTGCTATTGTAATAGTATGTCTTTGGTAATAAAATAAATTTAATTTAATTTAATTAAAAACAATTAATTAAATTAAATTATTTCATAAAAAATTATCATAAAATAAAATTTCTCAGTGCTTGCATGTATTGTTTTGTATATGTTTTCACATTAATGTGAAAAATTTATGAAGAAAATTGTAAACAATAACAATAACTAGGCTGTAATGTGATGGACGCTGACAACGTAGTAGAGGATCCAAGTGCAGTTAATTATGAGAATGGTCAGGCAGGTAACATGCAACAGGGTCAAACAGATACATACAGGGAATCTAGAGTCGTGGTCAATAAACAGGTGTATGGTCAGTACAGTACAAGCGGCAAGCAACGTAAACAAACAAAACAAAGCAAGGGTCAAACACGGCAAGGCAAGGCAAGGCAAAGGAAACGCGTCGTAATGTCACAAAAACAGATAACAAGACTCAACACTAGTGTGTGTGTCTGTTCTGCTTTTAAAGTCCAAGTAATCAGTTCATAACGATCCTCCATGTGTGTGTGTGTGCGTGTGAGTGTGTGTGTGTGTGTGTGTGCCCGTGTGTATGTGTGTGTGTGTGTGTGTGTGTGTGTGTGTGTGTGTGTTTGTGTGTGCGTGTAAACAGCAACAGGTGTGAGTGTGTGGTGCATGACAGGATTTGTAGTTCTTTTGGTAGCAGATTTGTTGTTCTCCAGCGATCTGTATGGACTAGATCACTTGTGATTTTGACATAGACTTTCACTGTACCGGAACACCTATCTATGCATGTATAAATGTTTTCGTTAGCTTTTTATGTTTGATTTGCTGTCAAATTATTATTAGTTATTTTTTATGTATACTTTTGTTTGCTATTATAATAGTATGTGTTAATAAAATGAAAAAAAATAATAATAATAATAATAATATAATTTTTTTTCTGTGATATAAAAGAGTATATTGGTATTTTTTATAAGCAACCTGGAAATAATAATAATGTTTGTGTTGATTCTTTTTGTACTATTGTTCATGTCTCTTTGTATCTTTGTGGTCTGGTAATGCAGAACAACGGGTTCAACTGCACGGTCTAAAACCATCAGATCCTAAGTTATGCTGATAATTATCAGTCCCATATTACTCGCATTCCAGTGTATAAACATGGGAGCGTTGGGGAATGGTTGAGATGTTTGGAATGCTCTGATGAGTGCAGATGAATGCTGCCTGTCAGATGAATGAAAGCCATTAGCCCAAGCTTTCTGTGCCTCACGGACAATGAGCCTTAAATTCAATTATGAAGTAATTGTTCTGTCATCACAAAACGTTTATTCAGTGTGGATGCTTTCAACATGAGACATGAGTTTCTGGAGGGGTTATTCTTAGTGTTCTGCCTCATGGTTCACATGCTTGTGAAAGTGAGTCTAGATAAGAGGAGACTCTGCCATGGTTTAAAGCAGTAATACGGGGGGCAAACATTTACATTGTATCTACCTTATATGAATTGTCAATTTAGATTTTAAAGGGGATTCTTAAAATGAAAGATTTCTCATTATTTCATCTTAATCTCATGCCATCTCTGTCATGTTCACCAGCGATCAAGGACTTCAGAGATCGCTGGTGAACTACATATCATAACAAACTACAATTCCCATCATTCCGCCACACACACCCGGTTTCCACTTCCACTCATCACACACGCAGCTGCATCCGATCACTTCTCATTGTTTGGACTATTTATACACCCTGCACCCGTCTTGTCTTTGCTCAGTCGTTTGTTGTTCTCAGTTGTCTTGTTTTAGTTGGTATTGTATGGTATGTTTTTCTCATGTTATATCTTAGTTCCCAGTCTTAGTTTATTGT
>CAIGQV010017386.1:3428857-3439132 GCA_903798115.1 Danio jaintianensis
GCATGTATACTAATAGTACATAGATGTTAGTTTAACTACTACATGAAGTATACTTCAAAAATATACATCAACATTACTTAAGTTTACTTCATAAAATGAACTTGAAGTATACTTCTTTTTCGTAAGGGTAGCTGGCCTCCATTACCCTCACCCCACTAAACCTTGCTTCCATCCGGGTCATGGCACCAATTTGACTCATCCGGTTCTACTTATCCTCCAAAAAGCAGGATTCAAGCAGGTCTTACCAGCCTTGGAGAGCTGTGCTCACTTCTAGAAGCCTGGGAAATAATGTTCACTCATACAGCTCCTACTAGCTGCCATTTATTACACTTACACCCACATAAACATAGCTCTCATCTGGGTCCCAGCAACAATGGGACTGCCCTGAATCTACTTACCGCATGAAAAGCAGAATTCAAATTGGCATTTTCAACATAGGAAATCTGTGCGCTAAAATGGTAATTCTCTAGCATGTCTCTTAGGAGCAGAAGAGTTTTACTCACACAGCTCCTACTAGTTGGCTGTCAGTACACCCTCTCCATCCCTGTCATGAGACCAATGTGACCGCTCTGGTTCTTCTCACCCAAAGACAAATAGGATTCTAACTGCCATTTCCAGGATGGGATGCGATGCTAACATGCACCTGAAAGACTACAGACTCTGGTGTCAATTACTGGATGCCTCCAGAGGCTAGTGGAGCGAGCTTTACTAGCACAACTTCAACTAGCTGACCTCTGTTACCTCTGCTTCTGTTGGTCAATTACACACCCGTCACGATGTGACACCAGGTTTCAGCTTGACACAGTTATCATTATCATGTCTTGCGGCATGTTGTTTTAAAACCAAATGCACTTGCACCCATTTGTATGCCCATGGACTGCTGGTCGGAAAACAAGATATGTTCAGAATCATTGTTGGTGCATTGCTATTTTGAGGCAACTGAAATAGATGCTCCATTTAACAGTTAAAATCTGTGCAATATTTATTTATTTATTTGTCATGTAAAGAACATGTTAATAATTTGCACCTATACACAGATTTACAACTCACATACACTTTGCATTCAGCACACTAACAATCCAAATATTGAAAATAAAAGGACTGCAATGTAATCTGGCTTTTCCCATATATGGTACTTCCCATATATGCAACCCAGGCTCATTCTGAAAACGTACCTCTATATACATTTCTGGAGACCGCCAAATGCATCCCTGGAGCTATGTTTTTTTGCAGTTTTTGTTTTCGCTAATCCACCAGAGGCCGCTGTGTATGCTTTTTGAGATCTCACATTTCTCTTGCGAGTGCCATTCGCGCCTGCTGTTCTCACGTAAATCCACCAGAGGCCGCTGTTGACTGACTGTTTGACTGAATGACTGACTGACCGATCGACTGACCCACCCTCCTCCTTCCCTAAACCCAACCAATAGTATTTTCAAAAGCACAGATTGACCCGCTCACCCACTTCCCTAAACCCAACTGACAATTTTAAAAAGCAATGCAGAAAAAGAAAAGCCCTTGCCTGATTTTTACCATGTTTTCAGATTTTACCACATTCTCACCATGTTATTTACTTGTTTATTTTATTTTTTGGATTCTGTTTTTTTCTTACCCTCTTTCTGGAACTGTTCCTCACCGGACTCAAACCCCGTCATTGTGGTCAACTCCTTTCTGCATCTCAAGTCCATTGACGTACATGGCAAGCTACTGGTCAAACTGGTAACAGCGGGAAAGCCGTCCACACGGAGGTAAGCGGTCAGCTGGTAAGCGCAAAAAGGAACGACGTCATACCGACCCATAGCATTCATTTTAAAAATGAAATGCAGCCATACGTACTTCTGGCTACATAATTCGTGATCTCCAGAAACGTATATAGGGCTACTTTTTCAGAATGAGCCTATGAGCCTATATTAGCCTATGTAAATCTGCATCTTATGCCTCTTTTCCACTCAGCAGTAGGGTTGAGTATAGTACAGTACAATATGATTTGGTGTGGGTCACCCTGATCTAGCTTTTGTTTCCACTGGCAACAGTACTTTTACTTGGTAGGGATGATATATGGCAGAAGAAGCAATTATCACTCTAAAAAGAAAGCTGTATGGGCCATTAACATATTGTATCCTTTGCACACTAAAGTTCATTATTTCAAATGTAGGTGCGCAGCAAGCATGAGCAAATGTAGAAAGGAAGTGGTTCTACTTTTGCTTTCCAATCGTTCAGACACTACATGTGAATGGCCCCATAAACAACAATGGAGGGCATACAGCAGATCCCGTTCTTGCTTCTTGGCATGTAGTTGCTTGTCACAAAAAGCCATGCTATGTTTGAGCTTGGGTTGACTATGGTTCATTGCTGCACACTGTCATTGCTTTATTACGGTGCTGTGTTTCGACTGTGAAAAATGGTGCTTCCTGTGTTGTCATTCCCCTTGCTTGTTGCACGTACAAAAGATGATTCTAAGTAAGGCATACAGTGCAATTTTGGTCCGAATTTTGACTTGTGCAACTCCTTTGAATCAGGCTGAATTTCAGCTTTGTCGTCCATCATTTGTACTGTTGTGCTTTTTAACCTTACAAAAGGGTCCCATAAAAGTGATACTTTATGGTTTGTTATTTTGGTACATTGGTTTTTTTGGAAACTACTGTACCAAATACTGTACCAAACCATACCGCTTAGTGGAAACAAGCCATTGATGTTTATTGAAAGAGGGCTGTGAGCACTAAGTCAATGTGGTGCAGATTTTTTGAGGAAGGTGCCATTAATTGTATTAGCCATTGACAGATGCTTGCATCACCATGGGTAGACACGTTCTAAACATTTGATTTGTTATAACCTAAACAGGTAAACAAGTAGTTTGTCGAATCACTGCAGGAAAGCAACTCGACGTCTTAAGACAAACCCTTATTACTGTAAAATCTAATCTCGTTCCTCAGCAGGAATGCCACCAACATGTTTGAGCTATTGATGGCTACAGCTGTTAAAAGCCTGTTAAATGGAGTTGAGGTGGTTTGACTATATATGAGCTGTTTCCCAAGACGTTTGAGATATTCTACCCTCATTTGAACACAATACGTGGGGGCTGATGACCAAGATTATGCTGAGTGCACCAGGGACCTTTCGTTGGGAAGCATTCCTCACCGTCCTTGGCATACATAATGTTGTCGGTTAGGAGAGAGGACTTCTGAGGGTCATATTCTGACTGAAAGAAGATGGTTGATAAGACCGTGCTCATCAGGGCTAATTCAGTGGGGTGCAGGAACAGCGGTGGCTGTTTCCCCAGGAACTATCACAACAAACAGTGGTACTGGAACAGTGAGTGTTCAATTAGCCAGCACCTAACATCATTAAACAATTAGACACATCCAAATGAAAACAACCCGGAGCACCGTGCCAGTTAACTCCTCCTCACAATGTGAGTGTCGTTTGTCAAAGTCGTGCTCGAGGAAAAGCCTGTTCAAAAAAGTATTCATTACATTTTTACAGATAAAAGTAGTAGTATGGTTTTGTAAACAGGAATGAGATTAAATTGAAAGCAAATGGGGATTTTGTTGAAATCTCCTGCTTTTAAGATTTTCTCTTCTGAAAAAGACTCAAACATCCCCTCAGAAGCCATATGAATAATTTCTCAAAATGTGCTGAGACTTGCCAAGCATTCTGCCAACAAAGTGGATTTCAATATGAATGTAAAGTTAAATGAAATCATGTGGGTTTAAATTTTGAGACCAAAAAATAAGGAGTATTTCAGAATGCTTCAAACTAAACTGTAATTTTATATATATATTCTCTTTTCTTCAAGGAAAATTTCTTTTTCTTGGACAAAACATCATTTCAAGGTGTTGCATCAATGTCTCAAACTGTGCTGAGACTGTTCATGATGTCAAAGTCTGCAATCAAAAGAGATTTTGAAATAAAATAAAATAAAAATAAGAGCCATCATTGCACTTTTTAACATTAAATACTGGAATATTACAGCAGGAATGTCTTTTCAAGCAATAATAATTAACAAATAAAATGGATAAATAAAATAAAAAATAAATTTTCAACATAGGCTAATTCTGAAAGCATAGCCCTATATACATTTTTGGAGATCGCGAATTATGTAGCCATGTGGTAAAATCTGAAAACTTGGTAAAAATCAGGCAAGGGCTTGTCTTTTTCTGGATTGCTTTTTAAAACTGTCAGTTGGGTTTAGGGAAGTGGGTGAGCGGGTCAATCTGTGCTATTGAAAACACTATTGGTTGGGTTTAGGGAAGGAGGAGGGTGGGTCAGTCGATCAGTCAGTCAGTCATTCAGTCAGTCGACAGCTGCCTTTGGTGGATTTACGCAAGAACAGCAGGCGCGAATGGCACTCACGAGAGAAATTTGAGACCTCAAAAAGCATACACAGTGGCCTCTTGTGGATTCACGAAAACAAAAACTGCAAAAGAACGTACCTCCTGGGACATATTTGGTGCTCTCCAGAAATATATATAGTGGTACGTTTTCAGAATGAGCCTGGGTTGTTTTTCTTTTTAAGGATCTTAGATACCTCTCTTTGACAACATGATAAAACCCTGTGTCATAACAATACCTCAGACAATATAAACAGAAATTAATGTAAAGCTCTATAAAAAGTTTATTTGTTTGGTTTACGTATGCCATTTTAGAGTTGTTGTTTTTTTGTAAGATTTCTCACATTGCACTCACAATTCTGCATCCATTGGTTCTAAGAGCTGTCATCAGTTTTACTGCCTTTGGAAAAAAATGTCAAAGCATTTAGACCCACATGTGAACGAACTGTATGTTTTTGCTCTGAGCAGTGCTCTTTTCTACTTATTTTTGATATAGTCCCATTGGGATTCTCTGTATTCAAATACTCTCTGATATACACCAGTGCGAATAGGCAAAAAAAAGATGTCTTAAATCCTTCATACAACATCAAATTTGATGTGAAAAGTGGAAGGAAAGAAAAACAAAATTGAATTTGAAGGTGGCCAAGACTGTGGTTCGATAAAAAATACTAAAAAATCGATAAAAAAACTGCATCTCTGCATCAAAAAGGCTTCCGTGTCTTAGGTTTGAGTACCTCTGGGGATCGACATGTCCTGCATAGAAAACAGAATTAACAGAGGCAATATGTCTGCTATCATATCCATTTAACAGCAACCAAAAAAACTGCCTTAAACTATATCTATATGCCAAATCCAGCCTCTGATCTTGTAACTTGCAATGATATTCATAGCTAGCTTGTACAGAGGCTATTGCTAATTGGCTACCGCCCAAAGCCAGGCCACCGTTGCGGTAAAAAGAGTGGAGATGAAAGAACAGCAAATATAATCTGAAGATATCTGATTTCATCAGAGATTGCTGTACAAATGGTTTCTCGAGGCTAGAAGAGAGGCCCTGTTCCTGGCTCTTACCACATGTATCACTCATCATCATCCACATGGATTATGACATCTGATATCGCTGATTTAACTCTGAAAAAAAAGGGTATGGGGCGTCAGATGTAAGATAAAGTTCATTGCAAAGAGCTGCTCAGTTGCGCAATTGTGATTTTATGTATTTATTTTGCTGCATGGAATTACTCATTATAAATAGTTTATCTTTATTTTTAAAAAGTGTCCTCAAAACATTAATTGAATATATGAACATTAATCTCTTCTCTGGTGTTGTATAAAGGTGATAATTCATTGCCTCCAGCAATCTGTCACTCATATGAGGTCACAGTCAAGTATCAAACTACACAGTGTCAACACTCTCTCAATAGCTACATTTCCATTTTAAAATGTATATAAGTGGTATTCATACATTATTACCAATTTCCAAACCAACTAATCATATTATTTTCTCTTTTTAATAAAAAAAAAATGATTGACCAGCTTTATTCAGTTAAAGATTCTCCTCTCTTTTCTGCAAAGCAAACAACAGATAAACTGAATGTGTGATTCAAATTGTTAGAATTATTAAACAAATATTACTTGAATTTATGCATAAACACACACACATGCAAATTAAGATTACTTTTGGCCTACATACAGTGGACATATGTTTTTCCATAAACAAAGGGGATAACACACACTGACTCAAATCTCATTTATGTATTTCAGATGGTGTATTATAACATATATTACATTTCAGGTTCAGTTATGCGTTTCAAATTAAACTAATTCAGTTAAAACTATGAAAATGTTGAAATATTGAATATAATAATAATAATAGGAGGATTTTAAAAAAGATACTGTAGTCTCACAGCTTGATGGAAGTGTGGAGCTGAGAAATAACAGGACTTGGTGAAGTCAGCTGAAAAGAAAACTTGTGAAATATTATGTGAAGTAATTATGAAGAATAAATGCAAGGATGACATGTTCACAGTGTGACCAAGAATGCCCATGGTATGCCTCACATATGAGGTATGTTGTCACATTTCACATCCATGTGTTGGGGTGAATAATGAAAAAGTAATAAATAAAAAATATACTGTAATTGTGAAACAAAACCACATATTTGTACAAGACGTGCGAAATTACTTTAAAATATATGTAATATTTTAAAAAAAGAAAAGAAAGACAAAAATATGTCAGGTTATTTTCAACTTTTATATTAATAAGCATTTAATTTCATCATCATTTTTTTAATTAACCATGAAAATCTCAAACTACATAATTCGGTAAAACTTTAGTTTGTCACAATTCATGCTAATAACTATTGTCTTATTACCAGCCTATTATTAAGATATAAGTCTAACCTAATCCGATCCTACCCCAAACCTAAACCCAACTACTACTTTCTAACTATTGATAAGCAGGTAATTAGTTGTTTATTGAGCTAATAGTCTTAGTTAATGGTTTGTTAATAGTATGACTCCTGACTTAAAAAAAGTTCTACCCATAATTCTAATGCTTTATTTATGGTATACATCTCAACATCTTATTTACATTCACCTGTTTAGAGTTCTTTATTCAAAACCAGAGATCAGTGAGTTCACATAAATAGCTCCAGTGGGTTTGTCTAAGATTTACCACGAGACCATAAAGATTTTTCAGATCTCTGATAACATTTAAAAAGATATTTAACGACAAACCCTGTTTATGTCAACATATACTGTACTTCACAATCTGAGATTTGTTTCAACGCGCTCTCGCTCCGATATCCTGCGTAACTATTCCTATACTGCATACATTGTTTGGAAGTTTGGAAACAATAGCCATATAGACAAAACAATCCTTTTTTACAGAATCGTACTTAAGGTGTGCAGCCACACGAACCGAGGATTCTTCCAAAGTTATGCGGGCCCCACATTCCGCACATGCACCTTGAGCAGCGGGAACTCGATCACAGACTCCTGCGTCCGAGCGTGTCGTGTTACCAGCATTTCCTGTGTCTCATATCTGGAGCGAGCGAACTCTCCAATGGAGCAAAGTAATGCGAGATGGGAGTGGTTCCGTTATGAGGTCACGGTGAGGGACTGAGCTGAGCGCGCAGCAGCGATCGAGCGCGAGCGCTAGACATGAGACGGACGCGATTGCTGGAAACGATTATTCGCACAGCTGAATGAATCTCTGACTGCTGGCAACAATAAAAGCACAGGAGCGCGATTCCTTCGACAGGGAACTACCGAAAAGCGGCGCGCTCTGGCTTTATAGGCGCAGGACAGGCTCGCGTACAGAAGACTCCAAGGAAGAGGCGCGTGAGGAAAGTTTTCCTGCGCGAAAACAAACTGGACGGAACAGTGCCGAGATCGTGACGCATAAGCCATGCACTGGTTGTACAGCGTGGGATAGTTCTTCTAGTGTCGTTCATCCGAAGGGGATGCCTTTTTGGTGGCTTTCATCAACAAAAGTTTAACGTCAGGAGCGCCGTTCCTTTTTTTCTACAAGAAAACGGGTTTGTTCGGAACGGAACATTTCTCGCGCTCGTCCGGTTATCATCGCGTTTGTTTGTTGCTTTGGCTGGAGGATCCCTTCCTCATCGCCTAGTTTTTGGGGGACAGGGGGTGGGTTGGATTTCTATATTTTTTCACTTTTCCCCCATGGCCTCCTCCAGGATGTATCTTCTTGTGAAATGCATGCTGATTCTCCAACTTGTGGTGTTGATCGCAAAGAACAGTCGGGCGCTCATTTGTTTGCCCTGTGACAAGTCCAAATGCGAGGAGCCCAAGCTCTGCACGGGCTCGGTGGTGCTGGGGATCTGCGGCTGCTGCTCGGTTTGTGCCAAGCAGAAGAACGAGAGCTGCGGCGGCGTTTACGGTCTGTACGGGACCTGCGACCGCGGACTCCGGTGCGTGATCAGACCCCCGTTAAACGGCGGCTCCATCACGCAGTACGAGGTCGGAGTTTGTGAAGGTCTGTATATGCGCTTTTCATCCACTCTCTGAAAAGTTGTCACCTGTGACCATTGCGTTAATGAGGAATTAAAACAAATCGCATCACCTCTGCCTCCGTCTGGATTTATTGGGGAAACTAAACTAAAGCGGATGTGTTCTGGCAAGCCATTTCAACACTTTATTCCACAATGCTGCTTATATTTATGTTACTAGAAATAGCTTAAAGTAGTTGTAAGACTTGATGCTGTTCATATAGCATATGTCAAACTCAAGACCTTGCAGTATTATTTCATAATTCTAGTCACATCTCTGTAGTGAGAGTACAGTTCCGCTGTGTTGCAAATCTGAATACTACAGATCACACATCTATTGTGATCAAACATCTATTCCCATTGGGGATATTTTAATTTTGGTATAGACTAGCAGCAGTAGTATGAGTAGTTAGTATACATTGCAGCTTTACTAGCTCTTATTTATTATATAGCAGTGCATATTTGTCTCTAAAACACATTTTAGTGACATTTATTTCAGTATTCTTAGTAATAAGATAGAAATGTTTGAATGCACAGTTGGAATTATGGGATTATGGGTTAGAGTTACAACATTATTGTAGTAACAAGCAGTGGACTGCATATAATGCATATTTATGATGAATAGGCTAGTTTGTTTCGGAAACAAAGATCCCTACAGAGTTTAATAGCAAATAAATAAATTGTTTGCTATATGAATCATATGATGTACTGAATGAATACAATATTTCCCACTAGTCGAGTATTTTCTTGTGATGGAAAAAAAGAACAAATTAACAACATAAAGGAGTTAGTTTTAAAAACAATTATTGTTAAAATGGCTTGCCACACCATCTCTTAATATACAAAAAAGGAAAAAGAAATGTGTGATGTGTGATGTGTGCTATATCAGTAATACAGCGTGTTGTGTTCTGTAGCTTATTGGCTTTGAGGAAAAGAACAAAAACAAACTCCTGAACATTACTACTCATGATTACAGCTAATTTAAGTAGAAATGACCCATTCTCAGTTCTCATTATACATCATAATGTGATTGTGAATCCATTATGGAGAGGATAGTAACAGCGTGGGGCTGAATGTCAGCTTAGGTCTTTTCTAGTATACAATAACACACATGTATAGCCTTGCCCTGTATACGTGATGTTTGTTGTGGGAGTAGAGGGAAAAGAGGTGAGCTGGTTAATGTGTTTGCAGCATTTCGGTTTTCCGTTTCTTTGGGCTATGGCTAACAGACTCCGTGCTGTTTTTGGATGTGGTGCCAGCCTCGCTCTTTCCGCAGAGGGTTGTTGGTTTTTCATAGGAATGTCTACTATGCAACTTCACTTGCGCCTCAGCCAGTACATTTGACATCGGACCGTCGAGGGACGTGCGCCTCTGTCATGAGGCTTCGCTTCTAAGGATGCGTTTTACTCATGCTCACCTTGAATCTCATGTCAAACGCATGTGTTAGCTCGGGGTCTGCTCTGTATGGGGTTTCTCTCTGTCTTTTGCATTCTTTTTAATTCTGGGTTAGTACGTTTTACACTTGTACTTTTGAAAGGTTGTTTTTAAATCCTGGGTTATGAAGCCCTACTCAAGTACGCGTACACACAGTCTGAGAAGCGCATTGTTCAACTCCAAAGCTTATCATGTGCTTTGTGTTGTTGCATGAACTTTCACTTGCTCTTCAGTTTTCACTTCTGAGATGAATAGAATGGAAAACATGCTGCAGGGCAAAACCAGTGGTGATTTATGTCACGTTTCACAGATCTTTAACTGTTCTTTTGGAATCTGTATTCGTTCAATTAGTGTTATTGATCTCATAAATAAGCAAATGACTCACAATTAAACACAATCATTGTGAGATTAACCTTAAACCATACAGGCATATCTATTCTTGATGCTGTCAATGTCAAATAAGCTAATTTATTGGCCTGTCATATATATACGGAACCAGATCGTTAG
>CAIGQV010017386.1:3439565-3454865 GCA_903798115.1 Danio jaintianensis
CACATGCTTGGTTATATATATATATATATATATATATTAAAGGTATATACCACCTTTTTTTTATAATTCCTCATGCTGTGCCAAATGTAAATGTCTTCAAATAACATATGCTTCGGGAAATGAAAAAAATAATACAACCTCTGTTGATGAATTGATAGCTGCACGTTACAGTGTGGTACATTTTTCATCAGCTCGGTTTGCATTTCCACTGCAGTTTAGTTCTGATTAAAAGGGGTGGGATTAACACTATAGTTGCATTGCCTCTAACTTTCAGAATAACATTTTAACTGTGTCATCACATCCACTGGATCCATTTTATGACTATCAATAAGAGGAACATCTGGACCTTTTTACCTCTTCTACTGGCAATGATGCTGCCATTTCAGGTGTTTGTTTGTTTGCTGTTGTATAAAATTGTCAGCAGCGCTGATAACTATTTAAATATAGTAGGTTTAGAGTCTCCTCTCGCCAATGCCTCTGTTAGTGACGATTCTTAGACCAATAAGTGATCAGCAGTGAGTATAAAAAACATTTTGGTAATGGTACAGCTTGCTTGGAAATTCACTCAAGGTAGTACTACAAATGTAACAGGTACTGGGTATGGAATGCATTGGAAAAGCTCTCAAAAGCTTCTTATGAAGTAAAACGATTGGTAAAAATAATTCAAATGTAAAACAAACTATCATGAACTGAGTAATGATTTCATGCTTAACAAAACAATCAGCATGTTTGGAAACTTGTGTAAAGGCCAATTCAAAGCGCAAAGACAAACACCAACAAACAAGTTATATTGTTATGTCGTTATATTTAGAATGTTGTGTAAAAACGACGGTCATGTTCACACTTTCCCAACAAGAGCCACACAATAATTTAATAAATATTTAATTGATCCTTTTCAGTGCTAAAAAAACATTAACGTGAAGCATATATGGTACCTTATCAGATTAAGTCCGAGTTTGTTGGAAAGTCATATCACACTGTGATTCGCAAACAAACACCGAACATGTTCAGTTGGGTGAAAACAAACTCCGACCAATGACAACAGAAGCCGACAGGGCTAACACACTGATCCAACAGACTCGTTTGTCTGTGCAGTGTGAATTGGCCTTAAGAAGTGAGAATTCTGTGTCACTTGTGGAGCAAATTTTACAGCACGTTTACTTTACTTCAGAAGGCATCAGCTGGAGTTCTGTATATTATTGCCATGTTTGTTTTTGTCTGTTTTCTGAAGCCTCAACTTTAAGGCGACTTGTGTTACAAGCTTTCACAGAGATGGATTTTTTGTGTGTGTGTTTCACACAAGAAAGAAAGTCATATACATCTGGGATGATGAGGTTGAGTAAATTATGAGTAGATTTTCATTTTTGGGTGAAATATCCCTTTAAGAGATCAAAGTCATAAATCTTTACTGAAACTTTACAGACCTAATGAAGCAAACTTCCAGAATGTGTTGTCATCTCCAAAAAAATAACCCTAGAGATCAAAAACTGGCATATATAATGATCAAAACAGTCTCACAGACTGTAACATATTTTGAATGCTTGTACACTGTGTCTCTGAAAAGTCCCATAGCTTGTTAAGTCTAGTCTGAGTTGGAACACCGATTTGGTCAGAGGACATGCATTGCAATGTCACGGGTCAGGTTTCAGCATGGCTGGCTATGAAAATTTAAGGCGTCTCGACCGTTTGACATGTAACTGGCGGGGTGACATCTGCTGTACTTCAGCCAAGAAAACACTGCGGCATTGAGTGCCACCGCTTTGGCTGTCGGATAAATGAGTCAGATGAGAGAGAGAGAGAGAGACAAAGCTGCGAATAACACCACAGGCCAAGTCCTGCTAACCTCCACCCTCACATGCTAACAAACTGACACCTCAGAGAGAACTGAACAGTGAATTAGTCACGAAAGTACCGTGCCTGCCTTGGGTCACCATGAATTATGAATATCTCAAAGTCCTATGTGTTGTGCGACATCAAAGATGGCCTTTAAAAGAAAAGTTCAGCCAAACACTGACATTTCTGTCATCCTTCATTCAACCTCATGTCATTCCAAACCTGTGTTGCTCTTTCGTTCTTGTGTTGAATACAGGAGATAGATTTTTGAAGAAAATAGCTATTGTTTTTAATTAATGGAAAGTGATTGACAACTAGAACTGTCAAGCTTCAAAAAGGACACTTTAATGACTCTTTAGACCAGAATTTTAACTTTCAAAGTGTTTTTTATCAAAGAATTAAAAACATTCGAGTTTGCTGTGACATAAAGCAGAGCTCTCGGCTAAGTTTTTTTTAATGAGTTTTTGTTCTCCTAATTTAAAAGAAAATGATAATAATATAAATTGAGGGAGCAGTCAAAAAGTTAGGAGCACTGACAATTACATTTCTTTTCTTATTCTATCTCATAAATAATTGTGTTTTTGATACACATTTACAGAGATATCAGCAAAATGCAATCAATATTAAGTGAGTGTGACCACTGGGAACAAACAAAAAAAAAACGAACAAAAGGAAAATGACATTTAGGTGAATTAAAGCCATTTTTAAAATGTTTATATGTGACAGAAGGTATTGGCAAATATAATCTGTAGACTACAAACCTTCAGAATGTGAGAAAAGGGTTGATTCCATTATTCTGTTTTCTAAAGTAATAGTTTACTGTGTGCATAAATATTTTTTTTTGCAAAACAGAGCTGAATTTTATCAAAAGCTGTATGTAATATATACTATATTACATAGAAACCATGTGTATATGCTGCAACATAGCTTAAGTATGGGTACATAGCATTGTATTTATTTATTTATTTATCATTTTATTGTAAGGGTTCATGAGCTCTGATTGGGTCAGTTACACAAAATTAAATGATATTGTCGCACTATAGATACTGATTGATTTTATTTATTTATTGTTACTAGCTGTTCCTTTAAGCGTGGGGGAGGAGAAAACAACAGAAGATTGAATTGACTGTGAGGTCCACGTCCAAGTCCATAAATTCCTGTGCATTCCAAGGCATGAGATTACTTTGGACAGGCTGTTTACAGTGAACACATATATTCGAGATGATGGTCCTGAAATGCCTGCAGGCTCCTCTGGAGATGGGCTTACCAAGCACATCACTTGGAGCACCCAGGGGGTTTAGTGTCAGGACCCTCCAGGTGAGCGTTCTCTAGGAAGTGATGTATGATGTCCCGCTTTTATATTCAGAGAAAGCAGTCAGGGGTCCCTGTGTGAAGCCGGCTGTGCTTGGCAGCTCTGTGACATTAGTTACTTTAGGTATTATCTCAACAAGAAAAGACTTTACACACAGCTCATACAGGTGGCTGAATCAATTTTGAAGAGCTCAAGTGTAGTCCTAGCATTTTACATCGGCTAGTGAGCTCATTATCAGACCATTTTTCAAGAGACATTTCTCAAGTTCAGATTGGAATTTTTTCAAATCTATGAAATGCTTGCTGTTTTCGCTTGTGTTTTTCTTGTGGAACTGCTTTATTTGTTTTGTTGACATTCATGTGTTGTCTGATGAGATTTTATCAGTGTTGTAAAAAATATGTCTTGTAAATTACAGATTGCTCTATTTGTAAAAAACTTGGTATAGAGATTTAAAGGGCATCTATTATGCCCCTTTTTCATTCATACATTCATTTTCCTTCAGCTTAGTCCCTTTATTCATCAACCCTTTATTCACCTCCACCTTATCCAGAATATGTTTTACACAGCGGATGCCCGTCCAGCTGCAACCCAGTTCTGGGAAGCATCCATACACACTCATTCGCACACATACACTACGGCCAATTTAGTTTATTTAATTTACCTATAGCGCATGTCTTTGGACTGTGGAGGAAACCGGAGCACACAGAGGAAACCCACGCAAACACAGGGAGAACAAGCAAACTCCACACAGAAATGCCAACTAACCCTGTCGGGACTCGAACCAGCTACATTCTTGCTGTGAGGCGACAGTTCTAACCACTGTGCCACCATGTCGCCCTTTGCCCCTTTTTACAAGATGTAAAATAATCTCTGATGTCCCTAGAGTGTGTATGTGAAGTTTCAGCTCAAAATAATGTTTTATAAATCTTTGAAACTGCCACTTTTGGTGCCGTTTTGGTGACAGTTGCTTCAAAAGAGGGCGGAGCCACAATTGCCTATGTGTCAGAATAGTAGCAGATTCAAAACAGAATTAACGTTATCTCTGTGAAAAAAACTGAAAACGTCAAAAGAAGTGGCTCAGAAGGTAGTCTATGGAGACTACAGTGTTCACTTTTGCATCCTGAAACATGACATTTATAATGCTTATTAAGGCTGATTTATACTTCTGCATCAAGTGCACGCGTATGGTTCGACGCAGCCTCTGCGCGGTCGACGTGGCTGACACCGACGCTGACACACACCTCTCAAAAAATGTAACTACACGTCGCAACGATGTGTCGTGCAAGCTCTGTGATTGGTCTGCTTGGTAGTGTGGGCAGTGCTGAGAGTCCCGTGAAGGAGCTCCAGATGGAAACTTTTGTTTTGCGTTTAGCTTATGATTAAAGTTGTTGCATGTCCGCCGGTTCCTGCCTCTAAATGAGCGAGTTTTAGCAACTTGTACATTAAAGTACATTAACACCTGCGAAAAAACTCGACTCAGAGGAACATAAAAACCCACTGTCAGCTAGCGTTTTGAAAGTGTTATTGCAGAGCAACACAAACAGCACACAGAAGTATAAATGCATGACTACGGCATGCCGTGGGTCACGGCAATCACTCGATGCAGAAGTATAAATGAGCCTTAAGTTGTGATATTATCCTCAGCAGGTAGCCTACTAACTTCTATAATAAACTCTAATGGTGGACAACTGCTTCTCACTCAGGGCTGTCTGTGCTAATGAGGGAGAGATAGTTATTAATGGACAGGAATTCCCCCTCCAATGACATGTACAAAGGAAGAATACTGTTTTTAACAAGTGTGATTATAAAAAAAAACTGAATTAATACATTTTTTCCATTAGAGGCTGGATATAGTCACACACTGCTGTCACACAACTGTGTTTAAATGCCTTATAAAAGTTATTTTTGCATAATAGGTCCCCTTTAAATACTCAACTTGAGACATCTGAGAATTTGAACCATTTCTATGTAGCTTCTTTGGGATACAGAGTAATGTATATTGGCAGCGCATTATACATGTTTGTTTATTGGATGATATTGGTATCATTTATATTTTTATGCCAATTTTAGGATTCATATGTACATTTAAAAGCAACTCTGCTCCAACTTACCTTCCACATTAGCATTTGCAAGGGTTTTCTCATCCACACCGAAACGTCAGAATCATATTACTGCATTTGCGTAAAACATGAAATCTCATTGTGATGATGCCTTGAACATACTACCTTCATAAAGTTCTCAGCCTGTTTTTCTACAACAATACTTTTATCAGCAAAATATCTAGCCACTTACGGATGCATTCAGGATGCACTCAGTCAATACATCCCATGTATTGTATAAAACACACTTGCCCTCATTTTTTCCCACTATTTTTGGAGAAAATGCAATGTGAAGACTGTACAAAGTAACATTTATCTAGCAAAACCATGAAAGTGAATCACTTTTAAGGCCATGTGAAATCAAAATTTACTAAGTTTATTTTCCTAGCATGCCGGTGTTATTCTTTAGTTGTACAAATAATCCCTACAAGTTAATTCACTGAAAAAAAAGTGTTTTGGTAATCTTCAATGAAAGTCTGACCATTTGCTTCTATGTTTGGATTTTGTTGACGTCAGTTTGATGGCTTCAGCCACAATATTCTTAATCACGTCCCTCGCCATTAGTTTGCTATGAGGGGATGATGCTCATACATAATAGTTCCTACAAATTTCAAGAGGTCCACTTTTGTACTTTTTGGCCACTATTTAGTACTTTTGAGGTAACAATATGGACCCTTTAGGTACAAATTTGTAAAAGGTTGACAGGAAGGTAGACTAGTGATGTCTGGAAAAGGTACTGCTCCAATGATGAGCTCCCGTACCTTTATTTCTGAGAGTGCAGGGTATTGCGAAGAGTATTCAACTGTGCAAAGGCTATGCCAGACCTACCGCGTGCATTCGACGCATAAATATAAAATGGCCTTAAGAATCTCAGTGTGAGTTGCTGTGCACATGCAGCTATAGTGGTGCATATAATTAGTTATTTTCTTGCATAAAAGAACAACATCTTTTATTAACTACTTTAAAATGCACAGTAAGATTCCAGACCACTAGTGCAAAATCATTAACTGTTCAGAGCATTTTGTTACTTCGGTATTATAGTTTTTAAGCAAATATTTAATCATCAGGCATGCAGCACACAATATGTAAATTGGAAAATTGGAGAAAAAAAAATCATTCATCATTTGCATTCACCTTACTATATTTTCGCTCCTCTCCTGTTGTACTGGAATACAATAATTTGTCTAGCTGACATCCTTCTCCATGACAACATGCATGGTTGTAATTTTTGACATCCTTGCTCTGACCATTTTGCGGCAGCATATTTACTGAAGCTTCACCTTGTCCACCCGTCTGGAATTGGAGCCGTGAGCTTGACAGTTCACTGACTGCACCGCATTACTGTTAATACAGCACTGTGGGCTCAAATCATAATCGTCTTGACTAGGAGGAAAGCAGTGGTCTTTATCATTTAAATGGCTTCAGACTGGAAAGAATGGAACGTGATTATACACAATCTGTTTGCGGGGAACACCTGGAGAATGAAGCATGCCTGCCCTTATTAATGTCATCCATACAAACACTAGTCAGATGAAGCTCTTTTTGTCTAGGGTATTCTTCTGCCAAAAACGGGAAACGACCCATCCAAATTCAGGTTCTGCGATGATTGGGAAACATAATGCAATTCATGATAGAAGTCAGCTAAGAAGGTACTCGAAGTTAGAGAGGTAAGAGTAGTTCCACTCAATTTTACATTTGTAATTAAATATTTCTTCACTAGCAGGTGCACTCTGAATCTGCACTCACATTTTTATTAATTTATTGTTTGCTGCACTGAAAAAAAAAATGGTGTAGGGAGAATTTTAATGTATATTTAAATAGTGGGCGACATGGTGGCTCAGTGGTTAGCACTGTTGCCTCACAGCAAGAAGGTCGGTGGTTCGAGTCCCGGCTGGGCCAGTTGGCATTTCTGTGTGGAGTTTGCATGTTCTCCCAGTGTTCGCATGGGTTTCCTTCGGGTGCTCTGGTTTCCCCCACAGCCCAAAGACATGTGCTATAGGTGAATTGAATAAAACTAAATTGTCCGTAGTGTATGTGTGTAAATGCATGTGTATGGATGTTTCCCAGTACTGGGTTGCAGCTGGAAGGGCATCCGCTGTGTAAAACATATGCTGGATAAGTTGGCGGTTCATTCTGCTGTGGCGACCCCTGATTAATAAAGGGACTAAGCTGAAGGAAAATGAATGAATGAATGAATATTTAAATAGTAATAGTTCAAGTTCAAATAGTAACTTCTGTCATCATTTACTTATTCAACATTTTTTCCAGCATTTTTTATCTTCTGTTGAACACAAAAGGAGATGTTTTAAAGATTGTTGGAAACTTGTAGCCATTGACCTCCATAGTATGTTTTTTCTACTGTGGATGTCAGCATTCTTCAGAATATTTTCTTTCAGAAATAAAGAAGAAAATACTCACAAAAGACTCACTTGATGGTGAATACATTTTCAATTTTTGGTAAACTATCTTTCACTCAACAGAACTTTCATAATTGAAAATGTATGTAAATTAGAAAGATTAGAAACATTGAATTTATTTGTTTGCAACTCTGAAAAAATCTATTTGCATAGTGTATTCTAAGGTGGTTGTCAGGGTGTTGTTATGTAGTTTTTTCATGTCATACTAAATCTATTCATAGAAATACAGTCATAATTCTTATAGGAATAGTTCGTCCAAAAATCACAATTCTGTCATCATTTACTCACCCTTTACTTGTCACACACCTGCTTAAGATTTATTCTTCTGTTGAGCAGAAAATATGTTTTGAAGAACGTTAAAACCCTGCAACCGTTGACTTCCATAGTAGTTCTTGCTGTGGATACATTCTTCAAAAAAAATGTATTTTCTGTTCAACAGAACTCATAACCAAACCAGGTTTGGAACCTATCAAGGGTAAATTACGAGTACATTTTTAGTTATGGGTGAACTATCCCTTTAATCCAGTCCCATAAAATAAGATTCTGTCTGTATTTTTGTAGTGCAATTTACAATTGTTGGAGCTTTCGAGCTTTAAAAAACTTGCCGATGTACCAAATCAATGATAATGTTAGAAATGCATAGTCTGTTAAATGAGGTGTGTTTTATATTCCAAGTCTTCGGAAAACAGACTGACATTGAAGTCATTATTTATTGATATTCTTCCCCTCCAGTGAGCCATTAATTGACAGTTCATTGAGTCAGAGGATTGCACCCAAAAATTGGATCAGGTGACCATTTTAAAAGCTGTAGCCCCCATTTGTTATCACATGGCAAAAACAGCCTTCCATAACAGTAAGACCAGTTAGGAATGATATGGTGAGGGCGAGTAAATGCTGACAGAATTTGGGGGGAAACTATTCCATTAAAACCGAGCATCGCTGCCAGCCAAAGTGCATGCCTATGTTTTCTTCTTTATTCAGGAAAAGGGACAGCGCAGGCAGGCTGAAATTTGTTGAGAGAGAATCGGTTGTCTGGTGTAGTCAGTGAAGACAAGCGGAAATGTGTACCCCCTCTCGGCAGCCTCCCTGTCACGCATTTCCCTGAAGTCTCTTTTCTGCTCCTCAGAGTACTAAGTGTCCTCCAGGGGTGCTGTGTAGGGGCCGGCGGGACTGTCTGCGGTTATAATTCAAGAGCTGGAAAGCTCGTGTCAAATTGGGGGTCCACTTTTGAACAATGAATGGAGGAGGCAGACCGTAGATGATGTAGCAAAAAAAAAAATCTCTATGCCTTAAGTCTGAATTGGTTTTGAGGCAGATTTACTTTAATAATGTGATGGATTTTAGAGTAAAATTATATATTGTGAGGAAGAATGGTGCAGGAGTTTATTGGATTTTGAAAGTGGGCATTGCATACTCAAATGGAGTTAGACCTGTATATTACAAAATGGTCTAATCAGAAAATACGACTATTTTACAAAGAGCCAGTTTCATACAGAGAAATACAGAATGTTTTGAAAAAATTAAGTCTTTCCTTTAAACCCAAACTGTCAGTAAACACAATGTATGAAATTCTCTATATACTGTACAAGAGCTCAGACAAATTCACATATTGTCCATAAATTCACCAATAAATAGTTATTATAAATTGCGATGGGAGTGTGAAACAGGTTATTGAATGCAGAAAAAAGTGTGGGAATATACTTGTTTGTGAAAGTGGATTGCTAATTCAACCAGATGTCATGAGAAAATACAAATTTAAAAATACAAAAGTCTTGAAACTCTATTTGGTTCGCATGATGATAAATTTGGCTACAGAAGCTTCCAGTGTACATAAAGTGACAAGTGACAACACAAAATAAATATGGGAAAAATACGACACACATTAAACAGAGATGCAGTTAGTCAAAAAGCTCTGAATGTTGAATTGTTTGTACAGATTTGTTATAAATATGCAAGTTTTAAGGTGCTGTGTACAAATGCGTATGAGAAAGTATTGCATTGTATATTGTTATAAGGTGCTGTGTACAAATGCGTATGAGAAAGTATTGCACATGTTTATTGCACAGTAGGGGAATAATTAACTGTTCATGAGGTAGATGGCCTGAGGAAAGAAACTTTTCCTGTGTCTGGCTGTTTTTGTGCTCGGTGCTCTGTAGCGCCGACCAGACGGTAACAGTTCAAACAGGAAGTGTGTTGGGTGTGAAGGGTCCAGAGTGTTTTTGCAAGCCCTTTTACTCACTCTGGAAGAGTACAGTTCTTGAAGTGTAGGAAGGGTAGTGCCAGTGATTCGTTCAGCAGTCCGGACTATTTGCTGTACTCTACGGAGGTCAGTTTTGGCAGCTAAGTCGAACCAGACGGTGATTGAAGTGCAGAGGATGGGTTGGATGACAGCTGAGTAGAACTGTACAAGCAGCTTCTGTGGCAGGTTGAACTTCCTCAGCTGACGAAGGAAGTACAGTCTCTGCTGGGCTTTCTTCACAATAGAGTCTATGTGAATGTCCCACTTCAGATCCTGAGAGATGGTGGTGCCCAGGAACCTGAATGACTCTACTGCAGCCACAGTGCTGTTCATGATGGTGAGTGGGGTAAGTGCAGGGGGGTTTCTCCTAAAGTCCACTATCATCTCCACCGTTTTGAGCGTGTTCAGCTCCAGGTTGTTGCATCTGCACCATAGAGTCAGCCGCTCCACCTCCTGTCTGTATGCAGACTCGTCACCTTTCCGGCCGATAACAGTGTCGTCCGCAAACTTCAGGAGCTTGATGGAGGGGTCTTTTGCAGTGCAGTCGTTGGTGTACAGGGAGATGAGCAGTGGGGAGAGAACACATCCCTAGGGGGCACCGGTGCTGATGGTGCGGCTGTCGGATGTGATTTTGCCCATTCTGACTAGCTGTTGTCTATCTGTCAGAAAGCTGGTGATCCATTGACAGACAGAGCTAGGAACAGAGAGCTGGGTCAGTTTGTACTCGAGCAATGATGGGACGATGGTGTTGAAGGCAGAACTGAAGTCCACGAATAGAATCCTTGCGTAGTTCCCTGGTTTGTCCAGATGTTGTATGGTATAATGCAGTCCCATGTTGACTGCATCATCCACAGACCGGTTTGCTCTATAGGCAAACTGCAGGGGGTCCAGCAAAAGTCCAGTGATGTCCTTCAGAAATGCTAGCATAAGTCTTTCAAATGACTTCATGGCCACAGATGTTAAGGCAACAGGTCTGTAATCATTGAGTCCTGTGATCTTTGGCTTCTTTTGGATTGGGATGATGGTGGAGCATTTGAAGCAGGATGGAACTTTGCGCTGTTCCAGTGATCTATTCAAGATCTGTGAGAAAATGGGAGCCAGCTGGTCAGCGCAGGTTCTCAGACAGGCTGGTGAAACACCGTCTGGGCCTGGTGCTTTCCTTTTCTTCTGTTTCCTGAAGATCTGACGCACATTATCCTCACTGATCTGAAGTGCAGGGGGGGAGAGGGGGATGGCTGGAGGTGTTTATGGCTGTGTAGAGAGATGGTCAGGGTGGGTGTGGGGTGTCTGGTCGGAGGTCTCAAATCTACAGTAAAACATATTCAGCTCGTTTGCAAGTTGTTTATTGCCGTCAATGATGGGGGATGGTGTCTTGTAGTTTGTGATGTCTTTCAGGCCTGTTCCTGGCCTGATTGTACAAGATCCTGTCCCCACTCCTGTAGGCATCCTCTTTGGCCTGACGAAGCTGTCTAAGTTTTGGTGTGAACCATGGTTTATCATTGTTAAATGATAAGTAGGTTCTGGTAGGGATGCATAGCTCCTCACAGAAACTGATGTATGATGTTACAGTCTCTGTGAGCTCGTCCAGGTTGGTGGCTGCAGCTTAAAAAACACTCCAGTCAGTGCATTCAAAACAGGCTTGTAAGACCTGCTCTGTGTCGTTGGTCCATCTCTTAACAGCCCTTAATACTGGCTTAGTAGTTTTAAGTTTTTGTCTGTAAGTTGGTATAAGATGAACCAGGCAGTGGTCGGAGAGTCCTAGAGCTGCTCTGGCGATGGAACGATATGCATCCTTTATTGTGGTGTAGCAATGGTCCAAAATATTATTGTCTCTGGTGGGGCATGTAATGTGCTGTTTGAATTTAGGCAGCTCATGTGTGAGTTTTGCCTGATTAAAGTCACCGAGAATGATAAAAACAGAGTCCGGGTGTTGTTGTTGTGTCTCTGTGATCAGATCAGCCAGCTGTTGCAGTGCAGTACTCATGTGTGCTTGCGGTGGAATATAAACACCAATGAGAATGAACGAGGAAAACTCCCGCGGCGAGTAGAACGGCTTAAAGTTCATGAAAAGCACTTCCACGTCAGGACAGCACATCTTCTTTAACACAGTTACATCCGTACACCACCTTCTGTTGATGTAAAAGCACGTCCCACCACCGTACGTTTTGCCCGTTGACTCTGAATCGCGATCCGCTCGGTACAGCTTAAAGTCTGGTAGGTGTAATGCGCTGTCCGGAATGGCTTCGTTCAGCCAGGTTTCCGTGAAACACAGAGCAGCAGAGTTGGTAAAGTTCTTGTTTTTGCGTGCGAGCAGAAGTAGTTCGTCTATTTTGTTAGGAAGAGAGCGGAGATTCGCCAGATGGATGCTAGGCAATGTCATTTTGAAGCCACGCTGTCTGAGCCTGACGAGCACGCCGGCTCACTTCCCACGCCTGCGCGTCTTGTTGTGTTTCCCCAGTGCAGCTACTCCGCCGACGACAATGTTCAGCAAAACGCCAGAGAAATCAAAAACCGGTTGGTGATTAATTGGAGTGTACTGCCGAATGTTCAGCAGCTCGTCCCTGGTATAACTGATCGCGTATGATAAACATAAAACAGGACAAACTAACAAAAACACCACACCGAGGCGGCCATCCGCGGCGCCATCTTGGATCAAGCCACGGTCACACAGTTTGTGCTTGCGAAGTTCTGTCATACAGCACTGCGGGAGGCATTAATTAGACGTTGATAAAAGCCAGCAATTGCTCCGTGTTAAAATTTTCTGTACAGAGATGTCATGTTTTGATCTTCTATTGGTCTTGAAGCTTGAACTTTCAACGCAGCGAATTGTGAAACTTATCGCACGAGTTTGCGTTTCCAGTCTGCCGCAGTCACATGCGTATGAATGGAAGTCTATGGGGCAAAACGTGCAGTGTGACCACAGCTTAAGACCAATCTGCTTCTTACTACATGATGTATGTTGGTTGCTGTCGCCCTGGCAGCCAATGAGCTTACTCCTTAACATTTAAATCCTCATTGTCGTTAGCATCAGCAAACTGCAGCACGTTTTTCAGATGCCCTCCTCCATAAATCAGGTGTATAAATCTGCTACATTGAGTTTATGTATGTTATGTTTGCAGCAGCAGTGTGTTATATTATCAGACAGCATGTCTTGGTGTTTGCTCTGCACCCATAATCAAAGCAGCACAGCAGATCTACAGTATGCCGCCAAGACCAAACACATCAACATTGCCATATACATATTCATTCCTGTACTAAATCTCTCTCTGATATGTGTCATGACAGAAATGTATTAATTTATAATGAGGTGTGAATTTCCTATGAATATACATGATGTGATGTATAGAAATTTATAGTTTAATTCATTTAAATTTAGATGAATTATCCACCAATGCAACTAAATATAAAATAGTTACATATTGCCAAGATAGTGTGTGCAATTTAGTTATTGGTTAGCATTATCAATTAGCTAGCCAGAGTGGCCATCATATTACTTTTCATATTCACCAAAAATGATAAATAATTGGGGCATCACGGTGGCCCAGTGGGTAGCACAATCGCCTCACAGCAAGAAGGTCACTGGTTCAAGCCTCGGCTGGGTCAGTTGGCATTTCTGTGTGGAGTTTGCATGTTCTCCCCGTGTTCGCGTGGGTTTCCTCCAGGTGCTCCGGTTTCTCCCACAAGTCCAAAGACATGCGGTACAGGTGAATTGGGTAAGCTAAATTGTCTGTAGTGTATGTGAGTGAATGAGTGTGTATGGATGGTTCCCAGTGATGGGTTGTGGCTGGAAGGGCATCCGCTGCGTAAAACATATGCTGGATAAGTTGCCGGTTCATTCCCCTGTGGCGACCCCAGATTAATAAAGGGACTAAGCTGAAAAGAAAATGAATGAATGATAAATAATTAAGCTTAAATAATTAATAGCTTTAAATGGCAAATAAAATGTTAATTGTATTTCAGTTACTGCATGATTTGTATTGATTGATTGATTGATTGATTGACACCATATAGAGAGAAAAACATTTCTAGAGGTGGTTTGTCAAACTCACTCACCTGTGTGAAGCACACTTTATAAATGCACAATGTTTTTTTAGGGTGATTGATTGATTGATTGATCAATTGGTTGATTGAACAGTTTAGTTAAGTTAAGCTAGTTTAGTTAACCTTATTTCTTGGGACAGTTATTTCTTCACTGACAGTTACCTTTAGAAGAGGTATTACGGTTAAGGGTTAAAAAATTTGTTAGGATTCATTACCATATCTTAAGTATTAATAGCTTTTCTGATTAATAACGAGCATGTTTGTTTTCCTATTTTTGCGTTCTTGCATTAGTCGTGAAGCCGCATTTAACGACTGGGGTGTTAAAAATGCTGTCTGTTCCTGACAGAGTAATTAATCGATTTGGTTGCAAATTAGCGAGCATCTCTTGCTTCAGGAAGGACTCCTGCCTTGATAACAACCAGGTGCCGCTGCGGAGGACAGCAGGAAGGCCATGTTTCAGCTAGCAGACGACGAGCCATTTGATGTCATGCCTTGATATCAGCAAAACAATACTTTTTCACTGTGCTTGTTTATGAAGAACCGCTGTGTTGAATGTGGGTTCATTTTAGTCCTCCAGTTTTTGTGATTTTACAAGCCTTTGTGAGATTGTTTTTAGCTATTTTAGTTTTTAGTCTATATTAGGTAATGTGAGAAGTGGTTGTTTTCGTTCAGTATACAAGGTTTTAATACAATGGTTGAGTCGAATGGAATTCCTGAGAGAATGTAATAAAAAGAACAGTCACACTTTTGAGCATGTCGAATTGTTAACAATAACGCACTTCTCTGACCACAAATATATGGCATGATTCAAATAGGCTGTGCGAAGAGACTAGTGATGTCTTTGAGAGACTAGTGATGTCTGTGAGAGACTAGTTATGTCTGTGAGAGACTAGTTATTTCTATGAAAGACTAGTGATTTCTGTAAGAGACTAGTGATTTCTGTTAGAGACTAGTGATGTCTGTGGGAGACTAGTTATTTCTATGAGAGACTAGTGATTTCTGTGAGAGACTAGTTATGTCTGTGTGAGACTAGTGATCTCTATGAGAGACTAGTGATTTCTGTGAGAGACTAGTTATGTCTGTGAGAGACTAGTGATTTCTATGAGAGACTAGTTGTGTCTGTGAGAGACTAGTGATCTCTAAGAAAGACTAGTGATTTCTGTGAGAGACTAGTTATTTCTATAAGAGACTAGTGATTTCTGTAAGAGACTAGTTATGTCTGTGAGAGACTAATTACTTCTATGAGAGACTAGTGATTTCTGTAAGAGACTAGTTATGTCTGTGAGAGACTAGTTATTTCTATGAGAGACTAGTTATTTTTGTGAGAGACTAGTTATGTCTGTGAGAGACTAGTTATTT
>CAIGQV010017386.1:3454875-3472398 GCA_903798115.1 Danio jaintianensis
TAGTAATGTCTGTGAGAGACTAGTTATTTCTATGAGAGACTAGTTATGTTTGTGAGAGACTAGTTATGTCTGTGAGAGACTAGTTATGTTTGTGAGAGACCTGTTATTTCTATGAGAGACAAGTTTTCCACAAAATGAAGGGTTCTTGACTTAGATATTTTGTAAAATACTATTCCAATAGCATGGTATCGCTAAAAAAAACGCTAAAAACCCACTAAAAACAGTTTTGTCTTCATAAAACCTGTCCTCTAATTAGCAACTGGTGGAACCCAAAAGAATGGTGATTGTGCGTCATTGTATAGAACAAAAGTACTTCTGTTTCTGTTTTAAAGCCACATTCTAATTTAAAGCCTTCTTTCTGTCTTTGATTAAAATGAATGTAAAGTTAGTTCTTCCGGTTTTAAAACTTGTGCCTACATAAATCCAGCTGTCAATGTTCAAATGAAAGTGCTTACAAAATCAATGCACCTCCACCTCATTGTTGTAATTTCCAGTGGGGACTGATATTTTTAATGAGCCCTGATTTTCATAGTTGGGCTTTGGGGACTTGTCAGTAAAAGACTCATGATAGAGGCAAATTGGTCATGATTGAAGTTGTAATTGCGAATATTTTGCTCTCCACTTATGTTGTACTCAGGTTATCAACTTAGCATATTCATTTACTGTGATTATTTGTATTAAAAATGCTCCAGACAGCAGCTTTTACATCTTGGAATGAAATACAGGAACCTTGAGAGATGTTTTTAAAAAAACAAAAATGTTAGGCTTACATTTATGAAAATCCAACAACCAGATTAGTTGTAATGTTTATTTAATGACTTTGTAATGCCTGTTTAATGATTTTTTTCATCTGCCACAATAATGCTTTTGCATTCCTTTAAATTCAAGGCTTCTTTTAGTAAATATTGTGATTTAATTTGATTAATGAATAGGCATGTCATGCAATTAATTTGATTTGTAATTGATTGAGGTCTCCAGTATGCATTTTGTGTACTTAATATTGTAAGGAAATGCTGTTCATCTAACTGGTTTATGGATTGGTGTATCATATGCATTGTGCAGAACAACACGAGAACGATAAATACATATTCAACATATCGTTTACACATTATGCATATTTGCTCTTTATTTTGTTGCATTAGCACTAAAGAAACATCCGGTGTTTGTCAGGAAGTGAAAAAATATATGAAATATGAAATTGCATCTCGTTTATTATGACTGAAATCACTTAAATGCATATCACATCTTAATTGTGATTTCTGAGCTCATAAGCAGGAGCTTCCCAGGAGGTCTTCAAGGCAGTGCCGTCTGCGAATATGCCAGGCTAAGTCACAATGTGTGTGTTTGTGTGTGCAAGTGTGTGTGTGCATGTGTGTGTGCGTGTGCGTGTGTGTGTGTGTGTGTGTGTGGTGGTTCAGACCACCGCGATGTGTTTATCATGTGAGCCCAGTGCCAGGCTACTGACAAGCCTTGTTTGGCAGGGGACTCAACCCTCTACGCCCAGCTGAACGACCCGGAGCTGGTCTGGAGAGCTGTGCTTAGTTACTGAAGAATCAGCTGTTGACAGCAGCTATTTGGGGACTTCACCCCCGTGGCTTTGGTGAAAACAACAAGCGCAGGGGCTTTGGAACATCAGCTCCCAGTCTTTGATTGTTAGGAGATCACAAGCTCACACATACTCACAGTCTCCTACAGAGTGCAACAGTCAGGTTCGGGTAGTAAAAACGAGCTTCATTTCAGTTCATTTTCTTTAGGGCTGCACGATATTGGGAAAAAAAACTTACGTTGATATTTTTTGATTTTCTGCTATTTGTATTGCAATAGTTCATTAGATAACTTGAATAGAAAAAATGTATAATTTTAGATTGAGTGGGATGATTTTGTAGGCGAGTGCATCTGCATAAAATATAATAAACAAATTACAAACGTAGATAAATACAGTAGAGCAAATATACAAATGCAGTATAACAGTACTCAGTAACAGAAATAAAATAATCAAATGTACGATAAAGTGGTATAGTCTTCATTGTGTAAATAATTAAAATACAATTAAGCCCAAATTGCTTTACATGTTTACACAGGCCTTTAAAACACATGGAACTGATTAACTTTCACTTTATTATGGTTAAACTGAAATGACTCTAAATTTGCTCTGATCTGTTGTACCTGGTCAACTATAATCCACATTGCATGTCCAGTGATGTGACTATTGCATATTCACACATTGCGATATCGATGCTAAAACAATATAATGTGCAGCCCTAATTTTATTCATATGGATTTTTTTTAATAGTATAACTTATTCCGAGTTCAGGCTGCATGATTTTAGCCCCGATTTTGACTCGCCGACGGGTTTTGAGAAATCGCTGACAGATGCCTGAAATCACCGGGAAATCACTGCTCGTTCATGTGAGTAACAATAACACAGCGTGAACTATCAAAGAGGCGATCTGAGAGAATCGCCGATGAGTCGCCGACACCTGTCAGATATTTGGCATGCTAAATATCTGGACCTTTCGGCGATTCAAATTATGCCGTGTGAAATGTGTTCCGATTGAAAATAACATCTGCGATTACCTACAGCCAATGAGAGAGCAGCATCCACTAGTATGGGTATCTGCAGGCCAGCTGGAAGTTGGGGGAGAAGTTAAAAGGGCTTTTTTTTGGTCTATTTGGACCCAAGAAATGGAGTAAAAACTAGTGGAAATTTGGCAGGAGCACCCGTGTCTGTTTGAAGTGTCATCTGAGCAATACCACAACCGGGTCGAAAAATAAAAAAAGTTGAGGAGAAATTGCTAATTCTCTTCAAAAGCCAGGTGAGCAAAATAAGTAAATGTTCTACCCCACTAAAGGCTTCTTTCTCATTATGTAGTCAATAACAAAATATATACTATGTGACCTCACGTTGTTTCCGTTTCACTTCTCGCATGGGTTTGGTTGTGAGATGTAGTTTGCGGACCGAGACAAAGTTATTGTAAAGTCATGCAGTGTAAAAACCCCCTGTCGTCGATTCATCTTGCAGTGTAAACACAGCAGCGACGGAATGCTACCCCAGATAGTCATGCAGTGTGAAAACATCTGTGATGTGACTACTTTGAAAATCATGCAGTCTGAATTCAGCCTTACACACTTTTAAAGACAAGGTTGTTATGAGCATTTATGTTAATCGATACAATTTTTCAACTATCAAATCTTTGCCCCAACATTTGTCCAATCAACTGCTCTTTGATTCTGAATCATCCCGTCCCCTAGACTATAAATAGATGATAAAGCTGTAGCTCAAATCAGTCAGTTGTTCACATAGGTGCAATTTTCAATATGGTGAATGGCACACAGTACACTCTAAAGTGGATAAATGATTCTGACAGCGTAAATATTTCCCACAAAGGTAAATAAATTCTGGGTTGAGTGGATCATATTTGTGAGTCAGCACAGATCACAAATCGTGTGGAACTCATTTAAATTCTAAACAGAATGCTACGTTTTAAAGCAATACAGAGGAGATTAGGAGGAGAAATGGTTAGACAGACTCACTGCTGTTGTCATAAGCTGTCAGATGCAACTTTTCTGAGCTCAACAGCACAAACACTCTTGCCTATTTTTTTGATAATATGTTGCAGTCCATCTTCCTGTCTTCATGGAAATTACGTCAACACATTGAATAATGTTGCATTTTTCTACCATATTACAGCCGTCAGTCACATGCTGAATTCATTGTGAAAATATCACCAATGTTGCTTCAGAAGATGCCACAAATCAGATGCAGAGAGAAAAAGTGGCTAATTTTGCAATAAATTCAAAATACTTGGATTCTTTGGAATTAATTAGCAAATAAACTAAATGAAAGGTTTTATATTTTACTGTCATTAATTCAGCCTTTTAGGGCTGCACGATATTGGAAAAATCTGACATGCAATATTTAGTTTTTCTGCAATATATATATTGCGATGTGGACAAGATGACTTGAATAGCTCTATTTGGAAAGAGTTTATCATTTTAGATTGATTGGTATGGTTGTGTAGTGGAGTCCATCTGCATAAAATATAATTAACAATCTACAAGCACAGAAAATATGCAAAAAATATGCAAAAAATACAAATGAAATTAAATGAACTGTGTTTTATTGTTTTCAGAGGAGTCGGTATTCAAGTACAGTAATCGAATAATTAAATGTAAAATAATACTGCATACATAGTCTTTGTTCTATAGATAATTCAGTAAAATGAATAGTTATTAAAACTACAAACGGTACAATTTCTCAGGCCTGAATGCTTTTAAAATCCTCATACACTCACATGTCTCAAAAACCCATGCAAATGATTAATTATAATCCAGACTCAACATTGCATATATTGTGCGATGTGGCTATTGTGAATGATCACATTGCGATATCGATGCTAAAATGATATATTGTGCAGCCTTACTGCCTTTACATGAAATTTCCTTCTTTCCTCTTATTTGTTAGAAGTTTTTACAGTACATTCAGTGCTGGGTAGTAACTGATTACATGTTATCTGAATTATGTAATCAGAAAATGAATTGGTCTCACCCCCACCATGTTTAGGTTTGGTCAGTGGGCTTTCAATCCAAATTCTCTTAAACGTCGAGACACTGTATGGACAAAGCAGATTCTTAACTTGTTCAGAGCTGATCTGGTAAACAGTTCTAGCTGCAGTGTTTTAACTCAAGTCTCAGAAAACTTTTGTTTCTGATAATTCCGATTGTACATGCTGGCAGTATATTTCCATTGTCTTTTGCAGTGCATCATGGGATTGTAGTTCCTTCACTAAAGCCCTTAATATCAATGTCAATCTTTTATTCCCATTAAACAGTCTAATAAATAAAGGTTCGAAACCTGTTACTGGGGCAGTACCTTTTCAAAAGCTAACAGGTCCACATTTATACCTTAATGGGATGTTAATACTCAAATGCACAAATGAGTACCTCATAGCAACAATCTTGTACCTTGTTGTACCAACAGTCTTGTACTGTCTGATTTTCAAATGCACTTTTTGCTTCTAGTGGAAGGCCTAATATTGCAATTCACTTCAAAGCTTGTAGTAATGCATTTTAACATTTCAGAAGAAAAAAATTTATTATATTATTTGTATTATTATATTACATTAAATGTATTATGAATATATATTTTTTGAATTTCAGTAAGCAATGCCACTGGGAAAGTAGTTAGGCCTCTGTGTATTCTGTATAATAGGGATATTGATAGCTTTGTAACTTTGATAACTTTGTGTTCTCGAGGCCTACAAAATGGGTATTTAGTTGAACAGCTGCAGTCACACCCATCATATACAGATGAGCAAAAGCAAGTGTGCAGCTGTGCACCGGTAGCTGAACACATGACCGACCCTACAGCGAACAGTGTTTTTCCCTGACTTGTTTATCCTCCGAGTGTTTAAAGTGACCCACCCAGGGATTGAGATGTTATGGACTCACAACAAAGTCATTTATTGGTACACGCTGTCTCATTTCTGGTACATTTCTCTGCAGAATGAGGCAGGTTTCTGCAGAAATGTTTCTGAGTCAACAGCCGAATTGCTCATAGAAGCGCAAGGCCCGTTATTTGTTGGCAAGCAGGCTGCATTCCTCAGAGACCAGAAGACACAAATTACATATATGCAGATGCATCTACATGCATGCGCTGGTGGTTAGTATGCACAAGGGCTGGCTGATGTATACACAATTAAATCTGGGTTTTGCACTGACTCAAAATGTCATTTATGTTACTGAGGTCTGCTATAGAAAATGAATGGTCAAATAAATGTATTTTTTATGCATAATTATATTATTTATCCTATTGACATAAAAATAAAAAGTCTGTCAATCATTTACAGATTATGTTGTACTATTTAAGTGGGAATTAATTTAAATTTTTTAATCTTTATACTTTGCCACCATTTTATTATATCTTAATTTTAAAAGAGAATAAAATCAGTTAATATATATTTATATATGGGTTGATGTCAAAATGTGCCTTATTTTTGGTCCACTCCATGCATCCAGTTTATCCTAATGATATAAAAAAACATTGTCTGGTCTATAAATATGTATAGTGCACAAATTTAATTAATGAGTCAAGTTAAAACATAATTTTAGTCAATTAAAATATTATTAAATTAAAATATATTTAAACGCAGTAGCAGAATAAGTACGTTGTTTCATTTTGTACTTAATTATATGTTCCGCTGAATGCCAGTAAACATTATTTCAATCATATTTTGTCATTTTATAATAACAAAAATTATTTGAAACTTTAAAGCAGCCACTTTACATGCTCGTTTTTTGTGTCCATTTAGTCAATGTTTAATTTGATCTCATCTTTGACTCAAATATAGATTTTAAATAAATAATTATTATTTTAGTATTATAAAATAAACATTCAGTATATCGGCCTCTCCTGGTGTCCTCTCATCTTGAGTGTGTATTCATCCATCCTCAGCACACAAACATGCTTGTGCGCTGATAAGGTGAACACGCAGTGGGCTGAAATACCAGCGCTTGTATCAGCAATGTGTGTTTGCACTGCAAATAAGACTTCATAATGTTGCTGGCAGATAGAAGCGTCTTCAGGGTCAGGGTCATTCTTATTTTGAAAATGCGCTGCTCTCTGCCACCGTTTATCTATCGTGTAAGTTGAGAGAGGCTAGAAACGTAGGAATGGCATAATCCTTTATAACCACTCTGCGTTTTTCTCTTATTCTTGAGTTCTGCGATACCCTTTGGACCTCAAATGCACATGTAATTGGCCATGTGCTCTTCTCAGGCATTCAGTAGCCTCATTACTCCAGCATCGTGGCTTTGGGGAATCCTCCATTCTAATGATGCTGTGAAAATGCATTGGGCACCGATTCTGAATTTTAACATTCGGTTTCTCCGTTTGATCTGGTAATTAATTTTTATGAAGTTCTGTGTTGCCACGGTGTCTTCACGGTTATGTGTGTCTTTCATTTTCTGAACTGAAAAACAGTCTATTCGCAAATTTTGTGTTTCAATAAAAAGTGTCAGAGTATGATTAAAGTATGATTGGATATGGTGTAAGTGAAGCCAGCAGGGAGTGCTCATCTTTAAGTCTGTGTGGGTCTTAGTACCCCATAATAGTTAAGGTGATACTGTCAGTAAGCGGATGAGACGTTAATATGAGGTCCTGACTCTCTGTGGCCATTAAAAATACCCTGGTGCCCTGACCAAATTCCCTCTATCAGTCCTTACCCATCATGGCCTCCCAATGATTCCCATTCACCGAATTGGCTGGTGTGTGGTGAGCGCACTAGCGTTGTTGCTGCAAACTGGTGGTGGTGAGGAGAGATCCCCCTCATGATTGAAAAGCCCTTTGAGTGTATGGCCATACACAATAAATGTGTTATATAAATCCACATTACTTACTTACTTACTTACTTACTTACTTTTATTACTATTAAACCGCTAAACTCGTGTAAGTTAATGCATGTTAGTAAAAAATTTGAATGTAAGCCACAGTTCATGCAAAAGCACTTATTTTTTATTGGTCAAATTTGCAGTAGATCCTTTTTTCATGCTATATTTGTGTATTTAGCTTATTTGTCACCTTAAATACAAACATGCAAACATTATGTTTAGAGATAACTTTTGGAAATAATTTGTGTTATTAACCAAAACTGTTCAATTAAAGTTTATTTGGTTTGATGATGGACATTAATTTGTGCATTTAATTTAAATAAAACATATTTGAAACATTACCGTAGACACATTTTTCACATTAATGTTTCTATGTATATATATTTCCTTAATAAAAAGACATTATTTGATCTCATCTTTAAATCATACGTATGTTTTATACATTCTGTGATGGTCCTCAGATGCGCATGTACTGTAATTGGCCATATGCTCTTCTAAGGCATTCAGTAGCTTCATTACTTCAACATTTTGTCTTTGGGGAATCCTTGATTTTTAAGCATTTTATGAAAATGCATCAGTTCTGAATTTTAAACTTGAGTTGCTTATGTGTTATCTGGTGATTTATTTTTGTGTGTTCTCTGTAAATTCTGGATTGCCGTGGCATCCTCGCTGATATTTGTGTCTTTTATTTTCATTCAGATGAAAACTGGGATGACGACCAGCTCTTGGGCTTTGAGCCGTGCAATGAAAACCTGGTTACGGGCTGTAACATCATTGATGGCAAGTGTGAATGTGACAGTGTTCGAACATGCAACAACCCATTTGAGTTCGCTAGCCAGGAAGCCTGTCAGACGGCGCTACAGAAGATTGAAGGTACCTCTTATTTCTCCAATCTCATTATCTTTTCTCTCCATTAGCTTGTACCTGCATGCACATGTCTTTCTGCAGTAGTCATAATAGCATCATGCTCTTTAATGTGTCCTTGATGGGTTTCGTCTTTAAAATATGCGTTTGAACTTTCGATTGCTTGATTTTGTGAGCACTCTGGAGAACGAGCTTGATAACGAGTCTCTGTGCAATTGTTGTGGGGTATATTTCATGAATCTCACATGTCGTTAAAGATATCAAGAAGTGGATGTGTTTCTCTGTCGAGCATTCTTCTTAATTATCCTTAATTAGGTGTGCTAATTGGAATAAGCTTCCTTATTAGTTTTAAGTGAATCTAAGAATAATCAATCTAAACGCTCATTTTCTGTGTCAATGAAGGTATGATTTAACCTCTGAACTAATTTAAATTAATGAATGGGAATAAAAATGAGAATGTCAGGCACAGTTGATGTGGAAAAGCATTTTTATTAGTGGTAAAAATGTGCAGTAGGTCCTTTCCCAGGCACATTTTTTACATATTTTGTGTACAGCTATTTATTTCGCAAAAAGTTTTGTGACTTTGAGACATCTTTTATGCCCTTGCTAAGCCACTGAGTAACAGCATGTTTGAAATCCCTGGAGTTTTTTTTTGAATTGTTGATTATTTTAATTCCCTTTTCTTTGTAAATGGTGGGGTAGAGAAAGACCACACTTTTTTCCCTTTTCTCAGTGCAGCCTTGCTTATATGACAGGATTTTGTAGAAGCCTGTGATTAAACAAACAAACAAGCTGATTTACTAGAGGCTGATAAGGCTCCTTTTAGAGCTATCAGAATGCAAATGTTGCGTTGAAAAATTTGCTCCCTGATGGATACTTGCTTGCATTCTCCGAGCGTGCCTGTGCATTTTGTCTGAGCCGGTGGCACACTGGCAATTAAACATAAAAATACATGCTTGTTATCACAACGGTCCTAGCAACAGGTGCAGGGCCTTGTTGTTTTATTGTGGCAGGTGTGCTTTTCGTCATCCCTGAAGCAGGCTGTGGCTATTTTTGAAGGTTTTACCCCCTGTTTTGTTTTACTAATAGGTGCTTGTCATGTTGTTTTGACTAGAGCTTTAGAGTTGTTGCAGTTGTCACTTGTTTATTGTAATGTTGTGTCTAGTCTGGGATGTTGTTTTGCTTATCTATTTGTAGAGTTGTCAATTTGCTGGAGCTGTTGTGTCTAATAGACAGTTAATTCTCTTGATGAGTAGCTTGTTGTTGATGTTTTTTTTTTCCTTTGGCTGTTGGCCTATCATTTTGATGTCTATGTGCTTTTACAGTGTTTTATTAGTGGCGCCCAGGCTTATAAAATGGAGAAAATAATCTCTTCCTTAGACCAAGTAACACTCTGTTGATTAATAAATAAAGCACTAAGCTGATTTTCTGGTAGTACATTCTCTTCTGGAAGGATATTGTTCATTTGTCCAATGAACACCAGCTGACTGAACAGCTAAACAACAGCTTGATTAGGGTGGAAAACCAGCTAAGACCAGCTCAAGCCATTCTAGGCTGGTTTAAGCAGGATTTCTGGGGACCAAAATTGGTGGAGGGCTCTTTTGGTCACACACTAACAACCAAAGAAATGCAATATGGTTTAGCTAAATACATGGCAGCATTTATGCAAAATAACATAGCTCAAGTCCGAAGTTCAGATTATAGTCATTGCACCATCTGCTGACATCAGAAAGTGTGGCATATTTTAATCACTTTGACTTATGTCAAAGTGTGTCCTATCTATAATTTTTATGCTCTGATGTGTGCTCATCAGCGCCCCCTTTGCACTCTTGATGTGCTGTAGGCTCAATACAACCCAGAACTCCTTCCGAAAAACCAGTCAGACAACAGATCGAAGGAGTTCACAGTACTGATTGTAAAGCATGTCGGGGAAGAAAGTATTAGCGTCATATTCAGTTTGTGGGTTGTCAAAAGTGTTTACTTTAATTCTACTAGATAGTGGAGTTTTAAAAACATCAATTTCTCACTAACATTTAAACACATTCTTAAACTCCGCTGATTGGCCATTGTGTTTATGTGCTCAACAGATATGACTGTGATTGGATCTGAAGGTCATCGCTTCACCACTCTTCACCTCTGTTCACCAATGGCAAACAAAGATACGGACATTGGAGAGTTTGAAAGTTGCATCTATCAGCTGATCTGTCTATGAGCAGATATATTAGAGATCTGCATATGGACCGGCTGATAGACGTGGATTTCAAATGATTCATTGTCCATGTATTTTTATTCACACTTGGTGAACAGTGGTGAAGCAATGACCACACCTCTTACTATTTGAGTCTGTCTCAAAATATGATTCCAGTTCACCCTCGTGGACTTGCGTCAAGGTCCCCTTAGGGCTCCTTAAGGGGACACACCAAGCCAACACCAAACAATTAGCGAAAAACAAAACCGAACTGTGTTGTCGCCTCACCTGCACAAGAGGACGTGTTGTTCCACTCCGGGGTGGGCAGTAGTCTGTTTTCTTATTTCGCAAAGGAAAACCAAACTTTTAGTTACACTTGCACAGACGAAGTGTAACTAAAGCGCATTTAGTACCTTTAGTATCACAGTAATTGTCACTCACCACAGAGGAATTTGCTTGTATTCGCAAATATCTCTGATAATCTAATAATCCATATCTGAGAAATGTAGTGAAATTACAGCCAGCCCTGTTGTGACCCTTCTTAGGTTGAATTGTTTACTTGCTACTTAACATCACTACATCACACTCTGATTTGCTACTAAATAACCAATCAGATCGCTCTCTTCAGCCGACGGCCGATACTGATTCTACACGTTGAATCTGGCCAACAAGCGTTAACCGGAAGAGGGGCTATGTGTGGAACACACCAAACCAACTAGCCTTACCAACAACGCCCAGCGGCCGACCATTGGCTTAGTGTGTCCCGGCCCTTCGGTTCGCAATACATGATATCTTTAACATACAAACTTTTAAGGACGTCCACAAGTCTGGAGTGTGCCATTTGGGACAGGTTAATATTTACCTATATATAAAGGCGTGAGGGCCTTTTAATTTATGAATACAGTACTTGAAGCTTTCAATTTTACCTTGAATCTGCAATGTGTTGTATGTACAATATGCAATAGCTACCATGAGACAAAACCCATAAACTATTCAGAACACCATAGCAACCACTCGGTTTTCCTTTTTCCTCAAACAATATGACAAGATCACTGTATTATATTTAGTGCTTCAGATATGAAGATTTGTCAGTACCAATGCAGTTTTGAGGTTCAAATATAATTTGTTGTGCTCATGCTAGCCCTGAGCAAAGTAGTAAGGTCAATAATCTAAGTTTTTAATAGAGCATGAAGAGCCACTGCCCACCTAACTGCAGTGCATAATACGCTTTTTGTTGCTTGAGAACGTGATGCATTTACTGGCTGTTGCGTAAAGTTGTTTTTCCTCGTACATCTGTTAGCATTCAGTGCCGCGAGGAGCGTGGGCCAAGGCACATGTTTTGCAGTGTTGTAATGGTATGCGCTCAGCAGCGATCATTTGCATAAGAAAAACATTACTGTCGTGATTCATCAACCTGGCCGTCTTTTGTGTCAGCAGACATTGTGAAATTTTATTGATTTCACGTTAAACAATTGCTTCTGTCACACAGAAGTGGAGCCGTCAAGGTAATATGATTAAATTCTTGTACCTCCACTTGCTCTGCTTTCTCTGTGCCTAGAAATGACGAGACAGAAGTGCATTTAAACAACTGCACGTGCAACCAAATCAGAATCATCTGAAATATGTACTCGTTCTGCGAGGTCGTTCACTCTATTCAATCCAATCGAAAACCGTCCTTCCTCATGAGGGAATGTTTTGTATTTACGGGAAGCTGGCAGGCACAAGGGCGTATGGTGGATAGATAAGTGCTATTGATATTATCAGCAGCGCAGCAGAATAGGCTCCATTTTGAAAGGTTCAGTGACCTCTTGGTTTCTTTAGCCAGGCTGTGAAGAGTTGGGCCTTCTGAAAGGACAGTGGAGATTGATAATGCTGTCGCGGTGCCCTCTTCACGGTTCCCTAATGACATCCGTATTCTCTGCTACCATTGCTGCTACAGGAAATCAATCTTCAATAAAACCATAATAATATGTTGACCTTTGATGTCTAAATAGATTTTCTCTCAGAGTAAAAAAATAAATAAAAATAAAATAAAAACCAGCGCAGTAAATCATTACCAGACCTGATGGAGAGATGTTAGTCTTCTACTATTGTTGTGTTGTGCATTTGAGATAAGTCCATTCCTAAAATGCATGAAAAAAAGGAAATGAGCTGTGGGTAGTTGCTTTGCATGTCTCTTTTCTTTTCTTATGGACGGCCTGTGTGAGAACAGAAGGATGTAAAATTGATTGTAAGAGGTCGATCTTTCAGATACTGTGCAAGACATTGGTCAAGGTTCTCTGAATTAATTAGGCATGTCCGTTTGCCTGAGAAGTTAATACTTAAACTATGAAATATTAAAGAATTCAATTTTTGACCAACGCAAGGGTTGGCCCACACAGAATGTAAGCCACTGGTGCCACATATTTGCACATATTGAGGGAGAAATAAATGTGTTATACAGTGGAAATTGATGTTATAATCTCTAATTAAATGTTATATTTCAATTAAATAATTATTATATGTATATATTTATATATTTTACATTTATACATCATGTTATTTATTATCAGCAATATTATCTTAACTAAAGTTGGTGGTTCATTCTGCTGTGGCGACCCTAGATTAATAAAGGGACTAAGCCGAAAAGAAAATGAATGAATGAATTATCTTAACTAAACTGAAACCCCTTTGACTTTAAAAAAAGCAAAAATAAATATTGCATTATATTACATACATACTACATTATACAATATATTACATATTTATTTATATAAATTGCATTTAAAAATATATTTGAAAATTGAACATTTTTGAAAAATACTTTGAAAATTTTGAAGTTGTAATAATGTTTCACAATATCACAATTTTTTATCAAATAAATGTAAATTGATAATTTAAAAAAAGAACAGGTTCAACTGAATTATTCCAAACTTTTGATATAATTAATAATAGTAATTATTTGGTAAATAATTGGTTATAACATATTAATGTAGTTCTTAAATAAACAAATAAAATCCACTTATATTAACCAGATGTTCTTTTGGCCATAAACAGGATAGACAAGTCCCTCCAATAACCAGAAATCTAAATTGTATAATAATAACTGTGCAATGCATGTGTCACGGTTGTTTGCTCACAAAGGCACGAGACACGGAATTTATCAAACACGAAGATTTATTCACAACACTCACTGGAAACTGGAGACATGGGAAGACGGAGACACAGGAACATGGACAATACGTGGTGGCAATACAATACTCGACATTACCCCCCCCCCCCCCTTTAAAGGCGCGTCCTCGCGCCTTTAACATCATAAAAGGGAGGATGGGAGGGGGCCAGGGAGGAGTCTTAGGAGGGAGGAACCAGGAAGGGAGCTGGAGCAGGAAGACCCAGGACACAGCCAGAAGGACGGCCCAGGGCGGAGTCGAGGAAGGGAGGAGCCATGGAGGAGGAGTGGCCGCCGACTCCAGGGGGCCGACCGAGGGAGACGCCGCTGATGGTGGCGGAGCCCAAGGAGGAGACGGAGAGCCGTAGGGTGAAGGTGACGCCGAGGTCCCGGAGGGCCGGGGTGGAGCAGACGGCTCACCCAAGCGAGGCGACGGCGGGGGTCCGGAAGCCCGCGGCGGAGCCAGAGCGACAGAGGACCAAGGCGTAGCTGGAGGGAAGGAGGAGCTCGACGTAGCTGGCCGGACGGAGTGACGAGGCGCAGCCAGAGAAGTGGAGTCCAGAGGCGTAGGAAGGGCGACGACTGACCAAGGCGGAGCCGGAGGGACGAGGGAGCCTGGTGGAGCTGGTGGACTGACGGTCCACGGCGGAGACGAGGGAGGAGGGAGCCAAGGCGGAGCACAAGGGTCGAAGGGCAGAGGTGGAGTCTGTAGCTCGGAGGGCGATGCTGGCAGGCAGCACCTCCGAGCGAGTTCCACCTCTGGAGCTTGAGGGCGAGCTGGGGGGTTGGCTGACTGCAGCAGCGCTGGAGCTGGCTGACTGGCTGCAGTCATAGGTATGAGCAGAGGTGAAGAGGGTGGGATGGGTGGGAAGTCACTCATGACTCTGGAGCTTGGGGCATCGGGAACTAAAAGACTGTGTGGTAACAGTTGACTTGGAGATGAGTCTTTGCTGTCTGGGAACAGCGGAAGGGGCTTGACTTCGCTCCAGAAGTCGATGAGTAACTTCCCAGTGTCCAGCGGTCGCTCACCGTTAGCAGTGGGAGGGTGGATGGGACCCTCGCTCGGTCCCTCTATCTCCACCAGGACTCCCACCTTGGGAGATATTGCCGGCTCTCGCACCTGGTCAGACGGATCCTTGAGCTCCTCCTCCACGGTGGTATTTGGCTCTGTCGCTCTTGTTGGCGATGGCTCGCGGGTGGCTCTCCGTCTGCGGTGGGCTCTGGCAAACGTTCCCTGCAGATCGGTGGTGTTGGGCTGGTCACTGGGTCGGGAGTGGCACTGGCGAGCTCTTCCTCTACACAGACGGTGAATGTCGATCCATTCCTCGCCAGTGTCCACTCCACATAGGCGGCAAAAATGCCCCGAGGACCATCTTCGGACAACCGTGCTCTGCAAGCGGGGTTAAGGCTGGTGTTGTAAAACCCGCAGAGCACGTTGTCCGGATAGCTGGTGGAATTTGCTATTAATAAGAACAAGCTCGTATGGTCCTCGAGGCTGCTTTCCCCCTGCTCCAGCAGGAGGAGAAGGAATTCGGGGCTGTAGATGGGGTCCATGGGAACACGGGGGAGAGGAAAAGAAAACACTGGGGCAAAAAGACTATAAAAATAAAACGGGGGAAAACACGCCGCACTTTTTGTTTTTTGGTCGAGAATTCTGTCACGGTTGTCTACTCACAAAGGCTCAGGAAACACGGAATTTATTAAACACGAAGATTTATTGACATACACTCACTGGTAACTGGAGACACGGGAAGACGGAGACACAGGAACATGGACAATACGTGGTGGCAATACAATACTCGACCAAGACGGAGACAGACTAAAGGGTAGATATACACACACGCTAATGGGACACAGGAGGGGAACACAGGTGAAAACAATCAATTGGAAACAGCGGGAAACAGAACAAAGGAGCACATGACGAAAACGGAACAAACACCTGACAGCATGACAACTTGTCACGATCACCAGCGATCTAGCTCTTGCAAATCACTGGAAACACTCACTATCACCTGAACTACAGTTCTGCCACCGAACGGCACTACATTTCCCATCAGGCACCTTACTCACAAACCAGTTCCGGATCACCCCGATTACATACACAGTTAAAAGCTCATCATGGACTGATATCCTGGACTATTTATACACCACACTTGCACACACTCAGTGCTGAGTCTTGTTTGCTGTAACATTTCTAAGCGTTCCCTTTTCTTGCCTGCCGTGTATTTGACCTTTGCCTTGTTTATTGTTTATGTTGTTTTGCCGCCTGTGTTGACCATTTTGCCTGCTAACACGACTACGCTTTTGGATTACCCCCATGCTTCTGTTTGCTCCTGCTTTGACCATTGCCTGCCTGACTCAGAGTTAATAAACTGAATTTGGACCCTCAACTATTCACCCCTAGTCACCCCGACTATTCATTACACAACTATTTTGCAAAAATATCCAGTAATGCAAACATTTTTATTAAAAAATATGACAATGTGTTTCATTTTGTTGCAACTGAAAACAGAAAGAAACATTTTGTGTTTCTGGCATATATTTTTCGGCATGCAAATAAGAATAAATGTGTGCATATTTTAACATATTATTTGCCAAATTCAGTTAGACCTAATATTTTTGTTCTCTATGTTTCTCTCTAAACTTCATAAAACATTTTAATCCATGTCATGATCAAGATATGGCTACGACCTTGTTAACAAATGAAAAATTTGAAAAAAAGTTTAAGTGCTCAAACAAGTACAGGCTTCTCAGGATCAACCGAGACTTCTAAGAACGTGGGTCTAGGTTATTTGAGGTAATTTTACTGTCAAGGTGAAATAACTGGTCTAAATGGCAGCAAGAGAGTGTGCTGGAGCTCTGCTAGAGAGAGGCTGTATTTGAAATTAACATGGAGGTGAATGGTAGTCTTCCACTGATCCACTTTAGATCCCTGACCTAGAGGTTGCAGTAATTTGGTAAGTGGACGAATGCACTACTTTTAGAAACTGTCGCTCAAAAAGATGTTTCTTGAAAGTTTGCCAAAGGTTTCTATGGAAATAGAACGTTTATTTGACGTACATGCATATAGAGCTTTGGAGAACATTAAACAAGGAACCACTTAGAAATTCTCAGGTTCTCTGAATTTGCAAGGCATGTATTTGAGTAAAATGCTGATATTTGTTACAGTATATTCTAGTCAGATAACATTTCTTCCCAATTGAAAAAAATCTAAATTATAATTTAGTTTGTTTTAGAAAATGACAGTTGGTCAAAATAACAATGTTTTCTGTTGTTCTAACAAAAAATCTGTTAATTCTCCAAATATTGCTTAACCTTTTGAAATTAAAACTTTGGTATTCTAAAATAATTCATATAAACATCTTTTTTTATTTAATATTTTGACCAATTTTCATTTTATATTCAAAATGACAACATAAATGTTTTCCGTTTGGAAAAAATGTCTGTAATTTATTTACTAACATGATCTAATAATGGGCAATACTTGTACAGCATTTATTAATCATAGTTCAACCTTTACTAATGCATTATTAAAATCCAAATCCATATTTGTTAAAAGTATTTAATGCACTGTGAGTTAGCATAACAATGAACGACTTTATTTTCCTCCACCAATGTTAATAAAGATGAATAAATACTTCAATAAATGAATTGTTCATTGTTTGTTCATGTTAGCAAATACATTAACTAACATTACCTAATACCACCTGATTGTAAATTGTTATCAAAATGTCAGTAGTTTGCAGAACAAAAACAAAATTTCACCAAAACACATCAATTTAAATTGTAAATCCAGAGAAAATGAGAATTTCCAAAAGATCTCAATATATATATTTTCCATACCTATATATTTGTCAGATGTATAATATAATATAATATAATATAATATAATATAATATAATATAATATAATATAATATAATATAATATAATAT
>CAIGQV010017386.1:3502899-3552890 GCA_903798115.1 Danio jaintianensis
GAGCTCAACACGGAGGCGGCCATCTTCGTCGGCGCCATCTTGTACATGGGTTGTAATAACTCTTCTAAAACCCATTTCCCAATCTTTCTGAATGAAATGCCTACTTTACTACATCCATTCAGCTCACAGCAGAAAAATCAAGCCCACTGTTTTCTCATTTAATATTCCGTTTCTCTAGGAACTGCGTCACAATATGAAAAAAAAAACGGTCGCAGCTTCCAGGTTATGTGGACTTTAATTTGTGTTGGGACAATATGAATGAATTTGTTTGGAACCCTGCATTTTTTCCAGTGTACATTAAACCACTAAGAACACCCTCAAGGAATGCTTGCAGGCTGTCCCTACTCACAATATATTCAGAAAATATAAAAACGTACGTTCATGTTAAGAAAGGAGTTACACTTTGTTCAAAATGTTCAGTTATTGTCAAAGATCTTGCATGTGACCACAGGACAAAAGGGATTAGAATTTCTTTTTTTATGAGGAAAGAGACATGGAGACCTCATATATGTTTTGTGTGCCCAGTCATACATCATTTCATATCTTACCCTGACATATATATGTGTTGTTCTCATAGTTTTGCACTCACAGGGTGAAGTGTGTTCTGTACTCTCTGATATTATAAAAAGTGATTGAGCAAAGAGAAGCGAATGACTTTGCGTCAGATTAATGGTTTGTCAGAACGTGTTTTGGAAGCGCGTATGATTCACAGCGCAACGTAAGATGTTTTTAATAAACAGCCTGATTCAGCTTAATGAAAGATAGCGCTCATTTGATTCTGTCAATCACGGGTTCAGGGATGTACATGCGCTCACCTATACCACACTTCTCACGCAATTATCCCAGCATTTCTCCAAACTGTTTTAAAGTTGTGAAGGTAAAAACTGACAGATATTGCTTTTTCTGTGACAGCTAGTGGTGTAGAATCAATTCCTTTAAAAAAAAATTATTAGCGTGAAGGTCTATAACAGACTCCAGTTACTACCTTTTTCTTCTATTGCAGAAAATCCATTCATTCATTAATTTCCCTTTGGCTTAGTCTCTATTTCAGAGGTCGCTACAGTGGAATGAACTGCCAACTATTCCAGCATATATATTACGCAGCAGATGCCCTTCCACCTGCAACCCAGTACTGGGAAACATCCATACACACACATTCATACACTATGGCCAATTTAGTTTATTCAATTCACCTGTAGCGCATGTCTTTGGACTGTAGGGGAAACCAGAGCACCCAGAGGAAACTCCACGCGAACACGGGGAGAACATGCAAACTCCACACAGAAATGCCAACTGGCCCAACTGGGACTCGAACCAGCAACCTTCTTGCTGTGAGGCGACAGTGCTAACCACTGAGCCACCTTGCCGCCTTGCAGAAAATCATACACAAAAAAAAAGACTTATAAAATTTAAGTAAAATGCAAGTAAATTTAACAAACCTAATATCAAGAACAATTAACTTGTCAGTATTATGTAAAACGTACTTAATGATTAACTAAACTATAATCATTTTGTCTACGTCTTTGACAAATCATTCATTCATTCATTCATTTTCTTTTCGGCTTAGTCCCTTTATTAATCTGGGGTCGCCACAACGAAATGAACCGCCAACTTATCCAGCATATATTTTACGCAGCGGATGCCCTTCCAGCTGCAACCCATCACTGGGAAACATCCATACAAACTCATTCACACACATACACTACGGACAATTTAGCCTACCCAATTCACCTACACTGCATGTCTTCTTGCTGTGAGGCGAACGTGCTACCCACTGCGCCACCGTGCTGCCACTGACAAATCACACAAACAGAATTCCATTAAACAGTTTAAATATCCAACAATAACATGTGACTTTATTAATTTCACAGTACATTCACGCTTACTCATTTCTGGATTTTTTAAATTATCAGAGGTAAAAAAAAACTATACAGCAACTTTTTTGGTATTAAACCAAGGTTGTTGTTTTTTTTTCATGGTCAGTACTTTCCAGTTAAAATGCACTTAACATTACTAGGTTTATTGCAATGATTAGAAAACATTTAAATGGAAGTAAATGAATGCCAATATTTAACGCTTTCCACTCCCTTCCCTCCCTGGGCTAGCTAATCAAGCTCTTACTAGGCTTTCTAAAAACATTCATGCAGGTGTGTTGAGGCAACTTGGAGCAAAAATCTGCAGGACACCGGCCCTCCAGGACCAAGTTTGGACACCACTGGTGTAAATATATATATATTTTTTAAATACTTAGGAAATTGTAGATATCCTTGACATTAATTATTAAAATTGAAAGTTTATGACAGTAAATTTAAGAGATTTTACCACAACAAAAATACTTTTTTCAGTGTACATCTGCACTGTAAAAAAAATTAATCCAACCTTAATTTTTTGAGTTGAATCAAATGAACTTTTCTAGTCATCTCAACTTAAATCAGTCAGACTGACTAATAATATTACGTTGAACTTTTCTTGCTAAAAAGAATTAGGTTAAACCTGATTAACTTATTAAAATAAGTTACAAATATTAGTTGTCATGCCTTTTTGTTATAATTTTTTTTACAGTGTGTGCATTTGTGTGGGATACTGTGAATGTGTGTGTGCAAAAAAAAGAGAGAGACGAATATGAGATTTCTGTAGCTCTTTATAGGCTTCTTGGAGTTAACAGATGTACTATTACCTCAGTGTATGTGGCAGACTTTTGGGAAATAAGTGCTTGCTGGTTTTACTTTTCGTCGCTAATGTGCGTTTTTCTCTTTCCCCCATGCTGTTGACGATTTGTTTGTGGCTTCGGGGGCATAGCTTTTTGCAACTCATTTTCTCTCTACATTTCTCTAGCTTCTACTTGACAATTATTTTCAACCCAGTCTGTTTCTTGTGATTTTTCCCTCTTAAAAACTGGGTATGAGAAGTGATATAACAATTTTGAAAAAGGTTTCTTGTGGGAGTTTATGTCTGCAACTCTTAAAAGACAAAAAAACTAGCAAAACAACTTTTAGCTGGTTATACCGACCGCAGTCTTAAAGGAATATTCATTCATTCATTCATTCATTTTCTTTTCGGCTTAGTCCCTTTATTAATCTGGGGTCGCCACAGCGGGATGAACCGCCAACTTATCCAGCATATGTTTTACGCAGCGGATGCCCTTCCAGCTGCAACCCATCACTGGGAAACATTCATACACACTCATTCACACACATACACTACGGACAATTTTAGCTTACCCAATTCACCTATACCGCATGTCTTTGGACTTGTGGGGGAAACCGGAGCACCCGGAGGAAACCCACGCGAACACAGGGAGAACATGCAAACTCCACACAGAAATGCCAACTGACCCAGCCGAGGCTCGTATCAGCGACCTTCTTGCTGTGAGGCGAACGTGCTACCCACTGCGCCACCGCGTCGCCCCCTTAAAGGAATAGTTCAGATTTAAAAAAAACTATTTTGATAAAGTTCACTGTAAATCTGCCTCTTTAAAGGTTTTATATTTTTCTGTATAAAAAAATATATACATTGTTTATTCTGATTGCACACATTGTTATTTTTTAGGTGAACAATTAGTACATGCACGTTAATCCACTGAAAAAAATTTTTGTTTTGGTAATCTTCAATCAAAGTTTGACCAATTGCCTCTGTGATTGTGACAATGAATAATAAAAATAATGTTGTACATGATCTCATCACTTGGAATTTATTAAATTCAATAGGAAATGCAAAAGTAAAGGGGTTGTACTGCTAGTGGAAAATGTAAATACAGTACTGTAAAAACTGTCATACTGTAAAATAAAAGTTTTAAGAATTAAGAAATTTACCATAAGAATTTTACCATTGCGGTAGGACCCTGCTACTGTAAAACACATTTACAGGTAAGTTACTGTAAAGGGGCAGTTGCGGCAACTTGTTGACAACAATGCTGCCAGTTAGTTACCGCAAAAATACAATAAAAAGTGTCACTATTAGACTTTACTGCAATTTTACAGTTATTTACTGCAAAAATGCCCAGTATAATACCACATACATTCTTTACAGTTTACTACTGTAATATGCACTGCATTGTGGGTAATTTTAAAACGTTTACAGTTACTTACTGCATATTAGGAATTTGCGGTATTCTACTATGATCAAAGTAATCAAGTACTGCTACTGTAGTTGAAGACAAAAATAGGAAAGTTCATGAAAAAATTATTGATTAACATCTTGTATCACAAAATGTATTTAAAATAGATTGATGAATGAAAATTACTTTTGTAAACCATTTAAAATGGATATAATAACTAATAATAAAAATACTGTTGTACATGATCTCGTCAATTCTTTGGAATTAAATTCAGTAGTAAATACTAAAAGTACAGGTTTGGTACTGCTAGTGTAAAATGTAAATAAATACAATACAGTATACCTACTGTAAAAGTGTTGTACTGTAAAATTCAAATGTGGTAAAGGGAATTTTACCATAAAAATTATTTGTGGTAGGGCTACTGTAAAATGAAATTGCAGTAGGGCCCTGCTACTGTAAAACACATTTACAGGTAAGTTACTGTAAAGGGGCAGTTGCGGCAACTTGTTGACAACAATGCTGCCAGTTAGTTACTGCAAAAATACAATAAAAAGTATCACTATTAGACTTTACTGCAATTTTACAGTTATTTACTGCAAAAATGCCCAGTAAAATACCACATACTTTTTTTACAGTTCATTACTGTAATGTGCAATGCATTGTGGGTTATTGAAAAACTTTTACAGTAACTTACTGCATATTGGGAATTTGCAGTATTCTACTATAATCAAAGTAATCAAGTACTGCTCCTGTAGTTAAAGACAAAAATGAGACAGTTAATGAAAAAAATATTAATTAACATCTTGTATCACATAATGTATTTAAAATAGATAAATAAATTCAGTAGTAAAAAATAAAAATTGTCATCGTCTAAAATTAAAATGTGGTAAAGGGCATTTTACCATAAAAAATAATTAGCGGTAAGGTTATTTTATTGTAAAATGAAATTGCGGTAGGGCCCTGCTACTGTAAAACACATTTAAAGGTAAGTTACTGTAAAGGGGCAGTTGCGGTTACTTGCTGGCAACAGTATACATACAAAAAATGTCTAAACGTGTAGTATTAGGCATAAAGTGCTATTCAAAGGCTTAACTAAGTTCATTAGTTTAACTAGGCATGTTAGGTTAATTAGGGAAGTCTTTGGACACAAGTTGTTTCTTCTGTAGCTTCTTCATTGGGCAAATAATATGAACCTTTAAGACTGTCAAAACAATTAAAAGCTGCATTTATTCCAGCCAAGTTAAAAGAAATAAGACTTTCCCAACTGGGACTCGAACCAGCAATCTTCTTGCTGTGAGGCGACAGTGCAGTTCTTCTGACAGAAGAAAAAAAAGAAAAGCATTATAGGAAATACTGTGAACATTTTCTTGAAAAAGAATGAAAAAGAATACAAATATCACAGGAGGGCTTATAATTTTGCATTCAACTGTATATCCATCATACCCAGTAATGTACACTTATATCCATAACACAGTCATGCTTCACTTCTATAGTGCTTGGAATTGTGGGAGAAAATATGTCATTTGCATACACACAGCTGCTTTTTCTGAAAATCCAACATAATTAGTACAACATCCGGAACTTTTGCCATACTATTTTTAGCATTGTCTGTTTTTCGGGGGCATGCTAAGCTTAATGTTAAAATTAGAATGGATAGCATGCTAATTGGGTAACCTCATCACATGTGCGGTTGCCAGTGACTAAAACCCTCCTGTGACAATTTTTATCAGAAGACAAGTTTAGACCAGTTTGTAAAATATGATGCATTTTTTTTGTTGTTGCTTTCCCAAAATTTTATATCACTCAATAACAACAGTGGCTTGTTCTCTAGCCAGTCAAAAAAGGGGGCTAATAATATTTTAAAAAAAAAATATATATATATATATATATAAAATGTTTTTATTGCAGCCAAACTCAAAGTAATAAGCCTTTTTTTTTCAGAAGCAAACAGCAATAGCAAATTCTGTGAAAATGTCCTTGCTCTGTTAAATATCACTTGTAAAATATTTGAAAAAGAATCAAGATTTCACAGGAGGACTAATAAGTTTGCCTTCAACTGTATAATATTTTTTCTCAGAATTTTATTCATCTGGTGAAGAAGTCTTCTTGATTAGAAAACCCTAGCATACGCTTTCTCAATAAACCACTAGATTTAAGATATCTTTCATGTTAGATGTTAGAGACAAGTTACACACCAAAGTTTGTTCAACTCTTTCAGAAGGACAAATTGTGCTAGCATTACCATAAAAAAACAATAAGAAGCAGTTATTCATATTCAGGTTTAATGCTCTGTGAGATCTGAGACTCAAGCGAGCCGATCATAGAAATGATGCCGTTTCAGCCAAGCGGCTTAAGCCTCTCTTTTCATTTTTAACACATGGCTGTGCAATCTCTCAAGTCATTTCCTCACACAGGTGCTGATTTCTTTCTGAACAGAACCTTTTTAAATCACACTTTCGGCTGAGCTGTTTCATCTGCTATCCCATCTGAAGTATTCATATCATGCGTCGGCTCTTTTCAAGCAAAGACGACTCATTCACTATCTTACATTTTGACGAAGACCTATCCACCAGACCTGGAGAGTAAAGTGCAGGACAGGCCGACTGGTTTACAGTGAGTGGAGAGAGTTTGTGTGGCTGTTAGACTGGAAGAAATGGTCAAAATGCATGTCCGCCGTTCAGAGAGTTCATAGGAATTTGACAGTATGCCTACAATCCTTCACTCTACAGTTGTGTTGTAAAGGTTTTCTGTGGTTTATAGTGGCCTAATGTGGCATATAAGAGCAAGAGATTCCTAGATTACTAAAATAAATGTAAAATGTCCTTTTTAACATGAGAACTGTAATTCTAATCCTGACATTTTCTTGCTTGCTTCTTGTAGTCACAGAGTGCAATCAAATGTGAGATTTTAAAGGCTGCTTTTAAGGAAACTTAAAAAAACACACACAATTGTATTATAAAAATATTTATTAGTAATAATAATAATAGTAATAGTAATAATAATAACAATAATAATAATAATTATTATTATTATTACTAACAACAACAACATAATAATAATAATAATAATAATAATAATAATGATAATGATGATGATGATAACAATTACAATAAAATAATAATACAATTTAAGGAAACTTAAAAAAACACACACAATTGTATTATAAAAATAATGATTAGTATTAATAATACCAATAATAATAATAATAATAATTATTATTATTATTATTATTATTATTACTAACAACAGCAACAACATAATAATAATAATACTAATAATAATAATAATAATAATAATAATAATAATAATAATAATTAGTATTATTATTATTTGTAGTAGTAGTAGTAGTAGTAGTATTAATGGCAATACAATTAACAAATTTTTTATATAAAAATTAAAAATGTGCACACTTCCTTTTTAAATTGACATTTTTACAGTGACATTTTGGGTAATTTTTTTTATTTTTATTTGTTACAATATGTATATTTTAATTATTATTATTTTTTAATCAAATTAAACTAACATGAGGACTGCACGGTGGCGCAGTGGGTAGCACGTTCGCCTCACAGCAAGAAGGTCGCTGGTTCGAGCCTCGACTGGGTCAGTTGGCGTTTCTGTGTGGAGTTTGCATGTTCTCCCCGTGTTCGCGTGGGTTTCCTCCGGGTGCTCCGGTTTCCCCCACAAGTCCAAAGACATGCGCTATAGGTGAATTGGGTAGGCTAAATTGTCCGTAGTGTATGTGTGTGAATGAGTGTGTATGGATGTTTCCCAGTGATGGGTTGCAGCTGGAAGGGCAGCCGCTGCGTAAAACATATGCTGTATAAATTGGCGGTTCATTCCGCTGTGGCGACCCCAGATTAATAAAGGGACTAAGCTGAAAAGAAAATGAATGAATGAATGAATGAAACTAACATGAATTCATTTGAGCTATTTTTAAAAGGTTTTACTTTTCATTCATTGTGAACACCTCAGCTTGAACCTGCTACAAACCACATAAAGCAAGCTCTGATATAAGCTCTGGATGTGTCCCTGCTGGGAAATGCCCTGCAGAATATAAAACTGCTGTTTTCAGCTGCATGTTTTGGGTAAATCTACCTCTTATTGTTATTGGAACAGCTACATCCCATATTGTTTTTTCTCCATGAAGCTCATCAATACTCAAGAGATTTGTATCAGTGTTACAGGTGTTTGCTGTATTAGATAGTTGCTTGCAAAGCTTCTCTAGATCTGGTGCCATGACCCGACTGATGTGATCGATGCATTGCCAGACTCTACACTCCAGAAACCCCTAGAAAATCAATGGCGTTTATTAGGACAGTCAGTATGCAGTCAGAACAGGGAAAGCAAATGAAAAATATATATATATTTTTTAAACCATTACTAGCAACAGCAAGTGAAAGGCTAAAAATCAAGGCTTGCTTATTCACTTTTCAGGTACCCAACTGGGAAAATTACATCTGCAAGAAATACTGTCTTAATGAATGTATGTAATTCCCCTAAAATTCAGTATCACAGAGGATAAAGGTGTTTGAAAGGGTCATTCTTTCCCCTTTTTTAGTTTTTTTCTGGAAAAGTGGAATGTTTGAGACAGTGTTAAGCAATGTTGAAATCACTCATGTTGCATTCCAGGTCAAACCAGTGGCTGTGTGTTTCAATTTTACTTAAAAAAAAAAAAAAGAGATAGAAAGGCACAAATCCGACTGGTTCTTGAAGTTCTCCACCTAAACAGACACCATAAAACAGAGTCTACCATAAAATAAATAGAAAAGAAAAATGTGGTTGTCTTAAATTGAGCTGAATCAAATTAACCTTGCAAGTCAATTTAACTTACATCACATTATTGGCGGTTCTAGACCCTATAACTAGGTGTGGATAGGTGGGCGGCGTGGTTACTCACAGACTCACTCACTATCCTTCAGCTTAGTCCCTGATTTATCAGGGGTCGCCACAGCGGAATGATCCGCCAATTATTCTGGCAAATGTTTTATGTAGCAGATGCCCTTCCAGCCACAATTGGGTGTTTAAATTTAGAATTAGGTTTAGGATTACATTCAGGATTATTTCACATCATTGTCTTTGTCATTTACTATTTTGTGTCCCTGAAATGTAACATTTCACAATAATATGCATTATAATAAAAGTATTAACAATTATTAATTAAATAGTCATGGTTTTTAATATTATAGTAATGTATAATATTTAATACAATCAAATAAGGGCATACTCTCACTAGGCACGGTTGCCTTGAACCGTTGACGTGCAGCAAGGTGTTTGCGTCTTTATTAAGTGAAGTTTATTTATAAACTAATTTCGAGAGGATCACATGCTTATGATTGACCGCTGCTGGTGCCGCATTATCTAAAGCTTGATTCACCAATCGGATGATTCCTAACTCATTATAAATAACCAGAGTTTCTTACCTCAGTCATATTCGGCTTGAAGAGTCCACCCTTCCATCCCTACTCCTCCTTTCTTTTCCTCGATAGGGCGGCACGGCGGCCCAGTGGTTAGCACTGTTGCCTCACAGCAAGAACGTCACTGGTCCAAGTCTCTAACAGGCCAGTTGATGTTTCTGTGTGGAGTTTACACATTCTCCCCATGCTTGCGTGGGTTTCCCCCGGGTTCTCTGGTTTCCTCCCACAGTTCAAAAACTTGCGACATAAACCAAATTAGCACCATAGACAAGCTCTTAATCAGCAGTATATCTCTCTGTAGCAATCTCTAATTTGTCATTAGCCATAAATAGCAGGGGAGTTCTCGAGACCTCTCTCCCGGGACAGTATGCCAAACACACTTCATAATCAATCATCAGCTAAGTGTGAACTCTTGAAACTATGACAGTTTGCGTTCATTGAAAAGTAACAATGATTAAGAAATCCATATGAAACAGTCCCTCAAAAGTGACGTTGCATCTTTAGTTTCTGGCTCGGGTGCGCTTTGCACTCACACCACAAGCGTACCACACCAAAGCCCAACCGAACCGCGCTCTGGCACACCTCTTCCAACCGGGCCAGGGTCGGCCAACTAAACCGCACCTGGGCCCGATTCGGAGCACTCACACTTGTCAAACGAACCGGGAAACGTGCCTGGGCACAGTTCGGGAAACATAGTGTGAGTGCACCCTAAAACAAGTATATTGACATGATTGATTGTTTTATACTTAAAAACCAAGTTGACTTTACTTAAAAAAGTGAGTAAACCCATTGTAACCCTGAATTGTTACGTTTTTTTATAATTTTGCACACTAATTTTTAATTTACAACAGGTTTACTCACTTTCTTTTAAGTAAAGTCAACTAATCGCTTTAAAAGCAACTGGTTTGTTCAGTTTTTGTTTTTTTAAAGTAAAGCTTCATCTTGAAATTATCAATAAATAACCAACATCAAATGCACCATAGTAACTGACTGTCAGGCATCTTGCGTGTTTGTAATTCACTGTTTTTGAACAATTTAATATTACAACACCAAACCTGATAACAGATCTGTTGTGGTTTGTGCGAACCTGTAGGGCTGTCATGTCCACCTTTTACTAGCATCTGTGGGACGATTATTGCACGCATACAGAAGTGATGCGTATTAAAATATCACCACTCACTAGTTGTTTTTATGTTCAAACTTACAATTTTTGTTAGTGAAGAATTTTGTAAGTAAATGCACTATTTCATTATTCTGTGATTCCAAATATCAGGGGAGGAGGCAGAGGGGTGACCAAACTTGTTGGCACGCCCCAAAGGCCATCCCGAGAAACACCTCTACAGCACGTTTAACTTACTTATAGGGATAGTTCACCCAAAACCTAAAAGTCTGCCATTATTTACTCACCCTTTACTTGTTCCAAACCTGTTTGAGTTTCTTTCTTCTGTAGAACACAAAAGAAGATATTTTGAAGAATGCTGGAAACGTTCCCTATTCGGGGAACGTGGGTTACCTATGTAACCAGGACGTTCTCCTTCATACGGGAACGTCAACGTGCGTCTGGTAACAGACTATGGAAGACTGTATGGAAAACGCCACAGCAACAGTAAGCCCGTCACGCTCCTGATGTGAAGTTTGCCAAGCATAGCGTGAGCGCACAAGCATCACCAAGAGCGCAACCTTCCAATGTCCCCTAGGTCCTTAATTACCATTACATGGGAATAATTACAATTTAGATCGGGGGTCGTAAATGTGCTTTTACCTAGCTAATATAGTCTAGGGATTTTAGAAATATTTACAGTACGTTGGGAAAGCGTGCCAGTCCCCGAAGGGGGAGGACGCTGCGGATGCCACCTGCTACCCCAAGAGGGGAGACTTGATGGGAATAAGGACATATGGACTAGCCCTATGGAGGGGGAGTCCTACATATGATAAGCTGGTTAGCAGGTAGGGAAGACACAGGTCCGCCTGGTCAGGGGGAACACTCCATGGCTGAAATAAGCATATGGGATCACCATTGGGAACCGCGCATAGCTGGCACCGAACCTCAGCATGTGGGAAGACCAAGAGTGGGCATACCAGACATCACACTGAGCCAGGCCATCGTCCTCCCCAGGGCACGGGCGGTCGACTTGAAGGTCATGAGAGCATAGTCGATCACCGTGCGGTGCTTACGCATAAGCCTGAGGAAGAACCGCCCCTGTGCAGCACAGCAGGTGACGTGGTGCAGGGCAGAAGCGGCATGGCCCGTAACGGTGTGGGCTCTGGCCATGAGAGACACAGAAAACCCACCCGCCTTGGACGGGGGTCTCGGCTTACCCCTCCAGGTGGCGGCGCCAACCACCTGAGGAATAGCTTCGTACCCACTGGCCGCCTCGCCATCAGGGGAGGGGAAGGTGGAAGCGCACGAGGACCGGGCGGAGAAAAAACGCCCTCTAAGCCAGCGTGCGCTAGCTGTGCGCCCCTGGGAAGAAGTGGACGGGAGCTGGAAGATTCATCTTACATCAGCCTGCACGCCACACCTCTAGTCAGTCCGGCGGTGAGACTGGGGGACAAGCCATCTCCAGCCACACCACCAAAGCAGCCCAGCAAGCGCAGCCATCATGTCTGATTCGAGAACCGAGACTACGCATTGCACCCCGTAGGATGAAAGCAAGCCCGGTCTGTCATCTGAGCATGACAGCTCGCCCTCCGATGTCGCGATGGACATCTGATCTCCGGTGTCATCAAGCGGAGGCGCAGGCATCCCGGGGGATGAACCGCACAACCACTCGAAGCTTGGATGGAGCGCTGTGGAGGAGTGGGGGGTCCGCGGGCCCTGAGGCGACAGATATGAGACAGCCCACTGTAATCCTCAGATCCGCGTTTCTAACCGCTTTCACGGAGAACAACAGGGGTGGCTTGGAAGCCGCGATCTCAGCTGTGCAACAGCCATGCCCTCACAGTGAGTGCATGAGCTGTCCGCGAGCACTGCATCGACATGCTGGACCCCCAGACCTGTGATGCGATACCCGTGCCCATCATCCGGAGATAGGAACCACCGCATCCAGAAACGCACAGTCAGAACAGCGTCTTGAAAAAGACGTGTTGATTGACTGTTTTGCTCTTTTAGGGAATCTGCTCTTTTAATGGAAACTGCTCTGTTGTGCACACCAGCGAAACGCCCAGGGGACAGGAAACCCAGATCGACCGCTGCTGTCGCGTCATCTCCCGCACTGGTGAGTAAACTGGTTTCAGTCTTGAAATCAGGTTGGCAGATAGAGTGTCTTCAGTCTGGTGAGACGCTCTGAAGTAATTAAATTCTGATGCTCACTCCTCAGCGGGCAGCTTATATAGCACTAATGGCTCATCACTGCCAGCTGTGGAGCAGAGCTCTGCCAATTCATTTTGGCATTTCATTGGCCCGTTTTCTTACTCTTCAGAGTGATTGGTCGTCTGACGTACTCCCATAGTCTGTTACCAGACGCACGTTGAAGTTCCCGTATGAAGGGGAACCTGTAATCACTGACTTCCACAGTATTTGTTTTCCCTATTATGGAAGTCAATGGTTACAGGATTTTAGCTTTCTTCAAAGTATTTTCTTTAGTGTTCAACAAAATAAAGACACTTATAAATGTTTGGAACCACTCGAGGGTGAGTTATTATTGAGTAAATCTTAATATTGGGTAAAATCAGTTTTTTTGGGTGAACTGTTTTCCATTAAAACAGCTTATATGACTTAAAAAACGAGAAAAAATGGGTAACTTATATAAATAAGTGAAATTAACATAAAAACATGTTGTCGTGACTTATAGAGCATATAATTTTTACAGGTTTTACAGGATCACACAGACATTCATAGCAAACCTGATGAGAAGAGAGGAGGGAGTGTGTGGGCTGTTTACTACACCTCAGCTCTCAGGCTCAGAGACGTGCTGTAATCTTTGGGAAAATGTAAAATATGACAAACTTTCTGTTAAGCCAGTTAAGCTGTGCTATCACTGTAAATAGATTTGTTTGTATTCCACACAGAAGCATAGCTAAAGGACAGCTAAAGTGCTCAAAATAACTGTGTATCCACTTAAGCATTCTTGAGGGAAAACAAGGTTGAAAAAGTATGCATACATACATATACATACCTGTTGTGACACACACACACAGAGAAGGTTCAGACGCCCACTGATTCTCCAGAATGAAAAATGATACATTAAGAGCCAGGGGTGTAAACTTTTGAATACAATGAAGATGTGTACATTTATCTTATTTTACCTACAGTAAATATATTTTCTTTCTTTTCATTATTATTTTTTTCATTTTCACTTTCAGTACTGCCCTTCAGAAGCTACAGAAGATACTTACCCTCATCTTAATGCATGTTTTTTTTTTCTTCTGGAACATCAGTCAGCCTTTGAACCTTCTATAATATTTGCATGCCAGTACCTCTGGTGTCCTCAGTGTGAAAAGTAATATGATTTCAAAATCCTACAGTCAGTTTTGGAAAGCATTTAAAATAACAAAAATGTCCATATACCATCATATAGGATCCAAAGTATGGATAATCTCAATGATCCTACAAATAAGCTTTGTTTTCTTTTTGCTGAATATAAATTCAAACTCAAGCCTGTTCAGTTTGGCGTAAAAATCCAGGACACTTCTTCATAATATTAAATCTCATCCCCCCCCCCCCCCCTTTCAAACAAGACACACAAGATATAAAAACAAAAGCAAATAGACTTCAGTCCTCCTTGAAAATTCATCAGCGGCTCACGTCTGTGCGGCACGAGGAGCTCAGCCGTCAGGAAATGAGTGTGATCTTATGGCTCTGCGCGTCCTGATGAACTAAAGTAAATAAATAAATAAACAACTGCCAACGGTGATTGTGCGGAACAGCAACCTGCAGCTGAAGTCATTCACGCTATGCAGATTACAGGCAGGACTCAGGGCCGGGGAATGAGACTGCATTATTCATGGAGACTTGTGGCGAACTCAGAGACAGATTGATCCTCACCCCGCCTGGATTTGGGCCAGATCTCTTTCTGCCTGTCTTTTTCCTCTCTTTTTCCGTCACCTTACTCTCTCGCTCTTTTTCTTGCTGTATTTGTGCTGTTGTACATCTATCATGTTCAATCTTCTGGTTTTTTATCTCCTGCCTCTGACTGTGTTGGAGTCTTTTTCCTTTTTTTGTCTGTCCACATTTTACGCTCTTTCTGTGGTGTCAAGCGTCTAACAGGCAGGCAGCGGTCAGACCGTCAGCCAGATGATAGTGTTTACCTGCGGAGCAGAGTGTGCCACATGCCGACTCCACATGGAAAAGATTCTCCGATGCGAATTAGTAACAGAGCAGTCAAGTGTATTCAGATATTGGGTTGTTTTTAGGTGAAGAGGACATTTGTGTGGCTTTTGTTTTTAAGAGGTGGTCTTAAAGGTGCCGTAGAATGAAAATCTGAATGTACTTGGATTATTAGCTGAATATTAAGAGTTATGTGAAATCCATTATCCAAATCCATTTGCACCACTTTGTGGACTCATGGGTGTTCCGGTCTAGAAAAGAGGTGTGTTAAGGCGCATTGTTGGCGTGTTGCTATTTTAAGGAACTAAAATAGACTGTGCAATAGACCAGCTGAAAGCAGGTCTAAAGTCTAGCACAGAGCGCGTTGGTTGTGCGCCTTAAACACGTACACATTGCTTAATACACACAGGATGTACAGCAATATACAAATATCCTAACAAATAAAAAAAGAATTAAAGGATTAAAATATTACAAAAATTATTACTTTCTACATAAATATAAAAACCACTGCCTCCATGCCTTCTTCATCTCAGGGGGCTTTTTTCAGTTTATTCATGACAATTTGCTTTTGTATAATGTTATTATTAGTAGCAGTATTATTTATTATATGCATATTTATATTTGTTTTATTAAAAACAAGCTTAGATTTGTCCACCTGTCAGATTTTGGACCATATGGGGCATAAGAACAGGACGTGTGTTTGGATATAATTCAGTTTTTTGGCCACACTTTGTTATTATTGTTCATTTATTAGTTTGCTGGAAGATAGAACTGAATTTAGAAATAGTTTTGAAACAAATCTTTGCACTTAACAAACTAAATTAAATATGTAGGCCAATTCCTTATCCACGAAAGAGAGAAAAAGAAAGTGAAAGTAAAGGTCTGGTTGGAAGAGGCTAGTTCTTTATCCTCGTGCTGCAGATGGTCTGTTTAACTGTTTTCTCGCTAGTGAAGCATTCCGTTTTTCTACTTACAAAGTCTGCCATGCAAATAGCAAATGCACCATGGCGTGACGCAACTGACTCTAAAAGGGAATGGGAGATGAGACTCTGATTGGTTTAATGCACGTTATACTCAAAACACACCCGGAACTCATTAAGAGAATAAGCACAACCCTGTTAGACCATGCGCTGCATTACAAACCGTATTTTTCCGTCCTTAAAATAGCAAAAGTGGATTCGGACATGCTCTTAATGCTTTTGCGCCATGCGCTTTAGACTTTGCGCCTAGATCGTTAAAATAGGGCCCCTAGTCTTTTGTGCATACATTTAGTTTATTAAAGTTTTTAAGATCCTTTTTTTAAGTTATGTTGAAAATAATTGCATGTATACAACTAGGGTCTGCTTGATTTGACACATTATTAAAAATATGTGGCTAAGAAATACCTAATTAGAATTAGTTTCTTGATGGGGCAAGTAAAAAAAAAATTCTGCTGGGTCATTTAACAAATCCTTAGCCTTTAGCTTGATGGTCTTAAAAAGTCCTAAATTTGACTTGGTGAAACCTGCAGAAACTCTGTCATCTGTTCACATGCAAGTCAGAGTGCAAAATGCTGGATATACAGATTATACATTTAGTCAATGCCTCCCCGAAGAGGTATAATGTTTGTTTAAATGCTTCTTTTGTTAGTTTAACGTGTATATTGTGAAATCTGCTATGTATAATTGTAATGAAGCAACATGTACATGTATGTTTGTAATGATGTATCAAACAAATCCAAAATGCTAAATATAAGTCTTTAATTGACATGTATGCATTGTGAGAACAGAGCTTATTAATATTTATGACCAATTCCTAGGGTTGGAAATGGACCAGTAAACTAGTTTCTGGAGAATTTTTGCTTTTAACCTAAGCCACATACCTTCTATTAGATATCAGAGAGCAATTACCAAATTGTATCAATGCAGTTTATGGCACCTTCAAGTGGTGTTGTTTTGTCAGTCATTTGTTTAGATTGACTCCACTGTTAGAAAATACAGTGCTCAAAGGCTTCGGTCACCAGTATTATTTTATTATTCTTAAATTATTTTCATTACAAATTGTAGTAACTCAAGTTTATTTGTATAGCGCTTTTACAATAATTATTGTTTCATAATTGCTATGTACATATAATTAGTACTAAGTATTATTTATATGTAGTATTATATTATTTATATATATTATTTATATAAGTAATAAGTAGTATTATTTTAAATAGTAATTGATTTGGTTGATTGACTGATTGATGGATGGATGGATGGATGGATGGATGATGGATGGATGGATGGATGGATGGATGGATGGATGGATTGAAATTAATCAATTGCTACTTTGTATTCATTTATTTGTTTCTTCATTCATACATTCTTTCATTTATACACTTTTTTATTCTTTTATTTATTCGTTTTGATTGCTTTTAGGTTTTTAGATGCTGTCGTTTTTTGCATGCATTTATTTATTTGTGATATCTTTGGTTGCTGAATAAAGTGCAACCCACATTTAGTGGCCTGAAAAAAAGTGCAGATATGTAACATATTCTTTTTTTATGATTCTTTCTCTGTTTAAAACTTCAACCTTAAAGCGTTGTTTTGAGAATTACATTTATTTTGAATCCCAGATTTTCAGTGAGATATCATCTGGTCAGCACTGTATAAGTCTAGGTGGGTTTTAATCTGGCTGTAAGTATCTCTTCACAGCAGTGGCTATCAGTCTGTCGCTGGAGAAGACTGCCAAATCTCTCCTCCGTCAGCAGTTTTTCCTCTAAAAAGCGTTGTTGATCTGCTTGGTGCTGTAGTGAGGAGACTTAAGCTCTCATCCGCTGAAGTTAAATGCTTCCTAGCCTCAGCCTACAGATCGCCCACAGTCCCCTCACAAAAATAAAAAAGCACTTGATTTGGCAAGATCTGATCCCACTGGCTGCTTTTACATGATGCCTGACAGCTGACAGCTATTGCCAGCTCAAAGGAAATTCTAAAGAGTTTTGCTTTAAGTCAAGTGGCGGATTTCCATATAAATGTGACTTCTTGAAAGTAGCATTGCTGAAATTAAATAGAATGATAGAAATAGGGTGTCATTTATACTATACTTACAGTGTGGCTATCAGATATTCACTGTTAACTGCAACTTTTGTCTAAATTACTGCTTATTAATAGTAAGGTAGTTGTTGAAAATGTCATGCAAAATAAGACATTAACTTGTGCTTTATACAGTCAGTACAATATGCAAACTAACAAGCAAGTTGAACGTGGGAATTGGTCCCCAAACTAAAGTGTTACTGGATTTTGAAAGCAGTAATATGCAGGGAGGCGGCACGGTGGCTCACTGTCACCTCACAGCAAGAAGGTCGCTGGTTCGAGTCTCGGCTGGGCCAGTTGACATTTCTGTGTGGAGTTTGCATGTTCTGCAAGTGTTCGCATGGGTTTCCTCCGGGTGCTCCGGTTTCCCCCACAGTCCATAGACATGCGGTATAGGTGAATTGGGTTAACTAAATTGGCCATAGTGTATGAGTGCATGTGTGAATGCGAGAGTGTATGGGTGTTTCCCAGTACTGGGTTGTGGCTGTAAAGACATCCGCTGCGTAAAACATATGCTGGAATAGTTGGTGGTTCATTTCACTGTGGCGACCCCTGATAAATAAGGGACTAAGCCAAAGGAAAATAAATGAATGAATGAATGAATGAATGAATGAATGAATGAATGAATATACCGGAAATCGTGTTTTACTCACTACTAAATGTCTGAAGCAAAATTTAAAACACAAACATGAAAAACTTTGTCAAATCTAGTCAACGTTTCTTACTTGGATGCACCCATTGTGGCAGGCTGTGATCTTGTACACACTACCTTGACTTATACCATTTCTCTCAAACATTCTGTAGAAAATGATTGTAATAAAAAATTCTAAGTAATTATACATTTATAGCCAAAGGCTTCATCATTTATGTATTTTGTTTACACTGTAATAAATCCATAATATTTATGGTTGAAAAAAATGGCAACTGTGGTTCCCAGAACGTTACTATCAAAAAGACTGTAGCAACATTTAAGGCTGAATGGGTTGAACTTTTATTTTCATGACTTGTATTTGATTAAAGATTACTTCCATAATTTACTCACATTCATGTTGTTTCAGACCTATAAGACTTTTGTATGTCTTCAAAACAGTTTAGTTTTCTGAATAGACTCTATCACTTTATAAGATCACATTATATAATTTAGGCATTTTTTTTTAATTTAACAAGTTTATAAAAAAATATTATATATGATATATTACAATAAATGTACAAAAAAATGCCTCATTTTGTTCTTCATCCAGTTTTGTTTACTGTGTATGTGAAAAGAATGTCATTTTTCACATTACAATATTGTATATGTGAAAATGTACAACTTATTTTACAATGTATTTTTACAACTATGTATAATGTTGTTAGTTAGTACATGGAAGGTGTAACAGTTTCAAGCTTGAGTGGATCCCTGGCTCAGCCTTTAAGTTCCCAGCTTCTGGATTAAATCATTTATGGCTTGTCTTATAGATATATTAATTTGTGTCACAGCTAAATCAAGTTAAATTATAATAAGCTCCACAACAAAAATCCCATTTATGGCACCAGATGATTCCAAACTTAGCTTCACTGGGTGAAAATCACCCTTTATTCTAGTCTGTAAGGCACTTGACAAGACATCGTACCCAGCAGCTCCAAAATACCCAATAACAAACAAACAAACCGAGCTCTCCATGGAACATGTAATCTAACACTCCATGAAAAAGCTACTGATAGGGCCAATGGGAGCCCACCATTGACAGACAGCCATGCTGTTGTTTCAGACACTACCAGCGCTGGGCGTTATTCCTCAGCTGTGGGCAGATTGTCACAAAATAGGACTTGTGTGGAGGTGCTCAACTACACCTGGCGGCTTTCCCTTTATTCTCCTGTCTTTAGGGTCATCATTTACACATTTAAAGGGGTCATGACATACATTTCAAAAAATATATACAATGTTCCATTAGGTTCACTTATAATATTACAAAAAAATATACACTAAAAACAAATATATAAATATAGAAAAGCTGTCATTTTCAACAATTATTCGGACCCCTTTTTTAAAAGGTCTGATTATAAGGGGCGGGGCCTTTGAAGTTTGTCAGTAAACAGCCATTGTTTTGATTGGCTAATGTCATTTTAAGTGAAACAGCAGCAGATGATGAGTGACCAGAATTGAATGACTGAATCAAAGTGGGAGGAGCTTGTGCTATGGAGGCAGAGTCTGTGTACCAGTGACATCACATGCCACCTTATTGGCAAACGAGTCATTTTTAAAGCTTGATTAAATAAACGCTTTGCTTAAAATGAAGAGCATGTTTTAACAGTTGAAACTTACAGTAGCTTTTAATAAAACAAAGACTTCATAAATGGCAAAAACAAAAATCTAGCCAATTTTGATTTCACATGTCATGACCCCTTTTTCCTGTATTTTGATGTGCTTTTTGTGTGGCTTTCTTATTTCTGGATATGTACCCCAAAGAGCAGGTGCTTACAAGAGAGCTGCAATAATCCTTTCAATGGCACTTAGCTGACTGATTCCCCATCAGTGGACTGTAATGTTGAGCTTATTGTCTGGTAAAGAAGCCTGTATTGTGAGAGAAGGCCAGGCAGTGGGTCAGTGTTTGTGTCATTTAATGGAGAGTAAACTGCTCACTGGGGTGTGTGGCTTACACAGCGAAGGCGAGTTATCTGGCTGTAAAACCGGTCCCTGAACTCCCCTCAATTTTCTCCCTCGCTCTCGCTCTCGCCTCGTTTTCTCATCGTCTGCTCAACTCAACCATCTTTCAACCAGCCCTGGAGGAACTGAACTATAGCCTTGTAGAAAATTAAGGCTTCACCATACTTGTTAATGCAGGGTGCTTGACATAAACATGTCTAACAAATTGTATTTATGTACTAAACTGTATTTATCATTATTTACTTCAAAATGACATATCGATAGCGTTCACTAATGAGTATGAACACAACATGTCCTCAGTGTTGGTTTACTCATTTTATTTTTTCTAGTTAAAATGCATATTCATTCTCTGCTGTTAAACTGTTGGCATTCCTGTTGCTTGTTTACAAACATGAGAAGCCAAAAGGTTATATAGTTAGCGCCGTTTCAACCATCAACAGTGTCTGTACACATATGGAATGATAATTCAGAGGATTTGAAATGCATTTAAATGTAGATGCCAAAATATTGAAGCGTGTAAGTGACAGGATGCCATCTGTCATGAAAACATCCATTGGAGTTTATTCCTTTTGGTGGCTTAATTCCAGAAATGTGTCATTATGTTGTTTTTTTTATACAAGGCTGCAATGAAAATGATGGCGCGAGTTTGACAAAGTGTTTTTTTGTCAAAGTTTTAGATATATTAGACAAACTCTAAATATAAACCCTAAATTTAAAAACCACAGTATGCACAACGTTTGTTTATGCTATGTCGGAATTACTGTAATCATGACTACACATTCACTTTCTTATAGAACTTATAACAACTTTTAAAATAGTAAATTTTTGAGAGCTACAATTTGCTTCAAGGGCTACCATGTGGCCAGTGTATTATTCAATCTCTACTAATTTATTTAAAATTCAGAATGTTGTCATTCGGGGTGGCACGGATGCTTAGTGGTTAGCACTGTCGCCTCACAGCTAGAAGGTCACTGGTTCGAGTCTCGGCTTGGCCAGTTGGCATTTCTGTGTGGAGTTTGCATGTTCTCCCCGTGTTGGCGTGGGTTTCCTCCGGGTGCTCCGGTTTCCCCTACAGTCCAAAGACATGCGCTATGGGTGAATTGGATGAACTAAAATTGCCCATAGTGTATGAGTGTGTGTGAATGAGTGTGTATGGGTGTTTCCCAGTACTGGGTTGCGGCTGGAAGGGCATCCGCTGCGTCAAACACATGCTGGAATAGTTAGCGGTTCGTTCCACTGTGGTGACCTCTGAAATAGAGACTAAGCCGAAGGAAAATGAATGAATGAATGTTGTGATTCGAATTCTAAATGGCGTGAACATAGCAATATCGCATTTTATTGTACACTATACAGTAAAAACGTGTGACGAACACCCATGTGCACTAGAAAGTGTAATCCTCATCAAGTGTCTGTTCTAAATTTCTCCAGAGGTTATCAGTGATAGACAATAGCTGCGACCTAAATCGCATACATATAATACGCAAATATCTACATATAGTACGCTAAAATCAGTATGCAAGCCGAGTAGTATGGCCGAATTCATAGAATTCGAAAAACAGTATGCGAGAAGTACCCGGATGACCTACTACTTCCGGCGAGATTCTGAAGTGCGCATCCGATGCACGCTACGCTATCCCATGATGCACCGCGAGAGAATTCATAAATGGGAGTGAAGCGACGCAACTGACGCGGGTAGGTCATGTGATCGTGACAAAATGGCAGATGTAGTACGTCCGAGTTCCATTCATAGTACTCACATTCATACTGTATAAAACATACATTTCTAGCGGCCGTGTAGTAAATTCAAATTCAAATGCAATACCTACAGAGTAGTAGGCGATTTCAAACGCAACCCATGTCTATTATTATAACAAAGGAGTGCAGAAGTTTTCTTGTAATGAAACAAACAACCTGTCCTCTGTGAAATTTGACCAATAGAAGCGTTTACTAAAATAGCACCCCTAATGGATGTAAGGAATCCTGCAGAAAGTTTTTTTTGAAACAACAATGTCCCCTTTCATTTATGTGAGAATTCAGGATTTGTGTAGCTTGACAGGCAGTGCCGGCCCAAAAAAAATTGGGCCCACTTGTGTAAAAACAGTGAGAAGAAAGCAAAAAAAAATTTTTTTTTAATATTATTAATTTTATTACATTAATATTATTACAGTTTATATATTATTAATTTAATATTTAAGTGTATACATTTTTATTAACTGTAACATATTTAACCTATAATACATATGTAAAAATATTTACTCAGATTTAAACAAATAAGTTTGCAAGCCAGAAAACACTCATTTAAAAAAACAAAGTATATAAGTTTGACATATACAAATAAAACATGAATCAAATGCTTTTTTTTTTTTTGTAAATGAATAACATACAAATATATGCATAAATAACTAGAAATGCAGGAGACATTTTTACACAGAGATTTACACAAACTAAACTTTGCATTAGATGTTGGACAGTGGGTAAAATTCGATGTTGACAAAATGAGGGGGAAACCTGTGTGTTTTCAGCAGGGTGAATTAGTGGGATAGATAATTAATTCATTATTTAATGAAACATGCTGAATGTGGCCTGTTTTTTTCTCACATATCATACAAGTATTACTGTGATCATGTGCATCGTTGAATTTATTAAAGCAAGTCCTAATACTACACTACTAATGTACTATGCATTGCAGAACATACCTTTATTTTGAGCTTGCTTTTCTTTCTCTTTTTTTTAATTTCTTAATTTTTTCGGCTCCGAAAAGATGCCGTTTCTATTTTTAAATTAAAATTTGAATAATATCGATTAAAAATAGCAATAACACTCGTGAGGTTATATTACTGAAGACTTTAAGACACTTTTACGACTTTATATCGAGTGTGAGCAATTTGGAGAGATATGTGCAATCTGTGTAGGACGTTACGTCATTCTAGTCCACCCAATAGCCGATCGCGGGCAATGTTATGCAAAATAGAGTGTGGTGCTGCTGGGTATGTTTCTAATATTTTCTGCTTTTATTCATACTGTTGTTGTGTGTTTATTATCACTTTCAGCTATTTGTCATGTATGAATTATACAGAGCTATTCTTTTAATCAGATGTGGAGTTTTTTTTTTTTCTCATCGTCGCTGTGAATTGTATCGCGTTTAATAGGGTTTGTGCATTGCGCAATACTCGTTGATCATGATTTAAACGTACGCGCTCGTCCTCGCGCTTGCGTTCCCACTAAATGTTCAAGAGGAGCGCCTGTGGGGCCCTCCGAGACGCGCGGGGCCCTAGGCGACCGCCTATATTGCCTGTAGGACGGGCCGGCACTGTTGACAGGTAGTGCTTTAGTATACCATGTGCTTGTTTCCAGGGAACACACAGACTGATATTATGTACCTAGAATAGACTCCATTATCCTGAATGTTTCCAACGATTATGGAAGTCAGAGAAATCTACAGTTTTATTGAGAGACGCGACCTATGTCATTGTTCCGTCTGTCAATGAAATCGTATTTGTTTCCCTATTGTATACAAATGTGTACTGGCTTTTTTGATTTTGCTTTATAGAGCAGATGCTTTCAGTTTTAACATCTTTGTTATAGTTTTTGTTTTGTTTTGAATAAGGATCCTTTAGTGAAATAATTAGAAATTTGCATACTATGCCTTTAAAACCTTTACTGATAGAGAGTAAGTAGCGCAACATAAGCATGTAAGATCCAAAGTGGATTCATACTACAGTATCCTTGGAAAGAGAAATCTCTCTCTCTCTCACATACACACACATTTTTTTTGATCCTGCTTAATGTTTTACATGGCCATTCTGAAAATGTGCTAAAATGTTTCTCGTCTCAGTGTGCAAGGCCTCACCAAGCTCACTTGTAAATGGTTGGCAAAGAAACAGGACGCAGGGACAAAATGTTTCTGTTTGTGGCTTTAGAACTCATAATTAGTCAAATGTGCTAAGTATTAAGTGATGAAAATGTTTATATTTTGCGTGATCGTATTCTACAATCCCTAATCCTGCCTAATACCTGAAATGAACAACTACTGGAATTTAATAACTATTCCTAAGACGCAAATTAGGAGTTTATTGAGGCAAAAGCCATAGTTTGATTTATTAATAGTGATAAGTCTAGCTTAAAATAAAGTGTGACCAAAATGTATTTTAAACTGAATGTAAAACAATTAACTCAATGTTGGGTTTGTCCATATTTGGGCCAACATCGGGTTAATAAAGCTTAGCCATTTTTAAAGTTATTACAATTATAAAAAAATGAAAAGGATAGTTCCCCCCAAGATGAAAAATTACTCACTTTTTACTCACTCTAAAGGTTTATGAGCTTTTTTCTGTTTTCTGACCATTGACTTCCATAGTAGAAAAAACAAGTACTATAGAAGTCAATGGTTACAGGTTTGCAACTTTTTTCAAAATATCTTCTTTTGTGTTCAACAGATGAAAAGAAACTCATAAAGGTTTGAAACAAGTAAAGTATGCGTAAATCAAGACAGAATGTTCATTTTAGGGCGAACTATCCCTTTTAAAGTTTTATTATCACAATAATAGGTTTTTTTTTTGTAGACCTTGATCATTGAATGCAAAATCATTTTGAGTAATGGTGAAAATGTGTTATTTAGAAATGATAGAAAAGCATTCCATTTGAAAGAATCAACACAACATCCTACAGGAAAATTCATGAACGCTGAATCAAAGTGTACTCATGCTATTTTTGGAGGGGAAAAAAACATCACTATCTTTCATACAGCAACTGTTATTCCACCTAATGTTTTAGGTGGTCATCTTGAAAATGTGTTAAGATGTTTCTCACCTCGGTGTGCAAGGGCTCACCAAACACACTCGTAAACGGTTGCCAAAGAAACAGGACACAGGGACAAAGTGTTGCCGTGTCCATATGGATGCTCGATGATGATTATGTGCTAACAGCACCTCCGAGCATGCAGTGATTTACACAGCAAATGCGAACTGTGGCATAACGCGTGTGTGCGCCGGTGCATGTGTGCTCTTCAATCACTCTCACTGCTGGGCATGCACGCGCTACAGATGTGGACCATTACAGGCTCTCCAAAGCCAGATGTGTGTAATTGCTTGGTTGAAGTGTGTCAGCGATGTTCTCCAGGAGCCCGGTACTGTGGAGTGGATAGTTGTTGGACTGTTGAGAGCTCTCTCTGACTGTCTCAATTAACCAGTGCCGGTAATGAGTCATCCGAGGGCCATATCCATGCACGCTCATTTTTGATTCATCTCTCTTCATGGATGCTCTCTGCTGGTTTGATCTGGATCCAGTGTGAAAATATGAAAGGAAATGCTTTGCGATGTCTTGCACTCTTTCCAATAGGGCATTTTGCAGGAAACAAAAACAGGGTTTTTAATTAACACCAAATGCAAGACCAAATTGTATTCATGCACACAGTTTATGTATCGCATAAAACATTTAACATTTGCGAATAAAACACTGTATCCATCCCATGTGTTCAAGAGAATAATAATCGTCAAATTCTGGGAAACTAGCACGATATATGAACAATACAAAATAATACAAATAAATAATTTCTGTAAGCTGAGGAACTCTGTTTTTCCTCCACTGTAAATAATTTTGTTATATTGTGTTTGGATGCAGTGCCTGATGGTTGTGAAAATTACTGTTGTAGGATGTAACTATACAAAATAATTTCATCAAATATATATAAATACATTAAGCACACAGTTAGTGTTGGCGGAACGGTTCTGTTCTGGGAAAAACTCCACACGCTCGTCTAAGCTCGTTAAGGTTGGACAGAGCGGGGAGACCAGCAGAAAGTCAACCATGAGGGTGACAGAACAGAATCCAAAAGTGTTCACAAACTATTTCAATTGATTATGAGTTAATGTAAATGCCATGGAGACATGAGGCTGATTACCGTATACTTGGCTAGTACTATGAACAGATATCAGAAATGGGCTAGGAGGAGTTGGAGATTGTAGAAGCAGCAACTTTTGGCGAGCAGCCAAAGGCGGAAGAGTGACTGGAAGTATGATTTAAATGTGATCAGTGTCAAAACCGGATTGGTACACGTCATGAACAGCTGTTAGCTGATGCAAGCTTGACTGACAAGTCCTAACTCTAACGATCGATTTTTAAGGTTGGACTTTTGCTCAATTGTTTGTAAAATTGTTAAAACATAATTTGAGATGACATAAGATCAGATTGGTTCCCTGATTAGACTGGCTCATTGTGGCTACGTACCCCTGTCTACATTTCTGGAGAGCGCGAATTATATAGCCAGAGGTACGTATGGCTGCATTTCGTCTTTAAAACGAACGCTACGGGGCGGTGTGACGCCGCCGACGGCTTCTGTTGCCTTTCGTGCTACCGCTGACCGCTTACCTCCATGTGGATGGCTTTTCCAGTGTTACCAGTTTGCCTAGTAGCTTGCCGCGTACGGAGTAGCTTGACCGATAGACTTGGGACATGGAGCTGAGTTGACCACCACGACAGGGTTTAAGTCCGGTGAAGTAAAATATTAAATAAACAACAGGCTGAAAATGTGGTGAAATCACACGGCCACGACTGCTTTTCTTTTTCTAGATTGCTACAAACTTTATGCCTTTTCAGGGTGGCATTGAATACATTTATAAGACATATACGCCTCATTTTGCGTTCTGACAAAGTGTAAACAGATGAGATCATGCATGGCAGCTTGCTTGAAAAAAACTGCTCTTACCTTTCCCTTAAGCCTGTCCCATTGTCAAAATTAGAGTCCTACATACAAAGCAAGCATAATACGAGATAAACTTAAAAAGCAACAAAAAAATAGCAGTGTTGTAATCTCACTAGGAAATGTTTTAGCCTATCAAACGCTGCCTGTAGTGTGCATATTAATGATCTCATGTGGATTTGTCCTAATTGGCCTGTTTTTCACTGGGATTTTACACTCACAGGATTTACATGAGAATGACGAAACAATGGTGTTTGATGCTCATTGTATGTCATTACCATGTACTGAACTCTTATTATTCAGCTTTGCTTAGGTACAGTATATTCAGATTTTCACTCTATGCCACCATTAATAATTCCAGCCAATAATTCTGTGAATGCAATATGGTATAGCATGATTATTAAAGGGATAGTTCACTCAAAAATGAGAATTCTGCTCTCATTTACTCACTATTTACTTGTTCCAAACCTGTTAGACTTTCTTTCTTCTGTTAAACACAAAAGAAGGTATTTCAAAGAATATTGGAAACCTGTAACCTTTGACTTCAATAGTATTTGTTTTTTCCTACTATGGAAGTCAATTGTTTCAGGTTTTCAGCTTTCTTAAATATTTCTTCTTTAGTGTTCAGCAGAAGAAAGAAACTCATAAAGGTTTGGGGCCACTTGAGGGTCAGTAAATAGTGAGCAAATGTTCCCTTTTTAAAGTGTTGTGTTGTAATTAAATATGCACGGCGGTGTGATGTTTTGATGTGAGCAGCTCAAATGTTATCAGTGTCTCAGAGCAGCTTGTTTCACAGTAAATGATTCACACAAACTCCATCTTTGCAAGTGCTTTGAGTTTGACTTACATATAATTTGAAGATGAAACGCTTGCCATACATCAATGGGTTGGTTTATAAAGCTGTTGTCTAGCAAAGAGACAAAATAAAAGCTTCATGGTTGAACATTAGAAAGCAAAGAACAAAGCAAAGAACTGTTATCTTTGGGATTTTACTGTTGTGGCATAAATGAGTATTACTATATAATTATATAATATAATACTTCACATATAGTTTTATCGCAGTAATGAATATGTATGGCCAGTAAATAATCTCAAGTGAAGTCACCAAGCACTATTTACACCAACCATAAGAAAATACAATTTATTTTTAAGTTTAAGCCATTGAGACATTTTGAATCCCTCAAAGAACTTTTCTTTGAACAGTTCTTAAAAGAACAGTATGCAATTTTTGTTGCTAGAGGTTGGGTGTTAACAACAACCAAAGGTTTAATGGGACTTGTGACCTTCATTACATCATTCTGCAGAAATAATGTTCATGGATGAGCTAAAGTATTCAAAACTTATTATCATGATAGTTTGAAGCAAAGTAAAGCTGAAAGCCTTCGAAGTGAAACATGAAAGCAGGAAATCATTTATTATGCCACAGTGCTGTTTTATCATACTAAATACATTTTGGGTTCTGTTATAATGCTGCTGTTTGCAGTCTAATAAAACACAAAACATATTAAAGCGTATTTGTTGTTTCTGCTTTGTATCCCGTAACATGTGGGATAATATATATATATAAATATATATAACACTGTTTTAGTGGTTTGGGGATATTATAATGAAAAAATCTCAAATATTATGCTTTTAAAGGAAGCATAAATCCATTCATTTGTTCAACATTTTAGTATTCCAAAGAATATTTTACCCTTAAAAAAAACCTTTTGTAACACGGAACGTTTTTCTGAATGTTAAAGAATCATCATGCTAGCAAAACACCTTAATAATAAAGTGTGTGTTTATACAAAGACAATTTAAGAGCTGCTTTAAAACTACTTTGAAAAATGGATTTAAATGCCTATTTATGATCTACATTTCCCCACATTATGTAACCTGGGCTCATGAAAAAATACCATGTGACAATATTTTTGGCAAAAATCACATTACATTGCTTTTTGCAGTTTTTACAACAATTTTAAAGTAAAATGTCCATTGAGTGGCACTGAATAGCATGTTCTGATAAATGTGACTCGTGCACATGTCACTGCAGTTTGAAATCAAATGGTCAATGATAATGCTACATATCTATATCAAACAAGATCTGCCTATATATATATTTAACTGCGCGCTGTGTACAGATGTGTCTGGGTTCTTTCAGAGCTGCTTCCATCAGTGAAGAAAAACACGAACCGTCTCAAATCATTCCTCATTCTTGTTTGCCTTAGGCTGAGAAGGCTGATCTTTCACCTTCCTTATTTACATTTCATCAAACCTCTCTCTGTCGTTTTGCATTTAAATTGATCGCTGACATGTGGGAAGGTAAATCAGAGTTTAACTGATGTCGTAAATTAATTTCTGCATGATAAAACGCACCACTTTTTCATGCTTTTGAGCACTACGGTTCAGAGATGGAGCTTTTTCTTTTTCAAGGAAAAGTCTGGGTTTGGTATTAGCTGGAGATATTGCGTAATTCCATATTAAGTAGCATTATAAATTGAACACAGGACATATTTAACCATGCTTCTGTGTCATACCTGTATGGCCAATTGATATGTGCATTTATGGATGTTGATTGTGGAGGCCATAAGCGATATATAAGACATAAAATATATAATATACTGTACTATATGTCGCGTGATGCTAAAGTAAATGAAATAAACATTAGTGTTGGTAAGAATTGTTTTATTGTTTTAAAGGCTGATTTTTTAAATCAATATACACAATTAAATGTACAATTAAATTAATCTTTATTTCTATGGCACTTTTTTTGCAATGAAGATAGTGTCAAATCAGCTTAACGTGCTGTAGATAAAGAAAAGAGAGTTAAAGCCATAATATTTTCAAACTGTGGAGTATTCCAGCAGGCAGACAGGAGAGTAAATTACAGTAAAACAATATAAATCATTTTGTATAATATTTTTTGTTGAAGCCATAATAATATCAATAATCTTTGAATTCTAGAAGGTAAAAAAACAGCATTTATTTTAAAAATCTAAATAGTTTACTGTCACATTTGATGAATGAATTGGATAAATAATAAACATATGCACTTTCACAGTTTAAAAGTTCAAATATGAAAGGGAATTGACAGATTTGAACAATTCATCATTTATAATCTACTAGTGATCATAAACACAGCTGTTTGGAAAAAACAGTCTCAAATAAATGATTGTAGCGAATAAAGAGTATAATTAAATTCACCAGCATCCAAATAATTTGACAAATTATTATATAAACCATGATGCATTATCTGTTTATATTTATTGATATTTTATGTATATATCTTTTATCACGTAATCCTGTCATGTCAAGCCTGTCGTGGGTCTGTTCTGCTCAGTTGACTCATCTGTGATGTAGGTGGAGAATAATAGAGGCCCACAACAAGACTGAAGTCATCCAAAATTGAGATTATACTCCAAACCAGAAAAAAACACATGACATTTAACAGTGTGAGGGCTGTCAAACAGTATCGAGATGCTCTTTCGTGGGCACAAACAGAATGATGTTTAAAAAATGCTTCTAAAATAAAAAAATGTTGCACCCAGTGACATTTTTTTAAAGTAATAATTGCTCGTTTTTCAAAACCTCTATGTATTGAAAAGATGTACGAAATATTATGGCGAATGTTGTACAGATTTGTCTTAAATCTTTATATTTAGAAAAAAATGCTAACTATTTCTAGACATTCACTTTTAGAGGTAAACTGAAAATAATTACAAGTATAACAATGACTGCAGGCTATTATTGAAAGTAAAGGTTTTGTAAAAACAAAGGAAATAGCAGCACCTTTGTGCCTGTCACTGTCATGTAAACATGAAGTATCAAACCAACAGTAGCAGTTTTTTGTTCATTGTAAACATGTTTGACAGACATGTTTGTCGGCGCCTCACATCTTTTTGCAGCGCCTCGTGGCTGAAATGGCATTCAAAAAATGTGCTCAAGTTAAAAGACGTTTGACTCCTATTTTAAAACCTTGCGTCTCTTCACATTCCACTGCCTGTGTCTCGTGTTTTCAATGCAAACACAAGTTCTGTGTAAACAACCATTCAAGTTCTGTTACAGCTACGTTACAGTCATTGCCCCATTATGTGGTCGGATCATTTTTAGTAACACTTTGAGAACACCAATTCATAAAAATGTTGCAAGTGTGATTAAAAATGTTGAAGTAATACTCATGTTTGGGCATAGTTAGGAGGACCTTGTATTAAGTCTGCAATTTTAAAAACATTAAATGAAGGGTTTATTTTAAATCCACTACACATTTAGAATGACAAATGCTGACTAGACTAATAAGAGCAAATCCAGCCAATATTATAATCTTTGTTTAAGTTGAGTCAAGTTTGAGCCAACAAAAACAATTCAATTAGTATTTAGAAAAGTGGCATTGAGTAAACTTTGAAAAATCTAGTTTTTAGATTTAGTAAGATTTAGTTCAAGCTGCTTGAAACGCTTTACGATGGATGGGTGGATTGATTGATTGATTGATTGATTGATTGATTGATTGATTGATTGATTGATTGATTGATTAAATAGCAATTCCTGCAATTAACAAGCTATTAACTAAGCCTGTTATCTCGAAAACTCTTAATTTGTTGCTTATTAATAGTTATTGAGGTAGTAATTGGGTTTAGGTATTGGGTTGGATTAGGGATGTAGAATAGTATCATACGTTATTAGTACTAATAAGGGTTAGGGTCACTGTAAATCATAGGTCTCAAACTCGATTCCTGGAGGGCCGCAGCTCTGCACAGTTTTGTCCCAACCCTGATTAAACACACCTGATCAAACTAATCAAGGTGTTCAAGACTACTAGAAACTATTATACAGGTGTGAGGTGCAAAACTGAGATGGTTGGAGCAAAACTGTGCAAAGCTGTGGCCCTCAAGGAATTGAGTTTGAGACCATTGCTGTAAATGTGAATGTGAATAAAAAATGAACACTCTAAATTTGATTTCACACACACTTTAAACTAAAGTGTTACCCATTATTATTTAGTGGAATACAAACACTAAACACTTAAATAAACAAGCTTTGCCAATAGTGCACCCAGTGAAGGCCTTCCACACCCATGATCCTTGTTGTTGACGTCTGCATGGTAGGAGCTGTCTGTTTGTTTATCTCCAGTTTGTTGCGCTTTCTATATTCTCCATAGGCTGTTTTATTTTTTCTCCAACGATCTCCCTTGTTTTCCTTGGCCACGTAGGACTTTGCAGCCTCAACCGGCTCTATGGAACAGCAAATAATGACTTTACACTGCCAAGCCAACCTGCTGCTTTCAGCCAGAGCCCTGTCTCCATCAATGACAGCTGATTTGATGATGTGCTTTGAAGAACAGCTTTTCTATACGCAATAATTATGCACAGTGGGTCTTTTCATCGGGCGAAATTCAAGCGCTCCATACCAACAGGCTTATTATCGCACAATAATCAATGTCTGAAACTTCATTTCCTGATGTTTCTGTCATTGACGTGAATCGTGTACATTACCTGCTGCTTTCTAAATGGACATGACCGTGAGTGAGCGTGTGTGTGTGTGTGCGTGTAGCAGGTGTTTTCTGGGCTGGATTTCGGAGAGAGTGTGTTCTGCTGCGTCCCTGGAGGTGAAAGTATGATAAGCCCAGGGGTCAAGGCTGCTCCCAGATTGAATTTATATGTAACAATCTGTTTCCATCTCAGCAGCAGATGCCTGGCAACCACATCCATGCGATCAGTGGCGAACAGCTGTCATTGTCAAAAGAGAAATCACGGCAAAGGCTGGAAGGAAACATGAAAAAAAGAACTCAACAGTGGAGGAGGGAGTTTTGTGGAAGCCCTTCTTTTCTGCTAAGTCCGTGTGAAATCACAATTTGCGATGTTTATTTTGCTAGCGCACGTTGTTATTCTTTAGGTGAACAATTAATCTGTGCAAGCTAATCCACTGAAAACCGTTTGCTTTGAGTGAAGGTTCTTCTCTGTTTGACAGCTTCAGCCACATTATTCTTAACCACACCGCTCTTACCATTAGTTTGCTTTGAGAGAATGATGCGCAAAAAAAAACCTGCCCCCTAGTCAGCGCTTAATTTCAGTTGAAAGTACGTCAACATACTGAAAAGTCTCCGCAACTTCCAGTTCATGTGGACTTTAAGCTTTTCTTTAATCAGGCTACAGTTAATATGTAACCGTCTTATACAACAGCACTTATAAAACCGGATCTCATTCTGCGAAAACAACCAGCTAGATGTACATTATGCCGCTACTTGCCACAAAATTCACAGTTAGACACAAAACACTGATCTGAACTTTACTTAATGACTCTTTTATTAAGTAACAGAAATGTCTGATTGCAGCCTACGCTAACCTTCTTATGATTCAGTCACAAGATGGTGCCAAACAGTTAAGAACAGCAGCTTGAAAGATATATGCATATAAATATGTACATGAATATACTCACTAACCGTCAAGAGGTTTTGTAGTACCTGGAGAAGTTTGTGTTATAGGTTTCAGTGGTTGTTATCTGGAAATAACATTGGAATGTCTTGATCGACCAATCAGAATCAAGTATTCAGAAAGCTGTGTAAAAAGAGCAACAGCAAGTAATAATCATTGATCCAGAAACCAGTACGTTGCCTGTAAGTTTGAATAGTTTATCTAGATTGTTTCTAATATATCGCAAACACTTTATTTCACTTGCTAAATAACCAATAATGTACTTCTAGGCAGTTGTTTTTGCAGAATAATGTCTTGACTGGCTTATCAGCTTTATCTGGGAATAACATACCTTGGAATGTAGTGATTGACCAATCAAAATCAAGTATTCCAGAGAGCTTTGTAATAATGCTATTAAAGTGATACTTGTCCTAAAAAAATTTTTTAATCATTTACTCACCCACAGGCCACCCAAGATGTAGGTTAAGTTTTTCTTCAGTAGCACATTAAAGAAGATTTGTAACTGAAACTGTGGTGATTCATAAAGTCAATGTCTACCTGAGAATAAAAAAAAAAAATTAATACATAATAATAATAATATATGTTCATGTTGAGGTTTTATGAAGAAAATAATTAAAAGAGTTTGTTGACAGTTTGTGGGTGAATTAATAATACATTTTATTTTGTGAGCGAACTAGCCCTTTGCTTACCACATTTACTTCTACAGCAGTTATAAATCTTGGAGTGTGTCCAATTTTGTTTAAACACAACAATATATATGTCATGTATATAATTTGTATTTATTTTCTCAATGCCTTTTTTGAAAAAAAAAACGTGACTGCATTTTTGACTGAATAACAAACATTTCACATCTATATGTGATGATAAAATAACATAAACTCAAGTGAAAGAAAGACCAACCCACTGACAACTTCTTCATTGATGATAACAATAAGTGATGATAACAGCGTGTTTTGTACTTATATTAAATTCATAAACATTTTCAGCTCAGAAATCAATTGGGGTATTTCTCAGAGAGAAAGAGAGAGAGAGAAAGAGAGACAGACAGACAGACAGAAAGAGAGCACACATATACAGAAGTTGAAGCTGAAGGTTAGATTTGTTGATGCGTTGGGGATTGTTGAATACTTTGAGAGCACAAAGATGGTTTTAACAGAGAGGAAATACGGATGATGACAGGGGATGGAGGAGCTTTCATTTGTGGTGGTTTCTTAGGGGAAAAAAAACTGTTTAAACGGTTACTTAGAGACCCATATAAAACATGAACTTTAAATGAACTCCTACAGTTTTATTCAGTTGGAAGCCTTTTTCAGTAGGAGAATATGCAATAACAATATTGTGGTTATGTAGACATTAAGAACAAGACAGGAACAAGTATGTAAAACTGGGTAATATAGGTTTTCATGTCCTGTAACTGAACTAATAGAGTGTTTTTGTGCAGCGTATATTTACTAAACAACTCAAATTAGACAGCAATATCATAAAAGCTTGTGTTAATTTGCAGTAAGTGCAAAAATGATGTTACTTTTTTTAATTATGTGACTTTGCTAAATCCTGACAGTATTTGTTTATTTTTAATGCTAAAAGCCCGTGGAAGCCTTTTTTTTTATCCAGCTAGCACTTAAATGGATAGTTCACCTAAAATGAAAATACACTCATCATTTATTCACTTTATGAGATTCTTTATTCCCCTGATACACAAAAGAAGATATTGTGAAGAACATTGTAAACCTGTATCCGTTGACATCCATAGTAGGGAAGAAATACTATGAAAGTCAATGGCTACTGGTTTCCAACCATTTTTAAAATATCTTCTTTTGTGAACAGAAGAAAGAAACAAACTGGTTAGGAAAAAGTGTAGGGTGAGAAAATAATTACAGAATTTGGGTGAACTACCTTTTTAATATTCACTTTATATTTTCCACTTTGAATGATTATCCCTGTCGCAGTGAGAAGTTAATTAAAACGGTAGTTGTCGTGCAAAATTGTAAGCCAAACACAAATAAATGTAAACTAGAACAGTTACAAACAGTTCTTCTTAAAATGTTAACATATTATGTGATTAATTTGTTATTAATATGGTTATATTTAAATTTCCATATGCTGTGTTTATTTAACGTTATTATATATCAGTATTAATATTTTGTTATTATCACTTGTTTGCACACTTGTTTTGTCATTAATTACCCTAAAGGGAGTCGCACACCGGATGCGCCACGCCACGCAGCGCCATGCATTTTAGAATTCTAAACATAGATTTCTATCAGTGTACGCAAACCGGTGCCCCAAGTCAGCGGCTGTCCGCGGTGCCCAGCCACGACTTAGGACACTGTTCATATTTCTGCTGCACCACAGACCGCCATCTGAATAGTTTCATATTAACATTCAAATAACATTCGAATGTGCGCATCTGGTGTGCGATACTTCCAACTTTTATGTTGCAGCGCATCCGGTGTGCGACCCCCTTATCAGTAGTAAGTATTAGTATATACTGCAAAAAAAAAATACATAGATTAGCAGTTTTCCGTATTTTGTGATTCATGTTTTTCCCCATTTATTTATGCATTTGAATTGCATTTGAATTGAATTGCATTACAGGACCTTGATGTTGAAAAGTTTGAAAAGTGACTTTTTTTTTTTTTTTTTTTTACATTTTTGGGGTTGGTGTTGTAAATTAGAGTACAGAAACCCAGTAATAACACTACTTTTTCTGTTATTTTACAGACTTAGATGTTTATACATTATTGTTTGTACAATATATTATTTTGAACTACTACAGTGTCAATAAATTTCACTCTGTTAAACCGCAGAGTTGAATTTTCAACATCAAAATTTAACAGAGAACAGATCAAGGTCCCATAATGCAATTCATAACCGGAAATAAACAAAAAAATATATAAACCTACTTTACATATTATATATTTTACAGTGTATGACAAGCATCGGTAATAAAATTAAACATTTTCTTTAATAAACACTTTTTTAACTTTTAAAGTTACTTAAGTACATTAAAACCAAGTGCTTTTTGTTCTTTGACTCAAGTAAAGTTAAAAAGGCAGACTTTATTCCTTGATGGGAGTAGGGGAGAGCAGCAACGAAAGTAACGTGGGACGAAAGTAACAAAGCGATTTTCTCGAAGCCCTGACAACATTTGCTTTCCAGGCTATAACAGCACATTCTGCATGCAACCCTTGATGGAGCTGCCAAATATCACCTGATTTCAGGACCGTAACCCGTGGTTAGGTCTGAATTTCAGTTTTTAAGCGCAGAAAGTAAATTATTGTAACGGTCCTTTTTTTCTTATTACAAGTTGTGTTTCTCATTTCATGTGTCAGTAATGATCAATCTACAGGTTATTTAGTGCAATAACACATTCTTGAGTTTGAAGTCTCTGAGTTTTTCAGTTCGAAAGTAAATCAGGTTTAAATGGCAAGAGTTCCTGTGGGGATGAAAGTAACACTGTTATTTATGTCCCACTGCTAATAGACAAACCTTATTTTTCACTTCACATTAGAGTTTGCAGTGTTTGGATTCATATGTTTTATAAAATTTTTACATTTTGCATTGTTGGATTGCTTTTGAAACATTTAATGGAGCTGAAATTTAAAATGAAAATGCAGTTTAATATTTTTTTTACAAAAATAAAGGACAAAATATGTTTACAGTTAACATTAAGAAGGTCATAGTCAGATATATTTAAAATAAACAAGATTGAGTCAGTAAATCTAGCAAATATTGTGTTACTTTTGTCCCTACTGACGGGGTCAAAAGTAACAATGTGCAATTTATGTTTAAAGTGAAATAATTTTGAAGTTATTCAACATTTGTTCAAAATACCACCTGCTCTCCCCTAATATTTAGGGTATCTGTACTTTTACTCAAGTACTTAATATGTGTACTCCATCCATCGCTGTCAAGTATTTCAAACTTCATGAACAGAGAACAAAAACGAGCTTAATCTGGCCCTTAATAACTAAAATACATGACACGTGCATCACCTCAAGTTGTTGTGATGTTCTGTGTCGTTTGGCGACTATTACATGTTCTCATCTGACACTTCACCATGTCACTTATTCACTCACGTCTCATTTTCAGCCGTCACATCTTCCTCTATCAAGTCATTTCGCATTCAAGTGGCATTTGCCAGCAAACAAAAAAATAATGCCTTCATAATTGTCCTTAAATCCTTGATGGGAACAAAAAGCCTGGGCTGCTTGTATAATGACACATAAACACTGTGCTTAAATACGAGGAGCTTTTTAAAGAGGTATCCGTCTTCGCTGCTCTTATTGTGAATTTACACGCATTATGTTCTCTCTCTGTCTGTCATTTGAGGTAATTACACCCTCTCTCTCTAAAGATGAGTACCTCTATGGAGGACTTTTCTCTCCTAACACACCATAACACATCACAAGACAATAATAGGCCCATAGGCTCTTTGTAAGACATGCGTTTCATACATCAGGTATGGTTTTTCCGTGAGATCAAACAAAGGGGTGAACTGCGTTTAATGCGTTGAGTGCATGTCCTTTAATAGGTTTTGTTCGTTAATTAATCAGTGTCAGAGTAATGCTTACGTTGTGTATAACCTAAGTCAACAAAGGCAGTGGTTTTTGCCCTGAGGTGCATTTTTTTCCTCTTGCTATTCATCAGTTCAGAGCGATTATTATATGCTTGCCTTTCTGAGGGATTGGATCTTATTGAAAATTTTCATTATTTCTTCTGTAAATCACAAAAGGAGACGTTTTGGGGAGTGTAAAGGCTGCTTTTTTCTGTTGAGTTGCACTGACTAGGGATTTCACTGCAATGAAAGTTTTTGTCTTGTTATTACTAGTCCAAATAACGACAAAAATAAGAAATCAAGATGCAGTGAAAACAATATTGTTTTGTTTTCAAAAATATGTGAGTTTTTCTTTAAAACAAGCTAAATTATCAAGTGGATTTTAAGCCTGTTGAAATCTTAAATCCCTACCAGGTTTTTGTTGTAATGTTGAATTACAAAAAAACAAACTAACGACAAAAACATTTCATCCTTTGCATTTTTTAAAATGTTTACAGATAAACATTCACACGGATTAGCAAAAATGCCTAAAATACTGTGTTATGTTTGTATTATGAAGTTTAAACTGAGATGGTATTCCAAAAAATGCACTTCCAGACCCAAAACTCCTGATGTCGTGTAAATGAATGAGATTTTTTTCCCCCCTGCCATTAATAGGAAAGGATTTATTTAGCAGAATGTCAGTGGTGTTCATTTTAATACAATTTAGCAGATGGTGACCATGGGTGTCTATACTCTTTCGTGTCTCACAGAAACATATAATTACATAAACAGAGAATATATGTTTTATTGTTGAGTTACAACATTTAAAAGCAGACTCAAGTTTCAGGTTTGCATGAAAATTATTCGCAGCTCGTTTTCTGACACATTTCAGATTGGACTTCAGTGAGAGATCATGACAGCAGACGCAGATCCTTTTTTCATTTATTAGTCACAAAAAAAAACAACATACATTTTTTATTATGGGTGCGAACAAATAATAAAAACACTTTACAGTTTTTAAATATATATAACACTTACTGTATCTGTATGACAAAAATAGACATTGAGTTATAGATAGACATTGAGTTATAGATCTGTATGACAAAAATAGAAGTTTAGTTTCTTTTGCACTGACCTAAAAAAAGGGCTCATATCTCCCGCTATACAGTAGTTAAAGCGTAGGTCCTTACAAAAATATTAAGTTTTGAACCATCCCTTTAAGACTGCATGCAGTACATTGATGCGCTGTAGAAACCACAGTATTGCCCAAATTAGTCTACTGTGTTTACACACTCCAGACGCGGTCGCTGTATTAATGTTGCCTCCTGTGTTTTAACATGTAGCGCTACGTCTCGAGTTGTTCCACACTCCTCTGCCAAGTGTTATCAGACAGCACACAAGCATTACAGCATGCCAGTCGTTTCTCTCCTGCTGACATTTGCCATTCATTCACATTCACATCAGCATGAGTTTTCTTTTCTGCGGTTCTTTTTATGTCTCTCCCATGCACCTTTTCAATTTCTCTGCCGTCCTCCTTTGTTAGCTTGTTGTTCTCTTGTAAAGAGCGAATAAAAGCAATCATGCCTTGAATGAAGGAAGGTCAAATTGAATGTTGTTCATAAAACGGCGGACTTTGGCCTGCATGGTCAATATTGGGTTCGGAATGAGGGAGTGGAGCAGCTGCCCATCGTCTGTCTGTTCGAGCTAGTGGATTGTCTGTCAGATCTACTTTTATTACATCTTTTTTAGATTACCTGAAATAAACTGAGAAAATATTTGTGTACTGGGGAAAATACTAAGGTTATCTCAATTTACTGGATTTAGTGGGCATGGGTTTTAGTACAATTTGTAATATAAATATTAGTTACGTAGTATAAAGGTAATTTTTCATTCATTTTCTTTTCGGCTTAGTCCCTTTATTAATCTGGGGTCGCCACAGCGGAATGAACCGCCAACTTATTCATGCAAACTCCACACAGAAATGCCAACTGACCCAGCCGGGGCTCGAACCAGCGACCTTCTAGCTGTGAGGCGACAGCGCGTCACCACAATATATATATATATTTTTAATTTGAAAAATGTCTATTTATTTATTTAAGTTATTTAGAATTATATACTTTTATCAGCAATAATTATTTAAACTGATCATCAGTGAAACGTTTTTTAAATAAATAAATAAGACATTTTAAATTAAAGCTGTTCTTTTTAAACTTTTGATTCATTAATTAATGCTAAAATGTACATTTGATTTTTTTTTTTTTTATTAAAAAAAATTTAAGCAACACATTTCAACATACAGGAAAAATTATCCTTCTTGTGAATTTTTTATTATTATTTTGGAAATATTTGCCAAGTGGTGTTTAACAGAGCAATGAACTTTTTCCACAGTATTTCCTATAAAATTGTTTTTAACATGTTTTAAATATTTTTAAAGGTCAATATCATTGTCCCCCCATTTTCATTTCTTGATTGGCTACAAAACAAACCAATGATTTGCTTAATTACCCTAACTTCCCTAGTTAACCTGTTAAGCTGAATACTAGTATCTTGCAAATAAATATTGTACAGTCATCATGGTAAATAAAAAATAAATTAACTATTAGAAATGAGTTGTTAAAACTATTATGTTTAAATATGTGTTGAAAAATAATACAAATTTCACAGAAGGACTAAAAAATAATAAATAAATAAAAATAATAATAATACTATTATTTTATTCTATATTGTTCAAATAAATACAGACTAGCTGAGATTTTACAAACTACACACTTTCCCAAAACAAAACAATCACATTCATATTTGTGACAAACAGTATTTCAATGTGTCACAACTCATATACATGACAAACTAGCCTGACTCTAAGTGAAAAAGTACCTGTCACAAAAAGAAAACATGAAGACAAATGGTTTTGTGGGGATCCCAATCATCACAAATACTGCAGAAGACCTATTGGAACCCGCATGGACCCAAGATTCTCACAGAAATCAGTCAAGTTTGGTGAAGGAAAAATCATGGTTTGGGGTTACATTCAGTAAGGGGCATGTGAGAGATCTGCAGAGTGGATGGCAACATCAACAGCCTGAGGTATCAAGACATTTGTGCTGCCCATTACATTACAAACCACAGAAGAGGGCAAATTTTTCAGCAGGATAGTGCTCCTTCTCATACTTCAGCCTTCAGAGTTCCTGAAAGCAAAGAAGGTCAAGGTGCTCCAGGATTGACCAGCCCAGTCACCAGATATGAACATTATTGAGCATGTCTGGGGTAAAATGAAGGAGGAGGCATTGAAGATGAGTCCAAAGAATCTTGATGAACTCTGGGAGTCCTGCAAGAACGCTTTCTTTGCCATTCCGGATGACTTTATTAATAAGTTATTTAAGTCATTGCAGAGATGTATGGATGCAGTCCTCCAGGCTCATGGGAGTCATACACAATATTAATTCTTTTTCCACTGCACCATGACTTTATATTCTATACTGTACATTATTTCTGAAGTGACACGACTTTTGTCTAAGCAAAGTCTGACCTTACTGTCCTAATTAAATCATTAAAAATCAAGGCATAATCACATTTTATTTTGGTAAAATAAGTGTAATCTAGAGGCCTTTGCCTTTCATATAGGCCACTTCTGATACCAAATGATCAACTAGAAGTCAAGTTATTATTTGTTGTTCCTAAAACCTGGATAGACGACAATACTTTTTTCAGGTAGTGTACATGGAGTGTCGAGGTAAAACGTATTGAATGAATCCTGACAGATGTTTTATTTAATGACTTCTTTTGATTAATGATTTCAATCATGTGTCACTTACATGAGCAAGAGCCTGACTGTCGCTTTAACAATCCAATTTAAACCATGTTTCAGTTCTTAATAATGTTATGTGTAAGTAATTCTACTTGATTTACTTTTTTACTAACTTCTGCTCCTTTCTTCTTTGTAGAGGAAAGGCCGGACTGTTCTAAGGCGAGATGTGAGGTGCAGTTTTCTCCACGTTGCCCTGAAGACTCTATATTAATCGAGGGCTACGCTCCGCCAGGTGAATGTTGCCCATTGCCCAGCCGCTGTGTGTGTAGCCCAGCCGGGTGTCTGAGGAAGGTCTGCCAGCCCGGCCACCTCAACATTTTGGTTTCCAAGAGTTCAGGCAAACCCGGCGAGTGCTGTGACCTCTACGAGTGCAAACCAGGTAATAAAAATTACTTCTTTATTCCAATTTCACACCATTTAGATCAGGCCACTTTATTGATTACGTTTTGCTGGTGAGCAGCAACAAAATTTTTATAAACCAGCAGGAAGAACTGGAAATTATATGCGTCATCACAGGCGATGTGACGTCAAAATCCAGAAGTGTAATTTGTTTCTGGTTCCCCCTGAGGTTTTCCTATGGGTTATAGTGGGGGTGGTTTCAATTAATGTGTAAATTAAGGCCTGTGCCCATGGCTTTGGCGCATAACTTGACTATACTTTGACGTTTTTGCTCTACGAAATGAATGAATTACAAACACCCATGCTGAAAATGTAAATTCGGAAGCTGATGTTTATTTTTAATGCTAGTTCATATGTAATTTTGGGGGGATTTGAGTGTGTGCAGGTTATGTTGTACATCAAATATGCAAGTATTGTTTACCACAGACTTTATTGTTCTCATGTACTCAAAACTGCAGTAAAATCTTCCAGCACTCTGGGCATGAACACACTGCAAATTTCAAGAGTAACAACCACATTAAAATAGACAGGGAGTGAATTAGAGGGGGATTTGGGAGGGTTGACCTTCCTAATAAATGCTTGAACTAGATGAACTTGATGTCAACTAGATGTCTGGAAAATAGTTTGCACTGATCTTTATCTGAAATAATAGTAATAATAATAATAAGTTAACAAAAATATATATTTGACCACCCTACAATGGTTCATACCATTACCAATGCATGACCACTCAGCAGGGATGCAGGAGAATATTCAGTCGGTGATCTGAAACAGGCAAATCTAGCCTACCGATAGGCACTGTGAGTGTTGAAAAGACACTTTTTCTTGTAAATTAGGTCTATATCTACATAAAGCCTAAAAGTGAAGTCAAATGAAATTATAGTGTATATTTTAATAGACACCTATACCCGCACATGGAAGTTAAATAGTATACAGTAAGTGCAACTAGAGGGGGGTCAAACCCTGCTGTAATTCACTCCCTGCCTATTTTAATGTGTTTTTTTTTTTTTTTTTTTTTACTGAAATTTGCAGTGTGTTCATGGTCAGAGCGCTGGAAGTGTTTGTTGCTGGTTACTTCAAGTGTTTTATATTTTAATTTTTATTCATGAGTACAATAAAGTCTGTGATAACTTCTATATTTGTTGTACAAAATAAACTGCGCACATTAAGTAAACTGAAAGTGCAATCGTTTATGCTCATCAATTCATTGGTGCAGGAATGCAAACTTGTTCCTGTTCTGCAAAAGTCACAATGTTATATCAAAAACAGGTCATCTTTAATAATTGTTTGTTGAAATAACCATCACAGGTCAAAATCCAATCAAATATCCATAAAAACACAAATTAAGTTTTATTAACGAGATGTAATTGAATGAAATACATTAATTTGGTTTGTTGCGTCTGAAACCCCCACCCCTGATATTCAATGTATATTCAATATGCACACTGAAAATAGCAGTTAAAAAATTACCTTTTCATTTGTTTACAGAACAAAAATAACTGCCCTAATTGCAATGATTGACACCATTGTTACTGTATTTTTTTATTTATTTGACAAAACTAATATTACAGCACCCAGCACTGGATACAGTATGTTCTGCATTCCTAACCACACGTTTTGTTTCAGGCTGCTTGACAGAATACACTCTTGTAGTATTGCCATGTCCAATTATTATTATTTTATTAGATGATGTGAGGCTAATGTAATTTTCTTTTATTATTTTCAGCGTGAAGTATTTGGATTTAGTTTAGTTCATTATTATAGGTTTGTTCTTGATCATTTTTAAAGCAAGATCTGGCAACAGAAATGAGTCTAAGCTTGTCCTTCTTTTCATGTGATTTCTGGCTTTGACCAGTTGGTAATTATTACCTTAAAATGTGTCACTTACAAACTAGTTGTTCATTTTTTTTTTTTAAGTATTACATGGGACATCCCACCCCCCCCCTCAAACTTTAAGAAATCACAGAACATTATAAAAAAAAATGTCATCATAGCTTATTTGGAATGTTTTCTCATGTTTTAAATGTGTCTGCTCTTTTTTTACCTATTAAATATTACAGAACCAAATTATATTTTGAAATTGCATAGCGTGGACTAGTCTTGTTGCCATGTCCACTTATTGTATGCAAGCATTGGCTTGATTTGTAAATGTAAGTTATTAGGCGGTATCTGGATTACTTTTGGTATAGTAAAGTATTGTTTTTGATCTGGCTACAAAAAATCTGTCAATGTTTTTACCTTTTTCCCTGCGATTTCTTGCACAGTTTCTGCAAAGTTGGTTATTATTGCACGAATGCATGGTTATTAAAACGGCAAACAGATTTTTTTTAAATGCAGTTCAAGCACTACCTACATTTTTTTTTTTCAGTTGTTAAATGTGATTGTGACTCACATAAATGACTTAAATGAAAAATTTGTTTGTCAAGAACTGTGTAAAAATTCTTCAGTCTCTTTCATGTAAAACAAATGATGTTTATTAACAAATCTCAGGAGCAGCACCTTCAGATAATTAACATAACACAAGTTGGATCACCTAAAGTAATCAACCTATTTTGTACTTCGGAGTACGGGCCCAATACTGAACCAGGATGCACTCCTCTTTGGACAGATTGAGTAAAAGATGGATTGTTGGATCCACAGCAGGATGAGGATAGTGATAGATTTGAATTATTTGCAGGTTATCTCAAGATGTTGTGACAGTACCTTAATTTTAATATATCTGCTTCTGTCATGGTGTTGTTGTTTTTTTGCTGCAATATGGCAGCCTTGAGCAGAGATAGCCACTTGGTTTAAAAGTGACATAAAAAACAACAGTAACTCATTTTCCAATACACTAAAGAGAGCGATTCCGTGATTTGGGAGCTTGCCAAAGCTACCGAGACATGCTAAATCCATGGGCTGTTGAAGATACGTGAGTGTTTCTGCTTTCAGAAGCAGTCTGGTAGATAGGACACACGTTTTAAGTTTTTATTTATTTGTATTTTTTTTTCATATTAAGTTTTTTACACTAGATGGAAAATTTACTTAATATAAAATCTTGATCCAGGCAACAAGGTGGCTCAGTGGTTAGCACTGTCGCCTCACAGCAAGAAGGTCGCTGGTACGAGTACTGGCTGGGTCAGTTGGCATGTCTGTGTGGAGTTTGCATGTTCTCCCTGTGTTGGCGTGTGTGTGTGCGTGCGTGCGTGCGTGCGTGTGTGTGTGTGTGTGTGTGTGTGTGTGTTTTGTGACATATCAGAACACAAATATGTATAATGACATGGGTATTATTACACAGGTGTTACAAGGCGATAGTGAATTATGGGTATATTGCTGATGTCCCCGTTTCTCAAAAAGCTTATAAATCATACAGAATGAGGTTTTTTTTTTTGGAAAGTAAAACTGTACAGTTTCCTGTGAGGGTTGGTTTTAAGGATAGGGTAGGAGTAGGGCAATTAAAAATACAGTTTATACAGTATAAAACAATGAGAACCAATGGGAATTCACAAATTCACAAAAACAAAACTGTGTGTGTGTGGTTGTGTGCACTGGTTTTGATGGTTTACAAGGACGCATATATGTAATGACATGGGGATGACCTAGGGATTACAATTTTGAGGAGGTTTGTGGGGCATACACTGTGTCCTTGTAATTCAAAACTGGTCAAAATTTAGGTCAGACTGAAACAGGTTCGTTTTTCGCAATAAAAAATGTCTACAGCTTTCCTTTAGGGGTAGGGTTAGGGTAAGGTTAATAAGCAATTTTAACTTTGTCGTTCTGTGTCATTAAGTTTGTCATTTTAAGAGTATAAATAACATTACTCCAAATGCAAGTGCTTATAAACCACTAAAACGTGTCTCTGTGTGTGTGTTAGTACTGTATATAAACCTACATTATAATGGTTGTACTCAACAGTGTATGTTAAAGCCTATGGTGTGTGAAATAACAGGGAAATCACTTGCTTGGATGTGGGTTTGATGGGGTGTGTTAATTATTGGCTTTGATGAGGAGTGATAAATGTTTTATCTCTTGTTTTCTCAGTGTTCAGTGTGGACTGCAGCACAGTAGAGTGTCCTCCAGTGAAGCCTGTCCAGTGTCCGGCGGACAGCTACGAGACTCAGGTCAGACTGACGGCAGATGGCTGTTGCACCCTTCCTACCAGGTTAGATGTTACACCTGTCTCACCACTCACCTTTGGGGTTACACTTTTATGCAAGTCTCGAGCTCCATTTACATTACATCAATTTATGTTCAAGGTATAGTTTAGACAAAAATTAAAATGTACTCACAATTTACGCATCCTCAAGCGGTTTCTTTCTTCTGTTGAATACAAAAGAAGATATTTTGAAGAAAGCTGAAAACCTGTAACCATTGACATCTATAGTAGGAAAGACATATACTATGGAAGTCAATGGTTCTAGTTGTCTTTACAATATCTTCTATTGTGTTCAATAGAAATAAGAAACTCATAAATGTTTGAAATGAGTAAATGGTGAGGAAATGATGGCAGAGCTGAAATTTTTTGGGTGAACTATCCCTTTAACATAAGGGTTGTTATACTTCTGATTAGAGTGTTATTAGACTTATCTGGTGCACGCAAAGCAAATTAAATGATACGGCTGTCTCACTCTCACAATCCTAGTTACAATACATTACATCTGTATCTCTTTCATAATCTGAGTAAGAAAATTACACCTGCCTCAAACTCACAGCCTTAATTAAATGTCACACTTGACTCACTCTAACGATCCCAGTTAGATTGCTTCATCTCTTGCATTCAAGCTCAAACTCACAATCCAGTTACACATGTCTCACTCTCACAGTAGACAGTTACACCTGCGTCATACTCACAATCTTGATTAGATGTTACATGTCTCATGCTTGACATCCCAGTTAGACTGTTTCGTCTGTTTCACTTTCATTATTTAGCTTAAATGTTACACGTGTCTCTTTCTAACAATACAGGCTAGACTGTTACACCTGTCTCACTTTCATGATCCCAGTTAGACCATTTTGTAAATTATACATTCACAATTCAAGTTAGGGGCTGCACTGTGGTGCAGTGGGTAGCACGTTCGCCTCACAGCAAGAAGGCCGCTGGTTCGAGCCTTGGCTGGGTCAGTTGGCGTTTCTGTGTGGAGTTTGCATGTTCTCCCCGTGTTGGCGTGGATTTCCTCCGGGTGCTCCGGTTTCCCCCACAAGTCCAAAGACATGTGGTACAGGTGAATTGGTAAGGCTAAATTGTCCATAGTGTATGTGTGTTTGGATGTTTCCCAGGGATGGGTTGCTGCTGGAAGGGCATCCGCTGCATAAATCATATGCTGGATAAGTTGGCGGTTCATTCCGCTGTGGCGACCCCAGATTAATAAAGGGACTAAGCCGAAAAGAAAATGAATGAATGAATTCAAGTTAGATGATACATCTGTCTCACTTTCACATTCCAACTTTGACTTTCATTTTCAAAATTAACATTCTGGGCTCTATTTTAATGATCTAGGCGCAAAGTCTAAAGCGCATGGTGCAAAAGCATTAAGGGCGTGTCCGAATCCACTTTTGCTAATTTAAGGACGAAAAAATACGCTCTGCGCCACGGCGCATGGTCTAACAGAGTTGTGCTTATTCTCTTAATGAGTTATGGATGTGTTTTTGAGAATAAGTCTTATCTCCCATTCCCTTTAAGAGTCAGTTGCATTGCGCCGTGGCGCATTTGCTATTTACATGGCAGACTTTGTAAGTAGAAAAACTGAACACTTCACTAGCGAGAAAACAGTTAAACAGAGCAGCTGCAGTGCGAGGATAAAGAACGAGCCTCCTCCATTCGGCCTCTTTACTTTCTCTTTCTCTCTTTCGTGGATAAGGAAATGGTGTTGTGTGCACAGACATCCATTAGCCTACATATTTAATTTAGTTTGTTAAGTGCAAAGATTTGTTTCAAAACTATTTCTAAATTCAGTTCTAATTTCCAGCAAACGAATAAATGAACAATAATAATGAAGTGTGGTCAAAAAACTGAGTTATATCCAAACACACGTCCTATGGCCCATGGTCCAAAACCTGACAGGTGGACAAATCTAAGCTTGTTTTTAATAAAACAAATATAAATATGCATATAATAAATAATACTGCTACTAATAATAACATTATACAAAAGCAAATTGTCATGAATAAACTGAAAAAAGCCCCCTGAGATGAAGAAGGCATGGAGACAGGGGTTTTTAGATTTATGTAGAAAGTAATAATTTTTGTAATATTTAACATACCTCTTTTCTAGACCGAAACACCCATAAGTCCACAAAGTGGCGCAAATAGATTTGCTATTTAAACAATGTGATGCAAAACAGGAAAATTAGGGTTGCGCTGGTCTGGAAATAGTAACACATCGCGGCAAACACATCTTGCGCCTTATTGCGCCGGGTGTATGATAGGGCCGTCCATGTTCAAAATCCGGAGATATCACACTTGTTACGGTTTTGTTTCCATCAGAGGTTCCCAAAACTTTTCAGCTCACGACCCCCAAAATAACAATACCAGTGACTTGCAACATCCACTATCCTCGGAGGTGGTTATAAATATACAATATGAATAAACGTTGCAATGGCGCATACACACAAATAGGCCTGTATAAACATGAGCATATTGACAACACATAAAAATGCAACAGTCTAACAGCCATATAATGTTTATAGTAATTTATTCATTTTATAATAAATGAATTTCTAATTAAAAAAATCTAATAAACCTAAAGAAATGGGTTGGCACAATGTTTGGAACACAGCAAGTCCATGTTCAGTCGTGACCTGTATTCATTCATTCATTCATTCATTCATTTATGTGCGTGTATGTTTGTTTGTTAGTATGTAATATACTTGAATGCCAAAAAGGTTTCGAAGATGTTAACATGGTTACATCAATCTGCTGCTAAAGCTTAATGTAATTTTCAAGATTTCTAATGACATAAAAAAGCTGATGGCTTTTTATTTGCATGTTGTTTTTTTAAATGTAACTATTAACTACTATTTTTTTTATCTTTTGTTAGTTAGTTAATCCTAATAGTTGTGCGAACCACTGGTTTAGACATAAATCTGTATCACACTCACACTTCAGATTGTGAAGTTACACCTGTCTCTGTTTCACACTCCTCACACTCCTTTCTCCCACTTACAATCCAGTATAGAATGTTAAATATGTTAAATACAGTTAAGGTTATATATATATTTTATAAAGATAAAAATTACACTTGTCTCATGTTCATAATTCAGGTTAAACCAAAACGATTGTCCAAAATATGTCATTTTTACTATTTAGTGGCTCTCAAGTCCCAAAGTGTCTCAGAGTGTGAATGTTGGATTATTTCGGGACTGAAAGTTAATAACATCAGCATGTCAGCAGAGTGTTTTGTTGTTATGAATTAAGAATGACAGGCCCCCCACTAGCATCTCTCTCTCTCTCCATCAGATGTGAGTGTTTGCCAGGCCTCTGCACCTTCCCACAGTGCTCAGCGGGGACGTCCCCTCAGGTCGTGTCCCGCGGTGATGGAACACCTGGGAGGTGCTGCGATGTGTTTGAGTGTGTCAACGGTAGGTTCTGTTTTCTATGTCTTAATTAGTGTTTATATCTTGCTGCAAAACTTTTCGTGGACCTTTTCATACGCATTTGTACACAGCACCTTAAAACAGTATACAATGCAATACTTTCTCCTACGCATTTGTACACAGCAC
>CAIGQV010017386.1:3555233-3569843 GCA_903798115.1 Danio jaintianensis
ATAGATAGATAGATAGATAGATAGATAGATAGATAGATAGATAGATACTGTAAGAAATATCTATAAATTAACAGTTTTCTGTATATTGTGATTTATAATTGGTTTCTCATTTATTTCAGCTTTTAAATTGCATTATAAGACCTTCATCTTTCCTCCAACACCATTTATTGTTGATAAGTTTGAAAAAAATAGACTTTTAATTGACATTTGTAATAGCTTGAAGTGATATATTGTCTGTGTTGTAAGTTACATAAAAAACTTCATAAACTGCTAGTACTTTTTTTGTTATTTTACTAAATTAATTCTGTATATACAATTTCTTATAACAAAATATAGCTTCAAACTACTTACATTTTAAAAAAGTGACTTTTTTAAACTCCAGAGTTAAATTTTCAACATCAAAAGTTGACAGAGCAGAAATCAAGGTCCCATAATGCAATTCACAACCGTAAAAAAACACCCTTGTGACTAATAAAACCTGCACTGTGAGTAGAGGCAGAAGAAGAGAGCTTAACCCCGCAGTGGCTGTGTTCAGACCGGTGTGCAGGTGGTGGACAACTCTCTCAGATGAAGTGACTGCAGGCGACAGGTGGACGAAAGCCACAGGAAATCAGCAGCAAATCAAAGCTGGAAACATCCGTATGTCGCGCATTGGACCTTTTCCATATTTGCCGATAGACAACCGTTGAGAGGAAGACAACAGAATCAAGGCGCCATCCAAACACAAAAGCTCAAGAGTGGCGCTTTGAATAAAGAGACTCACGAAAAACAATCCCGCTTCCCCTCTAGTTGTTTATTTCCTTCCTTCTTCACCTAAAGCCAAGCCTAGGGCACACAATACATGAAAGACGTCGCTACAAAGGGGAAGAAGTGCGTCCCAAGGACTCGCCTTTCCATATTTGGGTAGCTAACAAAAAGGCACACTCTGAAAAAGAAATGATTCATTGGATTTACTACATTTTTTGAAGTTAAGTGGCTGCAAACAATGTATATAAACAAATTCAATTTAGTAATGTTCAACTTAATTTGTTTGTTTAAATTCAGCCCATATAGATTGTTTGCAGCCACTTACTTTATAATTTAGTAAATCCAATGAATCATTTTTTTTCAGTGCAGTAAAAATGCTTCTTTTTTCAACTTCACTTTACTTTCTTTATTGTCCATGAGTGAAAATTCACCACACAACCACATCAGTGTTCACATCACATATATCACAGAAAACAGGCAACACAAATATATTCAATATCATCACATAAATCACATTAAAAACTAAATGAAACCATATTCATACTTAAAAAAAACAGTATTTAAAATTCTAGAATGTTTTTGAAGAAAACATTGTAATATTTATGTACACTGTAAAAACGCTGGGTTCCACACAATCGATTTGTGTTGGGACAACATGAAAGATTTAGGTTAAGTTATTGGTTTTTACAAATTTAAGTGGATTGAGCATAAAACAATTAAGTTTCCCCTTAAAAAAACTTAAGTGAGTTTCAGCTCATTTTAAATAAGTAGTTTGAACAAATAGTAAACAGCATTTTTTTTAAATGTAGTTTGACCCTTAGTCACTAACTTTATCAATTATTTTACTGTTTTTATAACCTTTTTACTGAATTGTACCTTAGATATGCCCTATGGTGTGACAGCAAAACATGAGAAAAACAACTCTTAATAATATACAAATAACGTGAGAGTCATTTATCCTCATTGTTGGACACTAATCTTCATATAGTTCAGTTTATTTTACAGGAACTTATGAATAATATATTTTTTCTCATTGACTTGTCAGACTTGTTGGACTTTATCAATGAGGGTGTTACACCAAAGAACAACAAAACTTTACAGTTGAATCAGAATCAGATGTTTACACATACGAGGAATTGGTTTTCGTGACAGAAGTTTCCACAGTGCAACAAACACAAATATTAAAGGAATAAAAAATAAGAATATACAATGAATTCAAGATGATGTGTCTGAAGCCCCCTGGGAGGTTTTGTTTTTCACATATTTAACCTTTTTTGGAACCACAATACATTTAAAATATACTATTTATACACGCATACACCTATTTATTTTTCTTAACAGCACACATAGCTAACATTTAACTTGCACATAATAAAGCTATACATACAATATTGTATATAATAATATACTGTACATACATTTGTCAAAATTGTATATTCTTATTTTTTATTCCTTTATTATTTATGTCTTTGCACTGTCACTGTCATTTTGTTGCACTGTGAAAACTTCTGTCACGAAAATGCAAGTTTTCCATGCCATGGCTTTTTTTTTTCAGTTTTGAGTGACAAAATGCAAAACACTTCTATGTTTTTAGAAATATATGGATTAAAAAAAGATTGCTATTTACTAAAATAGTCAATCTTAATAATATTTTTTTTATTATCATTCATTCATTCATTCATTTTCCTTCGGCTTAGTCCCTTTATTCATCAGGGGTCACCACAGCGGAATGAACCACCAACTTATCCAGCACATGTTTTACACAGCAAATGCCCTTCTAATGGGAAAACACTACGGCCAATTTAATTTATTCAGTTCACCTATAGCGCATGTCTTTGTACTCTGGGGAAAACCGGAGCACCTGGAAGAAACCCACGCGAACACGAGGAGAACATGCAAACTCCAAACATGAAATGCCAACTGACCCAGCAGGGACTCGAACCAGCGACCTTCTTCCTGTGAGGTGACAGTGCTAACCACTGAGCCACAGTGTCACCCTTTTTTATTATCATTCATTCATTCATTTTCTTTTCGGCTTAGTCCCTTTATTAATCTGGGGTCGCCACAGCAGAATGAACCTCCAACTTATCCAGCATATGCTTTACGCAGCGGATGCCCTTCCAGCTGCAACCCATCACTGGGAAACATCAATACACACTCATTCACACTCATATACTACGGGCAATTTAGCTTACCCAATTCACCTGTACCGCATGTCTTTGGACTTGTGGGGGAAACCGGAGCACCCGGAGGAAACCCACGCGAACACAGGGAGAACATGCAAACTCCACACAGAAATGCCAACTGACCCAGCTGAGGCTCGAACCAGCGACCTTCTTGCTGTGAGGCGATCGTGCTACCCACAGCGCCACCGTAAAACCCTTCATTATCATTATGTTATTAATTTATAACAGTTATTTATTGAATAAGAGTAGTTATAAGAGTCATTTATTGAATTATGCTTGAGATAGTCACACCATAGGGCATATTTTGGAGCTTTGACTCCATTTGAAATGTAACAACACAGCAGTTTTTTATAACCAGAGCTCCATGAAAGACAAAGAAATGTTTAACCGTTTACAGCATTTTAAATGATGACAGCACTAATTATATTCATTTTTGTCATGCGCGACTTCACGTCAACAGCCCATTTGTCATTTGGCGAGTCACCTTCCTTCCAAGCACGTTTTTGTATTACAAACAAGCGAGCGCAAATAGCGGTGCGGTGCGAGGTGCCAGGTTGTGCGTCGTCTTCACAGCGGGTGCTGAAATGAGCCTTAGGCTGATTTGAGAACAAAGCGCCGAGGCCGGAGAGCAGCACGGGGAGCATCAAAGCTCGGAACAGAAATACAGGCTAATTGAACATCTGGCCACCGGTGGCTGTGTACAGTGTAGAGGCTGATCTCATATTCCACAGCTGAAGGGGTGGAGGAGAAGGAGAAAATGAACTCATCGCTTTGGATGGACGGCGCCGGTTAATATTCAGAAGATGTCACGCAGACGTCATTAGATGGGTGACCTTCTCGAGATGAACAAATTGACACGACAGATGAATACACTGCAAACAGATGAGGGAACGCTGAAAGTTCTTTCCATGGAAGGCAAAAGGAGACTTTTTGAATAGTATATCAGTCTCTGTTTTTTTATGCAGCGACATATAAAGGAGATTGGCGCTTTGAAGCTTCAAAAAAAAAAAAAGGATGCAAAAACACTATTAAATATCCCAAACAAATATCCCACAAGGCACGCAAGTGTTCAGAAGTCTTTGTGACAAACAGAATTCAATTTCTGTCATAATTCGCTTAAAATCTTCCCTTTTAATGGCCTTTAAAATAAGTCACTGATCGTCGGGTTAGTGAAAAAAATCAGATAGTGTATCATTCAATTATAAATGACTGATAAATTATATATTTGTAGCCGTACGTGGATTAAACAAATGCTGAAAAGATGGAACTGAGAAGAATGATCACAAATCAGAGACATTTTTAGCGTTTCTTCCAACAAAATAGTATAATCCAAAAACAGTTGTGGGTATATATTATTTATTTACAGATTGTTTCTGATTACAAATTGTAGTCAGTAATAAAATCAAATGTTTTCCCACTTCTTTTGGATTACTTTTTTCTTATTTTTTTGTCCCCACATTCAGAAGCCAAGATCACAAATTAATTTACATGATACCTGGCCATGATACCTGACCTAAACTATAATCTTTGTAGTAATCAAATTCATAAAAATAAACTTTAATATGATCATAATCATATAAATAATAATTAAAAACATAATCGAATGACTACACTGTAAAAAATATCGGTTAATTAACAGTTTCCGTATTTTATGATTCACAGATGGGACATTAGTCTCTGATCTGTCAACTTTTGATGTTGAAAATTAAATTTTACAGTTTAACAAAGTGATTTTATTGACATTTTAGTAGTTTGAAATAATATAATGTAAATAATTCATATAGAGAAATAAGTTTCTCTATAACTTTCTCTATAAATATTTAGAGAAAATGTACTGGCAGTTTATTCATTCATTCATTTTCCTTCGGCTTAGTCCCTTTATTCATCAGGGGTCGCCACAGCGGAATGAACCACCAACTTATCCAGCATATGTTTTACACAGCGGATGCCCTTCCAGCTGCAACCCAGTACTGGGAAACCATCCATACACACTCATTCACACACATACACTACTGTCAATTTAGTTTATTTAATTCACCTATACCGCATGTCTTTGGACTGTGGGGGAAACCGGAGCACCCGGAGGAAACCCACACGAACACAGGGAGAACATGCATTGTCACCCTACTGGCAGTTTATTACACAGTTTTTGTACCGTAATATACAACACCAACCCAGACAATATATCACTTGAAACTATTAGGGTGCTTTCACACAAGCACTTTTGGTCCGCACCCGGGTTCGTTTGACGTCAGAGTACGGTACGTTTAGCTAGTGTGAACGTGTCTTCTGAACTCGGGTGCGGACCCACGAACCGTACCCGAGTCCGCCTGAAAGAGGTGGTCTGGGGTACATTTCACGCCAACTCTGGTCTGGTTCACTTCTAGTATGAATGCAATCGTACCAAATAACGGAAGTGAACCGCCAACTGTACAACAAACTATCGTTTTCATAACGTTCATTCGTGTGTGTGTGTGTGTCACGTACTGTACCTTGGTGACAAGAGGGACTGAGCCAGGGCAAACACAGTGATAATGTCTGCTTGTCTCCTCCAAAAACAGCTTCTGCAGACACTGTGTGATGTTCTGAACGTTTATAATATTTTTGCGGCAGATAGACACGAGTCGCTTTCTGTATGTCCAAAACCAAAAGATTCCGTAAAAGCAGAGTGACCGCGATGTGCAGACGTCTTTTCATTTTGGCGCTTTGCTTTCGTGACTGTCACCTAGCAACAGTCGTAAACAAAACAGCCGCTCAATGACGCAAGCGTACCGGGGTTCAGAAGGAAAAAAAGACAGTGTGAACACAAACCAACCGAGAAGGTGGCAAGGGGGGACAATCGAACTTGGGTACGGTCCAGGCAACTGAACCAAGTGTGAAAGCACCCTCACACCAGCACTTTTGGTCCACACCCGGGTTCGTTTGACGTCAGAGTTCGGTATGTTTAGCTAGTGTGAACGTGTCTTCTGATTTCGTGTGCGCACCCACGAACCGTACCCGAGTCCGCCTGAAAGAGGTGGTCTGGGGTACGGTTCACGCCAACTCTGGTCCGGTTCACTTCTGGTATGAATGCAATCGTACCAAATAACGGAAGTGAACTGCCAACTGTACAACAAACTATCGTTTTCATAACGTTCATTCGTGTGTGTGTGTGTGTGTGTGTCTGTGTATCACGTACTGTTCCTTGGTGACAAGCGGGACTGAGCCAGGGCAAACACAGTGATAATGTCTGCTTGTCTCCTCCAAAAACAGCTTCTGCAGACACTGTGTGATGTTCTGAACGTTTATAATATTTTTGCGGCAGACAGACGCAAGTCGCTTTCTGTATGTCCAAAACCAAAAGATTCAGTAAAAGTGACCGTGACCTCGATGTGCAGACGTCTTTTCATTTTGGCGCTTTGCTTTCGTGACCGTCACCTAGCAACAGCCGTAAACAAAACAGCCGCTCAATGACGCAAGCGTACCGGGGTTCAGAAGAAAAAAAAGACAGTGTGAACACAAACTAGCCGAGAAGGTGGCAAGGGGGGGACAATCGAACTTGGGTACGGTCCAGGCAACTGAACCAAGTGTGAAAACCCTCACTGTGTTTGCCCTGGCTCAGTCCCGCTTGTCACCAAGGTACAGTACGTGATACACAGACACACACACACACACACACACACACACACACGAATGAACGTTATGAAAACGATAGTTTGTTGTACAGTTGGCGGTTCACTTCCGTTATTTGGTACGATTGCATTCATACCAGAAGTGAACCGGACCAGAGTTGGCGTGGACCATACCCCAGACCACCTCTTTCAGGCGGACTCGGGTACGGTTCGTGGGTGCGCACCCGAGTTCAGAAGACACGTTCACACTAGCTAAACGTACCGAACTCTGACGTCAAACGAACCCGGGTGCGGACCAAAAGAGCTAGTGTGAAAGCACCCTAAAAGTCACTTTTTTGAACTTTTTATGGTTAAAATTGGTTGGAAGAACGAGTAAGGACACATAATTCAATTAAAAAGCTAAATAAATTTGGAAAAATAAAAAAATGAATCACAAAATACGGAAAACTGATAATTTATGGATATTTTTTTAGTGTATGCAACTTAGATTACATGTGATCAGTTACCCAGAAATTAATTACTGAAACATAATGAGCGCCCAGTTTGTTTCATAAACTTTCTCTCACTGAAAAAACATGAGCATGAATAGATAATGGCAGAATATTCATTTTTATGAACTATCCCTTTAATTTGATTTCCATAATTCTGGGCTGCTGGAAACTCTTGAAATCTTTGAATCTTTAATTGGCAGAAGGAGCCGGCGTCTTTCACTGCTGTTCTCTGTAATGCGTGATAACATTTATTCAATGCGGCGAGGAGTTGAGTTTTATTAAATTCAGTTTATGTTGTGTTTATTTAGATTTTGTTTGTATTCCCTTTGGTATGGCCACAGTGGCACCTCATGGATTTTTCCCTGCTGGAAAAAAAATGGCTGTTTCAAGCTGGTCCAAGTTGATCTAAATTAGCCAGACGTTTTACTGTCAGTATAAAACCTGGTCCATGATGCTGCTTATTCAGAATCCATCCTTTTAAAAAGAAAGTTTGCAGTACTTTATCCCAAATATAAAAAAAGGACTGCACTTTAATTTGATGATCTTCTCTATGTGTCAACTAACTCTTACTGATTAGAGAGTAATTGTAAAGTTACTTGTATTCAGTATAATGTCTGTTTAGGGACTTTCAAATGACTATAAACTGACATTTAGTTACAACTTCATAAATATTTTTTAATATATCAATTGCATTGATTTACAATCAAAATTAAACTGCACTGGTACAGTTAATTCTGCCATATAAACCATGTGTATTTAATGGCATCTCTTTAAAAAGTGCTTAGGCTTGAAGTCAGAATTGATATTTTAACAGAATGAGCCTGGCAACAGAGATGAGAATCCATGTACAGTTTATTAACAAGAATAGTCAAGCAGGTAATGGTCAAATGGGTGCGTAGCCAGAAACAGGCGAATGCTCAGGACAGGCAGCAAAGAATCAAAACGGTAAACAAGACAAGAGTCAAAAACACAGCAGGACAAACAGGGAAAACCATTTTGTAAAGTTTGTGGGAGAAACAAGACTCAGCAATGAGTCTGAGAATAAGAGCAGTATATATATATATTCCATGTAATCAGTCTATGATGAGCTTCCAGCTGTGTGTGTGTGTGTGTCAGTGTCCGGATGACACACAGTAATTGGAGTAATTGGAGCAATGACTTCTGGGAGTTGTAGTTCGTTTCAGTGGCAGAATTGTAGTTCTCAGCAATCTGCTGCTAGATCGCTGGTGATCATAACAGATATAGGTGTAATATATGTGTTAAGCATATATATATATATTTATGCGCATAAACACCTGAAGGCAAAATTATTATCATTGGACAACAGTGGTTTCTTCTGTAGCCAACCAAAAAAAAAAAAAACATATATAATTTTATAAATAATATAATAGTATTAATAGTTTTGTTTTTGTTTTGTTTTATTAAAAGCTGCTTTTATTCAAGCCAAACAAAAGAAATATGACTTTCTCCAGAACAAAATATATGTACAGGTGAAGGCAGAATTATTAGCCCTCCTGAATCATTAGTCCTGCTTGTATATTTTTTCCCAATTTCTGTTTAACGGAAAGATTTTTCTCAAAAAATATTGCTTAAGGGGGCTAATAATATTGACCGTATAATGTTTTTTAGAAATAAAAACTGCTTTTATTCTAGCGGAATTAAAACAAATAAGACTTTCTCCAGAAGAAGAAATATTATAGGAAATACTGTGAAAATGACCTTGCTCTGTTCAACATGAAAAGTATAATAAATAATTTTGTTTTTAACTGTATGTGTAAGGGTGAAATATGAATAAAATCCTCCAACATACCTCCAGCTCCCAGAATAAAAGCAAGAGATGACTCTTTTAACAATTTGTTGTTCCAAATCTGTAATTTCAACAATCTTTACAATGTCACTCATTCAACTCATTCAAATTCCCCAAAAATGGATGGTCTTCCATGAAAGACATTGAGAATCTCAATGGCAATATACATAAAAGCAGTCTAAGGTAAAACGTTTATTATTATTTCTAAAAACAGCCTGACCACCTTAATCTATTTATTTCCAGCAGGGTAAAGTAAATACAGAAGTCATTGTCTGCATAAAGAAGCAGAGTTTTGAAGATTCCGAAGATTATTTGAGTAAATCATCCGTGCCATTTCTGAACAAATTCACGGCTTGACGAATCTTGCAATATCAGATGTCACACAGACAAAATGCCATTTCTCTCTGCCAACCTCTTGCTCACTCGCTCGTTCTCCAAAACACCCGCACACCCTTCCGAAAGCAAGTGAACTTCCAAGGGAGTGAGCATTCTCAGACAGTGTTTGTGCACCACATTTCTCACTCAGACAGTGATGTCACTCTTTTGGGGAGTAGATAAGAAGAAGGTCTGATTAGCCAGTGTATGTGTGAATCTAATCTAGAACGTTCCCACCCTGAGCTAATCTCAACTCCTTTCCCGAAAGTTTAAAAAAGCGAACTAACTTTGACCACACCAAGGAATTTCACTGTTTTTCTGCTACTCAGGCTTTAAATTAAGGTGAATTTTTCTTGCAAATTGCTCATTTTACAAGTCCCCTGTAGTTAAATAGTTCAGTTTTTACCATTTTTTTATCCATTCAGATGATCTCCCGGTCTGGCAGAAGCACTTTTATCTTAGCTTAGCATAAATCATTGAATCGGATTAGACCATTAGCATGTTGTTTAAATGAAACAATTAAACAATTCTAGAAAATAGCAACTTTGTATTTCCCATCGGTCCTAGTACAGAATACAATACAATGCAATACAATACAATACAATACAAACTTTATTGTCAAATTTCATTCATTCATTCATTTTCTTTTCGGCTTAGTCCCTTTATTAATCCGGGGTCGCCACAGCGGAATGAACCGCCAACTTATCCAGCATATGTTTTACGCAGCGCCTGCCCTTCCAGCTGCAACCCATCACTGGGAAACATCCATACACACACTCATTCACACACATACGCTACGGACAATTTATCCTTCCCAATTCACCTATACCACATGTTTTTGGACTTGTGGGGGAAATCGGAGCACCCGGAGGAAACCCACGCGAACACGGGGAGAACTCGAGAACTCGAGAACTCGAGAACGCCAACTGACCCAGCCGAGGCTCGAACCAGCGACCTTCTTGCTGTGAGGCAAACGTGCTACCCACTGCGCCACCGTGATGCCCCTATTGTCAAATTTATATCTGAAATTTTACATACTCCTTACAAATGGACAAAACTAACATACATACATAGACAAATAAAAAGTTGACTTGAAAAGTTGAAAAAAAAAAAAAATTAACTACAGAAGAGATATATTGGGTAAAATATCAAAACTCTTTGAAATGTTTGAGTGAGATGCTAATGGTCTAATCTGATTCAGTGATTTATGCTAAGCTAAGCTAAAAGTGCTCCTGCTAAGACAGAAGATCGGCTGAATGGATTCAAAAATGGTAAAACTCAGCTATTTAACTCAAGGGGACTTGTAAAATGAGCCTATTTTAAAAAAAAGTGGAGTGTTCCTTTAAGTTTGCTTACATTCACAGCTTATTTGACTTGTAGCAATGATTACAGCTTTAAAGATTACAATGCATTGTCGATGGATGGAACAAACATGCTGTTTGACCGTAGCAAAGCAAGAGCCACTTGTCTTGTTTGCGCATAGTAGATTTGGTGTTGCCAGTGATATTTTTAGTCCCATAATTAGCTTTGTGCATCTTCACACATGAAACGGCACACCTGTCAGTCCCCATTCACCACACCCCCACCGCTACAAGCCCCATCATTACGCTAATGTTTACCCAGAGAGCGGTTGTCATGGAGAAGGGCATGATTGGCGGTTTGGTGCGAGCTGTTCAACCTAGGGATTGAAGTAGAGGTTATGAGCACTGTTTTTGCTCCACTTTCCGTCGAAAAAGAAAGTGTTCTGGCGAAGCTCAATTGTGCCGTTGATGCTTAAGCGGTTAGCATTAGGATTAGCTCTGTACACAGTAGCATGTTGTTCTGCCTCAAATGACGTACAGAGGAACAATGCACACTCTTTCAGAGGACAAGCATGGATCAGGACTCATTCTGAAGTAAAATGCTTAAACAGCTGTTCATTGTTTCAAGAGATTATAAGCCTTGAAACCACATTTTTGCCAAGCTCAGCCAGCAAGTGACATAACGTTTTGCAAGTATAACAGCTAGCGTAAAACATCAAATTCTATCTCTTTTTCTCTTTTCAGGGAAAGAAACCTCAGGAGAGGAAAGTGTTTTTAAGGTAGGGGTAGAATAGGAGCCACCGAGGGGCCATTCACATAACGTGTGTGCTATGAAGCCTGCTATGATTGACGGGCCCCGTAGGCACTGTGCTCTCCCTTTTATACTCGCCTCTTATTTATGTCTGCTCCAACGCAGCGGCCGCTATCTTTCACTGATAAAAAATGGGAAAACATGCACACAAAGGTGCCGTCTTTTTTGCTTTTGTTTTGTTTCTTGACAACTTAGCCTTGATTTGCAGGTGTTGTGCAGTTGTAGTGATTTGCATGTCCAGAGCAGTGGCTGGTCTTGGCAGCGCGAGGCGCAACTGCGGAGTGACACGTTATCACATTATTTAGTCTGCCTTTCAGCAGCTGTAGCCAAAACAAGCTAGCCTCAAGCATGAGGGAGGGCTGAAAAACACTGGGAGGCAGCTCCTGTTGGGCTGGAGGACAGGAGGAGAAAAAAAAATGCTGGACCGAGTCCTTCTAGAGAGGCATTCTCCTCCCTAACTGAGAAAAAAACAAAAACATTTCAAGCATCTGAGAGGATGATAAGCACAATCTCCTCAGCCTTCAAATTCTATTTCTTCTTCATGGTTCAGATTGTTTTCTTCCCTTCTCCTTAGTTTGAGACTAGCCTTGAATTCAAATATGCCTGCTTCACTACTAGGGGACAAACTGTACATGAAATGAGAAACACGTCTGAATTCATAGTATTTAGGAAGCATCTGGATGACATACTACTTCTCCATGGATTTCAAGATTTTCAAATCACTAAAGTGAATCAGGCCTTGCAGCTCTACTAAAGAGAAAGTTTCATTCTAACATCTGTACAAGACAGTTTGTTACTGTTACATTCTGGCCAATTGGTGGCTAATTTACAGCCATCAAAACAATAACCAGATTGGGGGAAACTAATCGCTGAGATATTAGCAGAGAAATGAAAATGTGAAACTGAGAGGTTAGAGGACCAGCCGGAGCTCAGTTTGTGACCAGGGGCACCAAACTTTTCAAATTCACAAAGTCTGTGCTGTACTTTGAATCTTATTTTACATGAACAGAAGTTACCCGATCATAAAAGATTTGCATATTAACTAATTTGCTATTTCGCATATACACAATTAAACACTAGCAATAGCAACTTGTTTAAAAGTGCGGAAGCTTTTCTAGCTTTCAGCATTTTGTTACCGTCAATTACACACCCTTTCTCCAAAACTGATTTTTCCTACCAAATCACACTGACCCTGGATCATAAAACTAGTCTTAAGTTGCACAGCTATATGTTTGCCAATAGCCAAAAATACACTGTATGGATAATTTTGTACACTGTATGTTTTTTTTATGCCAAAAATCACTAGAATGTAAAGATCAAGTTCCATCAAGATATTTAGTAAATTACCTACTGTAGAAATATCAAAACTTAATTTCTGATTAGTAATATTCATTGCGAATAATTCAAAAATAGTTGTATCTCGGTCAAATATTGTCCTATCCTAATAAATCACATATCAATAAAAATTGTATTTATTAATTTTTCTTTCTCAATTTAAAGAAAAAAAAATACATTTATGGTTTTGTGGTCCAAGATCACATATTAGCATCCACAGATGTCATCCATCTCATCACACACAAAAAACAAGCATTTTTGATTAAGTTTTCTGGCAAAAAAAAAGGTTTTCCCAGCCTCTTGTCTCTTGTTTTGCCATTTTCAGTCACAGAGACTTACGTTATTGCTTAAAACACCCATTTTTATGATATCTACCAGGTAATAGGAACAATTTTTGTGCAGAGTTCCAAAAGAGGTCAGAAAGGATAAGGAAATGGCCAAATAAAAGTAAATTATGGCTGTTTTTGGTGCATGAAACCTTGAATATAAGTGGACTTTAGGGGAGACATAAAATGCTGCTAAAGTATACTATAGGGCTTCTTTAAAGACCTGACTAGACTCAGTGTGTGGCGCCTGGCTTCCAGGTTGAAAGACCCCCTGTGACTGTAGTACTATGTAACATTTAGCGCACACAGGACCGTGTGATGCTTGTATGGAGGGGGCATCTGCACCAGGTTTGCAACTGGAGGTGGGAGATTATGTAAATCCTCCACATTAAGGTTAGCAGCTTTTAAACGGTAATAGATGTTGTTATTTTAAGTTGCACTTCGTTGCTCTGTTCGGGAACTGTGAGATTGAGATGTGGAGGTGTTTTAATCTTCCGATGGAGAATTTCATTACTGCCTGTTCACAATCCTGTCAAAGTCTTAGAGTTAAATATAAATTGCCTCTTTTTGCTCTTGCTTCAGATATGCCTTTGTGTAATAAGAACGACTGGGTATCTCTGTTTTAAGAATGCTATATGAAAACACAGGTGGTAGCCGTTCTTAATTTTTGTCTGTTCAGATGTGCGGAGGGTTGGGCGGTCATATAGATTACATAGTTGACTTCTGTCACTTACCTCGTTTCATCCAGACCCTGCCGGTGCTGTCGTGCTGTCTAATAATTCAGGAGGGTCCAGTTAACAGCTGTTGGCCTCAATGCCTTGGAGGGAAAGGGACCTGTTGGATCAGTCTTGAGGCAGAGAAAAACTAGGCTTTGGCGTCTCAGGGTATTGTTTCCATGGTAACCGATATCTTCCATTAATTTACACTGAGGTGAGGAGTTTGAGATGAGAGAGATCTCTCTTCTCCTGAAGATTTTGTATTAGATGGAGCTTGTGCACAGTGCTATATACAGGACATTAAACAATTTTCGAAATGATAGAATAAATAAATAAATATAACTATTAGCTGGAATTCACAGACTTTATTTTGTCTTTACATGCCAGTTGTTTTTAGAGGAATGTCATAATGAATATGTGGATTTCAATGATGTGAAATGATACTTACTGCATGCTAGAAATGATTAGACGTGTACTGTAAGAGTGTCCATTAAAAGGAAAAGAAAAAGCTTTTAAAAATCTAGTGTTTAAAAATGCCACTTGAGATATGTATGCTCACCTTGTGATATTATATGAAAATGTATTATATATTTTATTATTTTATGTTATAGAAGAAGTCTCTTATGCTCTCTAAGACTATATTTATTAGATTAAAAAAAATACAATTAAATGTGTAATATTGTGAAATGCTATTTACATGTAGAATAACATGAATTTTCAGCATCATCATTCAGCTTCAGTGTATCACGATGTTTCAGAAATGATTCTGATGGGATGTTTTGATGTTCAAGAAACATTTCTATTAATTATCATTAGAACTGACAAACAGTTGGGCTGCAACTCATTGGCTTTTGAAAACTGTGATATGGTACAATTAATATATATATATATATATATATATATA